>CAWUFW010000275.1:4633615-4956071 GCA_963921515.1 Calotriton arnoldi | reverse complement strand
TAATAATGTTTGATAAAGTGCAGTTATAAGGAAGCTTTTTCCCACTCCTGCACCACCAGTACAAAAAGTATAGCATGGTGTTTGTTTTGTTTTTATCCAATTTAAGTGGTGATATATAAAGTTAAGCTGTTCAGGTGTTAAATTTTGCATGATATTATTGTATTTGTCTTCTGGTAGGATATAGTTATTTAATATTTCTTCCTCAGTAGTACTTCTAATACCTAAATCTAATGCTAAGTCATAATGTAGTTGCTGTTCATGTAATTGTAAATCATTGTCTATATTATCAATTGAGACCGCTGTTAATGGTGATACTGGAGGTGTAAGCATTGGGTCATCGTTTGTAGATATATTAGGATTAGCAAGTATTTCAGTTTGTTTATTATATGTATTATAGTTTGTATCAACTATGTTTTTAACGTGCAGGTATCTTTTATAGTATGTGTCTTCAGTATTAATTATATTAGTTTCTGTTCTCCATGGATAATAAAGCATTAGTAATTCCCTGTAATAATTCTCAGAGTCATTAGTTTTGTTAAATTTACAATAGCGGATAATTTTTGTTTGTCTCCGCTTTTTATATATGGTGGTAGTTTTGTCATTAAGTAATGGTTTTATTTGAATTTCCTCTTCGTCTGAACTATAAAAGTCGGTTTCTAAAAGTAAATTGTCATAGGTGTTTTGTATATTTGTGTGTTTTTTTTATTGGTTATATTGTAATTAGAAGCATAGTCAGCTAAAGTACATTTTTCTAAAGCTTTTGGGCGACGGCTGTATTTAACAATTATATTGTCAAATTGTACATTACTTGATGTATCTGGCAATGAATTTATTATATTCATATCTTTCATTAAGTATGTTCGCTTATCTGGTGTGTTTGTATTAATGAATACAAATGATCTTGAACTTTTGCGCAATGGAATTTGCAAAATGAGGTAAGCTGCTTCTTGTGCGCTTATTTCAGTACAATTTAGGAATTTGTTGCCTATGTGCTTTAATTGGTCTTTTATATTTGGATTATGATATACTTCTTTTGTAGCTTGTGCGATTATTTTGCTTAATCCACGTTGTGATTTGCTAATATATGAAACAATATATACAGCACAAGCATATGCATCTAATATATACTGTAAGTCTATGTTTGCTTGCCATGCTTGTAAAATTATTGGATTATAGTTATTGATAAAACATTCAGCAGGTGTTCTTTGTAAAATTATTGTTGTTTTTTGTATAACATACTGTATGCATTTTATATATTGGTCTTCAGTTAATTGCATATATTGTAAAAATTCATCAAAAGTATAGCTATTAAAATGTTGAGTATTCATAGTTGTATGTATTAATTCTATATGCTGCTTTAGCATTTTATCTGTTTTGTCTAGCTGTAATGGTTCTAGTATAATAGTATGTCGCATAGGATACTTAGGATATTGATATTTACATGTCTTCTTATGTTTTATGCGACAATTTTTAGTATGTCCATGTCTTTGTAATGGTAGTAAAGGCGTTATGTGTGTGTTTTGTGTTTTTGTACATGTTATGTGTGTGTCTATAAATTGTATTACTTCGTGATCTTCTGATTTGTTATATTGTGGAGCATTTTCTACCCATAATAAAGCATGTATATGTGGTGATCCTCGTTGCTGAAATTCTACTCTGTAAAAGTAATCTGTTATGTTGCCTATGGGGTTACTTTTGTGTAATAAAATTCCATTGAATAATTTTCTTACTTGATAGTCAAAATGACGTGCGCATGTAATAGGGTTTTGTTGTATGAGTGTGCATTTAGTTTCCCAGGACATATTTAGAAATTCTTCTCTAGTACATTGACTTTTATTGTCAATGCGCAATAGTATGTTTATTAAATGATACCATTTTGTTTCTGCAGCTGATAAAGTAAGGAAGAAAGTTGGTATTCCTAATTGTCTTATCATTGCAAAGATTTCTTTTTGCAATGCTCCCAGTATGGTGGGGAACTACGTATAGTTTTGAGTATTTTATATCCTTCATTGTATTGTAAAATACCTTGCAGATTGTCTTTTATATCTTTTACTGTTATAATCTTGCCACTATTAAAATGCTTTTTAAGCGATATGTATATCTTGTCTTGTATTTGTTTAATATGTAATTTTTTTAGCTTAAAAAATATATTAGTTATACATTTAGCTACTCTTCTGTCACAGCTTCTTAATTCCCATTGACATATTGTACTGTAATGTACTGGTATATGTCTATCTTTATTTGTTGGTCTACGTTTTCCGCCAAATAGTGTTGGGAATGCTAAATATTCTGAGTCTTTATCTTCATATAAACCGCGTGGTGTGTTATGTTCTGCAGGGGCTAAGCTTAAAATATTAATATTTTCTGTTATTGTCTCATTTGTTAATAAAGTATCTAAATTACCTGCTGGTATGTTTTCTGTTGAACTAGATGTATTGTTTGTTTCTGAACTGGTTATATGATAGGTTTCTTCTTCTAATGTGTATTCCCAATCTGTGTTTACAGTTATTCCATATTCTTTGTATAATTCGCTATTGTTTGCTAAATATAGTGCTGCTTTTTTACTATGTTTGGTCTTACATTTTCAAAATGTGTGTATGATGTGTAGCTTAATTTACGTTTTAACTTTATTGGTATTGTCATGTTATCATTGATTTGCCTTGGTAATATTGTAACAGTTGTCATAACATCCGCAGGTACATTAATAACAGCACCTGATAATGATTTTTGAAAACCACGTGGCAGCGTTCTAATTTGTAAAAAGGTATTCTTGGCGATACTAATCTCTCTTCTAAATTATGTAAACAAAGTTCAGGTGGTATGTCAGGAAATTGCATCCCATTATAAACAGAAACGGGCGGTATTTTCCCCTGAATAATATATTTATAGCATGTGGTGCATATATAGTCTGTTTTGTGTTTGCTAATATTACACTCCATAAATTTTGGATGTTTGTGGATAATATGTGTTCCTTGTACTGTTTGTTTATGCCACATCTGATTACAAATAGTACAAATGTATTCTGGCCCATACTGTATATGAGCATGAAAATTACTAATGATATTGTTTTCAGCTGTTATATTTATGTTTGTATGTGTTGTATTTGTATTGCGTTTGGCTTTGTTTTTGTGCTTTGTTTTTGTATTTTTTGTGTTTTGTAATAAGCTTTTATTAATAGAGCTATTATATTGGTGAGTAAGTATTGTTGTATATGGAATGGTGGTATCTATTATTTTGTAGTTGTTGTGATCTATATTAATCACATTTGCTTCTATATTAGTTTGTAAAATACTTGGAAGTGTATCTGGATAGTGTTTTGCAGTATGAATATATATTTGTTTAGAAGTGTTTCTTGTGTTCTTTGAAATGCTTCTTTTTTGTGCTTTTTTAAGGGAAGTGTCTTTAATAGTGTTTATATTAACAGGTATAATTTGTAGTAATACAGAAGTTGTATTAGGGGGCATTATGTTTATAGCTAGTTTTGTTATATGTTCTATAATGTTTTTAAAGGTGCTGAATTTAATTGCTATACATTTCCCATTAGTATATGGCATCCCTTTTGTGTTTCTACTATGTGAATCAAATAAAAATAGGAATTAGCACTTTTAACAATAGAAATTATATCTGTGTGAATGCATACTAATATAGCAAATTGTGTAGTTAATGCATAAGATAATGTAGATGTAATTTGTTCTTGTAATGTATTATGTACTGATATTGTATGTAAATATGGTTTGGTAAGCTTTATAGAATATATTGTATTATTGTGTTTTACATAATTAGGTATATCTTGTGTTTGCATAATATTTTTTTATGTAAACATTGCATTTCTATATATAAGGCATTGCCTAGATCCATAATATAATGTAGATCTTGTGCAGCCCATATACATGCAGTTTTATGGTAGTTATATATAATAGCAAATATACTATTGGTAATGCATGGGTTGCTGTTTGTATTCTGTTGAAACTTTGCATTTTTTAAATGATAATCTGCTTGTATTATTATGTTAGTGGCATGTTTAGTGGTAGAGGTACTTTGTTTTTCAATACTAGGTGATTGTTGTGTTTGTTGTTGCACTTGTGGAACTATTAGTTTTTTATTGCCTGCTG
This sequence comes from Calotriton arnoldi, assembly GCA_963921515.1. Taxonomy (NCBI): domain Eukaryota; kingdom Metazoa; phylum Chordata; class Amphibia; order Caudata; family Salamandridae; genus Calotriton; species Calotriton arnoldi. Next base: position 4,951,959 of record CAWUFW010000275.1, on the reverse strand, counting down.
GTGATATATTTTGCAGAGTATTACTTTTGGATACTATTTTGTGAGTGTGTGTAATAGTTTTTTTTGTATGTGGTGTATGCGAAATTGTATTACTAGAATGTGTATTATCGATTGCTGTACTGAAATCATCTTTGTGTGCTAAGTTGTTAGTAGTAGTTAATAGTACATTGTGTACTTGTGCAGGTAATGCTAGCATATTTGTAATACTATTTGTATGTGTTGCATTACTTTGTGTATTATATAATAGCAACTTATCATCTAGTGTTTTTGTTTGTTTACTTTTTTTGGGTGTACTAACATTTGCTGTGTTTGTATTTTGTCGTTTGCTAATTGTGTTTTTATGCATTGTTGTTTTATGTCTGGTATTTAATGGTGAACTTGTTAGTTGTATACATTTTGCAGTATTGGTATCTGGTTTTTGTAGCTGTGTTGGAGAAGTTTGGTTACTACAGTGATTAGCCGCTGTTATAAGATTTGCATAGGTTTTAGTATTATGTACATAAAGTTTGTTTATTGTTGTAGACGTTGTTTTTTGTTTGTTCCTATGTTGTGCTTTTTGTAGTGAGTGTTTCCTAATAGTATTAATAGTAATTGGAGTTAGTTCAAATGGGATATCATCTGCATGATGTACTTTTAATTGTTTAGCTAAATTAAAAATGTAATTTATTAGGTCATCAAAAGTATTTTTTGTTAGAGCTATACATGTTCCATTTGGGTGGGGCATCCCATTGGTGGCGCGACTGTGCGAGTCAAAAATAATATATGTATTGTTATTGCTCATAATGGAAATAACATAGGCGCCCATACAAAGTAAAGTTCCTGAATGAGAAGGTAAAGACATAGTCAATGCTTGCCGTATATCTGGATATAATGTATCAAAGGGCTTTAATATGTTTCCATAGAATGGTTTGGAAAGCCTAATAGAGTATACATTGTCAATGTGGTTAATGTAAGTAGGTAAATCATCAGGATGCATAAAATCTTGTTTATTAAGAGAATGCATTTCGGTATATAAAGCATCTCCAAGGTCCATTATATAATGCAAATCTTCAATAGTCCATATATTTGCTGGTTTGTAGTAGTTGTGTATAATTGCAAATGTGCTATTTGGCAAACATTGTTTGCCCCTTGAAGTGGCAGAAAATTTTTCATGCCCTTGATGATAATCAGCTTGTATAAGTGCTTGCATTTTTATATAGTACCCTAAGTAGTTCCTTTTTTTTTAGTATTGCTATTTAGTTTGTTTTTTGCCTAATTATACTTTTTTGTTTGCTGTAACTATATATGTTTGTTTATATATAAATGTATATTTAAATGTAGCTATAAAAATAGAAATTTGTATAGTGCTTATGTATTGTTTGGTAAATATATTTATATGTGGTATAAGCAGTATTGTAAAGTATGGAAAAGTTTGTATAGTAAGTGTAGCATAAAGATATTTCCTAAAGAAATTGCGCTTAAAATGTGCATGTAGAATGTTCTCAAAAGATTTTTACCTTTTGATGGTTTCTTTCTTGAGTTAGTATGTGGAATATCTGCAAATAATAAAGAAGAAAGTGATTAAGTTGTATATTTTTGTATGCTACAATATACTGTTTAATTATGATACAGGATGGCTTATGTTTATGTAGTGTATATACAATGAGTAAAAGCAGTGCAGTTTGTAAAAAAAAAGTTGTTGCTATTTTGTTTTATTTGTTTTAAATATGTATACTATTTATTATATATATATATATGTATATATTGCTTGTTATGTGTGATGGGTTGTTGAAGTACAATATTAAAGTAGCCCATAAAGGAATAGTGGTAAATATATATGGTAAAGATTGAAAGTAATGCAGTGGTGATTGTAGCGATGTATGTGGAATAAGTAGGATATCAGTGGGTTAATATGAGAGAAAGGTTTGTATTTATATAGCACTTGTTACTAATGATAGATGTTGAAGAGGTTTTGTGAAGAGTAGCATGCCACTGTAGAATTTGTGAGTTTGTTGACAGTTTGACTTATTTTGTACAGTACTGTGGCCACTGTTTAGCATGTGTAAAACTTATTTGAGTAGAGTAAAAGGGAGCTGAATTGATTAAAATTGGAGTGTTGCAGAGTGGAATAGAATGGTGTAGAATAAATTATAGTGAGCAATAGTGGAGTAGAAAGACAAGAGTAAAGTAGAGTGAGTAAAGGCGTGTGGTGTAGAGTTAAGTAAAGTTGCATAGAGTGCACAAAGTATGCTTAGTAGTGTAGGGATGTAGAGTGGATAGTTTAGTATTAAAAGGTGCAGAGTGTAAAGAGTGGCATCAAGAGAGTTAGAGTACAGACAGGGCATTGAAAAGGTAGAGGTGATAGAGGAGCATGATGAAAGTGTAGTGCATAAACTGGCACTAAGGGTTGCATAGCATGTACAGTGGTACCGAAGTGAAGCATATAATGGTACAGTTTGGACAGAACACATAGAGCAGCATTAAGAAAAGCATAATATATATAGTGACACTTATAGGAGAGAGCGTATAGAGGTATTAGCATGAGTAATGTGTACTAAATTTGCATTATGGGTATGTATGGTACAGCTATATGTAATATATATTTATGTATAGCTTGTTGCTTTTTTGATGGTATTTGTTAGGGCAAGTGGTGTTTTGCTCGACACTATAATAATAGCTATTTTTGGTTTGTGTAGGCAAGTATTAATGGCGAATTAGTATAGTGAACATTGAGTAATATTTAAAATGGTGCATAAGTTAGTTAGTAATTTGGATTTGGAATAATTAGTAGGATAGAAGTGTAAAAAATGTTGATATGTATATAATGCTTGTTTGTGTTTGATGGGGTGTTTAGGGGTACTATCGAACAAGCCTATAAAGGAATAGTGCTAAATTAATATGGTTAAAAATACAATGAAGTTAGTGGTGTATTTGAGTAATGTATTTGGAAGAACAAGGATAGCAAAGACATAATAGAAGAAGAAATGTTTGTATTTGTATAGCACTTGTTATTATTGATGCATGCTGAAGTGATTTTGTGAAGAGTAGCATGTCATTGAATAATTATGTGAATTTATTAATGTGTTTTGCTTTTTTTTTTACATTACTGTGGCTGCTATTTGGCAGTGTAAAAGTGATGTGAGTAGAGTAAAAAAAGCAGGAGTTAGCAAAAGGAGAGCTTTGCAGAATGGAACAAAGTGCATTAGAATAAAGTATAACGAGCAATAGTAGAGTAGAAAGAGAAGAGTAGAGTAGAGAGAGTAAAAGTAGAGTGCTGTAGAATTAAGTGAAGTTGCATAGAATGCAGAAAGTATGCATAGGAGTGTATAGGTGTAGAGTGGATATAGTACGATTAAGAAATGCCGAATGTATTGAGTGGCATCAAGAGAGTTAGAATGCATAGAGTGTACGAAGGAGGTATAGTGCACAGAGTAGCATGAAAAAGGTAGAGTGCATACAGTGGCTTTAAGGGGAACATAGCACGTAGAGTGGTACCATGGGGGAGCATATGGTGGTATATTGTGGAGAGAGCAGATAAGGTGGCAATAAGAAAAGCACACATAGAGTGGCACTTATGGAGCAAAGCGCATATATTTATAAGCATGAATAATGTGTACTAATATATTAAATATGTATTATAAGTATGGAAAGTAGAGTTTGCTGCAATATATATTTATGTATAGTTTGTTGTTTTTTGTAATGTTGTTTGCGAAGGCAAGTGATGTTGTGCTGAATATTGAAATAATGGCTATTTGTGGTTTGTATAAGCAAGTATTAGTGGTGAATCAGTACAGTGAATATACTAGTATATTTTAAGTGGTACATAATTTAGCTAGTTTTGTGTATTTGGAATAGTATCTCTAAGATAGAGGCGGAAAAAATGTTGATATGTATGTACTGTTTGGTATGTCTAATGGAGTGTTTAAGTACACTACTGAAGAAGCTTATAAAGGAATAGTGGTAAATTAATATAGTAAAAAACTAAAGTAATTTAGTGGTGGATTGTAGTGAGTTATGTGGAATAAGAAAGATAGGAAAGGGATAATAGAGGAAGAAAAGTTTGTATTTATATAGTACTTGTTGCTGTTGATAGGGAGTAAAGTAGGTTTGTGAAGAATAGCATGTTAATTTACAATTATGTGACTTTATTAACATGTTTTACTAATGTTGTACAGTACTGTGGCTGTTTTTTAACATGTGTAAAAGTGATTTGAGTAGAGTATAAGGGAGTGGTACTTAGAAAAGGGGAGCATTATAAGGTGAATAAAGTGTCAGAAGTAAATTATGAGGACCAAGAGTAGAGTAGAAGAAACAATACTAGAGTAGTTGAGTAAAAGGAAAATGCTGTAGAATGTAGCAAAGTTGCGAAGTGTGCAGAAACTATGCATAAAAGAGTAGCAATGTATAGTGCATAGATTAGGATTGAGAGTTGTAGATTGTATACAGTGCGATTAAGAAAGTTAGAGCACATACAATGCATGGAGAAGGTAGGGTGCACAGAGCAGTATTAAGGGTGCAGAGTTGATATAGTGGCATTAAAGGGGGCATTGTGCACAGAGTGGTAGTAAGGGGTAGCATATGGTGCAGAGTGAGGACATAGCAAATAGAGTGGCATAAAGAAGGGTACAACACAGAATGGCAGGTATAGGGTAAAGTGCATAGAAGTATGAGCATAAGCAATGTGTACTAAATATGCGTTATGGCACGTAGCCTAGAACAATATGTATTATATAGTTATTGTGTAGTTTGTTGCTTTTGTGATGGTGTTTGTAAAGGCAAGTGGTATTTTTTATTACTGTAATAATAGCTATTTTTAATTTGATTAGGGAAGTATTAGTGCTGAATTATGATAGTGAATATGCAAGTATATTTTAAGTGGTGGGTACATTAGGCAGTTATGCAAATTTAGAATAATGCCAGTATGATCGACGTGTAAGAAATGTTGATATGTACATATCGCTTGTTGTGTGCAATGGGTTCTGTAAGTACAGTTTGAAGTAGACTATAAAGGAACACTGGTAGCTAATATGGTAAAAAATGAAAGCCATATAGAGTGGCACTAGGAGTGCATAGTGAAGAAAGGTAATGAGGGGTGCACAGTGTATAGAGTGGCACCTAGAGGTGCAAAGCACGTTGAGGAGTAAGGTGAGAGTGGTGGAGTACAGAAAGAGTAGTAAGGAGTAATGTATGTAAAGAATGGTAGTTCACTGCTATGATAGGCACAATTTAATAAGCAAAATCATAAAACTTGCAGAGTACACAGGTTTACTAATAAAAACTATGCAGCACAGGAACAATACTTTGAAGTTGTAAGAAATTGAGTTGCTTATGAAAGTAATCTGCAGAGTATAGCGGGGAAAAAACTATATTTTCTAAACATGAAAACTTACATAAAAAACATAGTTAGAGCATGTGAAATACAAGTACATAGTTTGTGTGCACAGAAAGCAGTTATAGATACACTGTACACTATGCGTTTATCAAACCACATATTATGTGCTTTATAAAAACTAAGCACTGTATGGTTTTTATACACTATATTAGTGAACACATTGTGTAGCGAGAGCATATGTATTAAACTATGATAATAAAAGGGGAGGTGCATAACAAAATGTTTTGCTAAAAGGGCGTTTCTATATATGATTTACAATTTGTTACATTTTGGTGGGTGGGTGGTAGCAAAAACTTTGTAGGCATGGTTTAACGTAAGTTATCATGATAGGAAATCGAACAATTTGGGATGCATATATTGTATTAATACATGTGATGTAGTGCGCGCAACCTAAATTGCCATATTTACTGTATGTTAAGGTGCTTGTTTACTGTTGTGATATATAGCTTAATACATTTTACTCTTGCTTATACTTTTGTACGTTAGTGCGTTGCAGCTTTGTGACGATAGACAACTTTTGTAGTATATGTTTACCGAAGGTGTTGAAAGGAAAACGTTAAAGGAATGCAAAATAATATAGGGCCGGAGGTTTATGTAGTTACGTATGGCTAAATATTTAAGAAGCATGTACAAATGTAGTTGTGCAGTAGGAGCAAGTATAGGTAAGTGTATATAGTTAATTATAGGCAGACAGTGAGAGGTTATGGATAAATGTAAGTATGGTATGTACGAGCGGTAAATTGTGAGATTGCTGCTTGTTGAGGACGGGGAGAAAGAAAGGGGGAAGATGGGGGGTGGGAAAGGGGTGGGGGGAGAGAGATAGTATATAAGAAAGTCCGATTGCTGAGATGAAGCAAATATGTTTTGAGTGAAATGTATTGTGTTGTGCTTAGTGTATTGTATTTGTTATTGCAGCATGCAGTATAACGTTTGATTAAGTACTGGTGAGCGGCAACTTGTAGGAAATAGCACGTTAGAATAGTTTATGTGAAGAGCATATTGCATAAATAAGACGCATTGTATTGCTTTTATTGTATTGTGTTTGCGAATGCTGAACACGATATAAAATGTGCTTTAAATGGTGCCAGGCGGTAAGTTGAGAAAGCGCTGCGTGTTGGGTACGTGAAAAAGGAAAAGAAGGAAGTGAAAAGGAGGGAGGGGGCTGTTTGCAATGATGCAATTTGCGTGCATTACACTGTGTTTGAATGCTTAAAGACATTACAATTGTGTTGCAGGGAGTGGAGCATCTTGAAGGTGTAACCTGTTGAGGATTATACTGTAAGTGCTAAGCAGAAGAATTAGCATGTAGCTTGTAGCAAGCAAAAGTTTTATGTTTGTACTTTTAGCATGTAGATATTTATTGTGATACGAGTATTGCAATATGCGTGTATTGTTTGTGTGTGAAATAAGGGGATTAATGATAGTGTGTGCGTGGTCCGGAAATAGAAGCAGACGTGTATTACGTGGCAGACGTCCGCAGTATCATTTAGCACCACCATAGCTTCACTCAGCGACACCACATTATCACTCAGGGGCAACACTGCATCATTCAGTACCACCACAAGGTCACTTAGCAGCAACACAGCATCGCTCAGCACCACCACAGCATTGCTCAGCACCACCACAGTATCACCCAGTGCCACCATAGCATCACGCAGTACCACCACAGCAGCACTCAGCACCACACAGCATCATTTAGTACCACCACAGCATCGCTCAGTGTCACCACAGCATCACTCAGCGCCATTATAGTACCACTTAGCATCACCACAGCATCACTCAGAGGCACCACAGCATCGCTCACGAACACCACAGCATTACTGAGGGGCACCACAGTACCACTGAATACCACCACAGCATCACGCAGGGGCACCATAGCATTGCGCAGCGCCACCACAGCATCATTCAGCGGCACCATAGCATCACTCAGTGCCACCACAGCATCAGTCAGCGCCACCACAGCATCACTCAGCGCACCACAACATCACTTAGCGTCATTACAGCATCACTGTGCGCCACCACAGCATCAGTCTGCGACACCACAGCATCCCTCAGTACCACCACACCATCACTCAGAACTACCACAGCATCTTCATAGCATCACTCAGCAGCACCACAATATCATTTAGCACCACCACAGCATCACTCAGCACCACCAGAGCATCACTGAAGTACCATAACATCACTCAGCAGCACCATAACATCATTCCACGCCACCACAGCATCATTCAGCACCACCATAGCTTCACTCAGCAACACCACATTAGCACTCAGGGGCAACATTGCATTACTCAGTACCACCACAGGGTCACTTAGCAGCACCACAGCATCGCTCAGCACCACCACATCATCGCTGAGCACCACCACAGCATTGTCTAGCACTACTATAGCATCACTCAGCGCCACCATAGCATCGCTTAGAACCACCACAGCAGCGCTCAGCACCACACAGCATCATTTAGTACCACCACAGCATCGCTTAGTGTCAGTACAGCATCACTTAGCGCCACCACAGCATCACCCAGCGTCACCATAGTATTACTCAGCGTCACCATAGCATCACTCAGAGCACCACATCATCGCTCACGGACACCACAGCATTACGCAGGGGCACCACAGCATCACTAAGTACCACCACAGCATCATGCAGGGGCACCATAGCATCACACAGCGGTACCATAGCATCACTGAGCGCTACTATAGCATTACTTAGTGCAACCACAGCATCACTCACCGCCACGATAGCATCACTCAGCGCCACCACAGCATCACTTAGCGGCATCACAGCATCATTTAGCGCCACCACAGCATCACTTAGTGCCACCACAGCATCACTTAGCGCCACTATAGCATCACTCAGCGCCACTATAGCATCACTCAGCGCCACCATAACATTATTTAGTGTCACGACACCATCACTCAGCACCATAACAGTATCAGTCAGCGACACCACAGCATCCCTTAGTACTACCATAGCATCCCTCAGTACTACCACAGCATCACTTAGAACTACCACAGCATCACCATAGCATCACTCAACACCACCACAATATCATTTAGCACCACCACAGCATTACTGAGCACCATCAGAGCATCACTGAGCACTGCCATAGCATCACCGAGCAGTGCCATAGCATCATTTAGCACCACCACAGCATAGAGCACTGAGCACACTATAGTTAAGTGGTGTTAGGCGGCGAGTTGTACAGCAAAAGAAGCAAGTGGGAAAGAGGAGAAGGGTTGTAAATAGTAGGTGTAGATTTTTTAAAGAAGTAAGCATACTGTGAACTAAATGTATGTTGTTGTTGTTTGCGCATTGTATTTATAAATGTAGTATTTTTTAGGAAATTCCCTGTAAGTGCTGCTAGGCGGTTACACGGGGAACGAAAGTAGTAAGTATGTAGGGAGGAGGAATTAGCAAATTATAGGTAAGGCCGCTTATGTGAAGTAAAGATTGAACGTGAAAAATACGTTGTATGTAATTACAACTTGTAAGCAGCATATACACGAGCACCGATTGTTTTGCGTGCTAGTTGTAATATGTGCAAAACTTTATTGAAAAGTATTGTGTGCAGAAAGGAAGTATTGTGCATACAGTAATAAATAGGAAGGGAAATATGATGCGAGTATTGCAATATTTGTGCATTGTTTGTGTCTAATATAGAGGTATTAACGATACTGTGCGCGTGGTCCGGAAATAGAAACAGACGTGTATTACGTAGCACACGTCAGCGCGCATATTTCCTGTTGTGGGAGTGTGGCTGACGACGCTGTACGGCTGCATTTTGGCGCGTTAGTGCGCATTGAGATATTTTGTACGCTGTGGAGGTGGTGGAGCAGTTGTAGGCGAGACGTTGGTGGAAGCAGAATAAACAGTAAGTTTCGGCAAACGATATTTATTAAATATATGGTTTTTAGCATAAATAAAGGGTGTGAACGTGGTAATTGCAATGGTAGTTTTTGTTAGTAATTGGTAATATGGTGAAACTGCATTTTGTTTAGTGTTGGGGTTAGCAATGTGTTTATTGTGTGAAGTATGTTAATGATTGTGTAGGAAAAGGTATTTTATGTAGTGGGGGTAAGTGCAAATTTGAGGTTATGAGAGGTTAAAAGTAAAGGAAGTATGCGCAGTGCGGTTTTGAACGTGTTTGTGTGTTGTTTTATGAGCTGTTGGTATGTGAGTGCTGTGAGGTGACGAGGTGGGAGGGAGAATAGCAAGGTGCGTGGGTGTTAGCAAAAACATATTAAGCATGGTTTGAGTACAGTTAAAACAATATAAAAGAGAGCAGTGTGGGACGTATATATTGTATTGATATATGAATGTAGTGTGTGCAACGTAAATTGGCATATTTTTTGCATGTTAACGTGCTTATTTACTGTTACGATATATAGGATAGTACCTATTACTGCTGTGTATACTTTTGTGCGTTAGTGCGTGGCACCATTGCGGTGATACATAACTTTGTAGTATATGTTTAATGAAGGCGATAAAAGTAAAACGGTAAAGGGATGCAAAATAATATAGCACCGGAGGTTTATGTAGTTAATTATGGATAAAGATTTAAGGGGCATGCACAAATATAATTGTGCTATGTATGAGTAGCAAGTTGTGAGTTTGCTGTTGGGAGGGGACGCGGAAAGCGAAAGTACTAATTTGTTAAGGGGAGGCAGGTAATAAATAAAAAGGCAAGCTTGCTTTTACGGAGGAAACATATTGGAAAACAATTGTGTTTTATTGTGCGTAGCGCATTGTATCTGGAAATGCAGTATACGCTATAGAATGTTTTAAGTGTTACTACTACGTAAAATGGAGAGTGGAAAAGAAAGTGGGCGGGAAGGAGGAGAGTAGTAAATAATGGTTAGGAATTGAGCGATGTGGACAGAGAAAAGGCAAGTGGGGTAAGGGGGTGGGCTAGTATAAAATGGGGCGATTGGCTTTGGGAACAAAAGATGGCATAAACAAAATGCATTGCGCTGTTGCGGTTAGTGGTGTTGGGTATTGATTTGTAGAGGAAAAAAAAAAGGAAGTGGGAAAGAGGAGAGGGGTTGCAAGTAATAGGTGTAGTTTTTTTATGAAGGAAACAAACTGTAAATAAAGTGCATGTTGTTGTTAGTGCATTGCATTTACCAATGTAGTATTTGTGCGAAGATTTGTTGTAAGTGCTGCTAGGCGGTTACACGGAGAGCGAAAGTAGTAAGTATGTAGGGAGGGGGGATTAGCAAATTGTGGTTAAGGCAGTCTATGCGAAGCAAACATTGAGCATGAAACATGCGTGTTTTGTAACGAAAACTGGTAAAGCAGCACATACAGGAACACCTATTTTTTTGTCCGCTAATTGTAATGCGTGCAAAACTTTATTGAAATGTATTGCGTGCACAAAGTAAGTATTGTAAGACAGTAAGAAATAGGAAGGGAAACAGAAGGCATAGGTAAGATTTGAATTGTAATGTGGGAAAGGAACCTTTTTGTAAAAGCTTTTGTGTTGTATATAGAATTTTATATTGCAGTATCTGCAATAAGGTCTGTAATACGGATGTAAATATTTGCTACCTATGTGCGGCGTACATATGTATACTACTATGTGATATTATGCGTGTTTGCTATTAATGACACTGTTTGGCAGCACTTTAAGGAACAACCACTTTATCGTTGCAAAAAGTAGCACGTATAAAACGTTTAATAAAGGAGGGTTGCTGAAATGAAGTAAATATGTTATTAAAAAAATGTATTTTGTTGCGCTTAGCATCACTCAGCACCACCACAGAGCATCATTTACTACCACCACAGCATCGCTCAGTGTCACTATAGCATCACTCAGCGCCACCACAGCATCATTCAGCGTCACCATAGTATTACGCAGCGTCACCATAGCATCACTCAGAGCCACCATATAATCGCTCACAGACACCACAGCATTACGGAGGGGCACTACAGCATCACTAAGTACCACCACAGCATCACGCAGGGCCACCATAGCATCACACAGCGCCACCACAGCATCATTTAGTACCACCACAGCATCGCTCAGTGTCACCACAGCATCACTCAGCGCCATTATAGTACCACTTAGCATCACCACAGCATCACTCAGAGGCACCACAGCATCGCTCACGAACACCACAGCATTACTGAGGGGCACCACAGCACCACTGAATACCACCACAGCATCACGCAGGGGCACCATAGCATTGCGCAGCGCCACCACAGCATCATTCAGCGGCACCATAGCATCACTCAGTGCCACCACAGCATCAGTCAGCGCCACCACAGCATCACTCAGCGCACCACAACATCACTTAGCGTCATTACAGCATCACTGTGCGCCACCACAGCATCAGTCTGCGACACCACAGCATCCCTCAGTACCACCACACCATCACTCAGAACTACCACAGCATCTCCATAGCATCACTCAGCAGCACCACAATATCATTTAGCACCACCACAGCATCACTCAGCACCACCAGAGCATCACTGAAGTACCATAACATCACTCAGCAGCACCATAACATCACTCCACGCCACCACAGCATCATTCAGCACCACCATAGCTTCACTCAGCAACACCACATTAGCACTCAGGGGCAACATTGCATTACTCAGTACCACCACAGGGTCACTTAGCACCACCACAGCATCGCTCAGCACCACCACATCATTGCTGATCACCACCACAGCATTGTCTAGCACTACTATAGCATCACTCAGCGCCACCATAGCATCGCTTAGAACCACCACAGCAGCGCTCAGCACCACACAGCATCATCTAGTACCACCACAGCATCGCTCAGTGTCAGTACAGCATCACTTAGCGCCACCACAGCATCACCCAGCGTCACCATAGTATTACTCAGCGTCACCATAGCATCACTCAGAGCACCACATCATCGCTCACGGACACCACAGCATTACGCAGGGGCACCACAGCATCACTAAGTACCACCACAGCATCATGCAGGGGCACCATAGCATCACACAGCGGTACCATAGCATCACTGAGCGCCACTATAGCATTACTTAGTGCCACCACAGCATCACTCACCGCCACGATAGCATCACTCAGCGCCACCACAGCATCACTTAGCGGCATCACAGCATCACTTAGCGCCACCACAGCATCACTTAGTGCCACCACAGCATCACTTAGCGCCACTATAGCATCACTCAGCGCCACTATAGCATCACTCAGCGCCACCATAACATTATTTAGCGTCACGACAGCATCACTCAGCACCACAACAGTATCAGTGAGCGACACCACAGCATCCCTCAGTACTACCACAGCATCCCTCAGTACTACCACAGCATCACTTAGAACTACCACAGTATCACCATAGCATCACTGAACACCACCACAATATCATTTAGCACCACCACAGCATTACTGAGCACCACCAGAGCATCACTGAGCACTGCCATAGCATCACCGAGCAGTGCCATAGCATCATTTAGCACCACCACAGCATAGAGCACTGAGCACACTATAGTTAAGTGGTGTTAGGCGGCGAGTTGTACAGCAAAAGAAGCAAGTGGGAAAGAGGAGAAGGGTTGTAAATAGTAGGTGTAGATTTTTTAAAGAAGTAAGCATACTGTGAACCAAATGTATGTTGTTGTTGTTTGCGCATTGTATTTATAAATGTAGTATTTTTTAGGAAATTCCGTGTAAGTGCTGCTAGGCGGTTACACGGGGAACGAAAGTAGTAAGTATGTAGGGAGGAGGAATTAGCAAATTATAGGTAAGGCCGCTCATGTGAAGCAAACATTGAACGTGAAAAATACGTTGTGTGTAATGACAACTTGTAAAGCAGCATATACACGAGCACCGATTGTTCTGCCTGCTAATTGTAATATGTACAAAACTTTATTGAAAAGTATTGTGTGCAGAAAGGAAGTATTGTGCATACAGTAATAAATAGGAAGGGAAATGTGATGCGAGTATAGCAATATTTGTGTATTGTTTGTGTGTAATATAGAGGTATTAATGATAATGTGCGCGTGGTCCGGAAATAGAAACAGACGTGTATTACGTGGCACACGTGAGCGCGCATATTTCCCGTTGTGGGAGTGTAGTTGACGACGCTCTACGGCTGCATATTGGCGCGTTAGTGCGCATTGAGATATTTTGTACGCGGTGGAGGTGGTGTAGGCGAGACGTTTGGGGAAGCAGAATAAACAGTAAGTTTTGGTAAATGATATTTATTAAATATATGGTTGTTAGTATAGATAAAGGGTGTGAACGCGGTAATTGCAATGGTAGTTTTTGTTAGTAATTGTTAATATGGTGAAACTGCATTTTGTTTAGTGTTGGGGTTCGCAATGTGTTTATTGTGTAAAGTATGTTAATGATTGTGTACGAAAAGGTATTTTATGTAGTGGGGGTAAGTGCAAATTTGAGGTTATGAGAGGTTAAAAGTAAAGGAAGTATTTGCAGTGCGGTTTTGAACGTGTTTGTGTGTTGTGTTATGAGCTGTTGGTAATGTGAGTGCTGTGAGGTGACGAGGTGGCAGGAAGAATAGCAAGGTGCGTGGGTGGTAGCAAAAACGTATTAAGCATGGTTTGATTACAGTTTAAGCAATCTAAAAGTGAGCAATCTGGGACGTATATATTGTATTGATATATGGAATGTAGTGTGTGCAACGTAAATTCGCATATTTATTGCATGTTAACGTGCTTATTTACTGTTATGATATATAGGATAGTACCTATTACTGCTGTGTATACTTTTGTCCGTTAGTGCGTGGCACCATTACATAACTTTGTAGTATATGTTTAATAAAGGCGATAAAAGTAAAACGGTAAAGGGATGCAAAGTAATATAATGCCGGAGGTTTATGTAGTTAATTATGGATAAAGATTTAAGGGGCATGCACAAATGTAATTGTGTTATGTATCAGTAGCAAGTTGTGAGTTTCCTGTTGGGAGGGGACGCGCAAAGCGAAAGTACTAATTTGTTAAGGGGAGTCAGGTAATAAATAAAAAGGCAAGCTTGCTTTTACGGAGGAAACATATTGGAAAACAATTGTGTTTTATTGTGCGTAGCGCATTGTATCTGGAAATGCAGTATACGCTATAGAATGTTTTAAGTGTTACTACTACGTACAATGGAGAGTGGAAAAGAAAGTGGGCGGGAAGGAGGAGAGTAGTAAATAATGGTTAGGAATTGAGGATGTGGACAGAGAAAAGGGAAGTGGGGTAAGGGGGTGGGCTAGTATAAAATGGTTAGATTGGCTTGGGAACAAAAGATGGCATAAAAAAATGCATTGCGCTGTTGCGGTTAGTGGTGTTGGGTATTGATTTGTAGAGGGGAAAACAAGGAAGTGGGAAAGAGGAGAGGGGTTGCAAGTAATAGGTGTAGTTTTTTTATGAAGGAAAAAAACTGTAAACAAAGTGCATGTTGTTGTTAGTGCATTGCATTTACGAATGTGGTATTTGTGCGAAGATTTGTTGTAAGTGCTGCTAGGCGGTTACACGGAGAGCGAAAGTAGTAAGTATGTAGGGAGGGGGATTAGCAAATTGTGGTTAAGGCAGAGTATGCGAAGCAAACATTGAGCATGAAACATGTGTGTTTTGTAGCGAAAGCTGGTAAAGCAGCACATACAGGAACACCTATTTTTTTGCCTGCTAATTGTAATACGTGCAAAACTTTATTGAAAAATATTGCGTGCACAAAGTATTGTAAGACAGTAAGAAATAGGAAGGGAAACAGAAGGCATAGGTAAGATTCCAATTGTAATGTGGGAAAGGAACCTTTTTGTATAAGTTTTAGTGTTGTATATAGAATTTTATATCGCAGTATATGTAATAAGGTTAGTAATACGTATGTAAATATTTTTTCCCAAAACTGCTAAAGCAGCACATACAGGAACACCTATTTTTTTGCCTGCTAATTGTAATACGTGCAAAACTTTAAGGGAAACAGAAGGCATAGGTAAGATTCCAATTGTAATGTGGGAAAGGAACCTTTTTTTAAAGTTTTTGTGTTGTATATAAATTTTATTTTGCAGTGTGTGCAATAAGGTCTGTAATACGTATGTAATTTTTACCTATATGCGGCGTACATATGTATACTAGTATGTGATATTGTGCGTGTTTGTTATTAATGACACTGTTTGGCAGCACTTTAATGAGCAACCACTTTCTTGTTTCAAAAAGTAGCACGTATAAAACGTTTAATAAAGTAGGGTTGCTGAAATGAAGTAAATATGTTATTTTAAAAATGTATTTTGTTGTGCTTAGCGCATTGTATTTGGGAACGCAGTATGCGTTTGATGTTTGTCTTAAAAGCTACTGAAAGGCAATGTTTGGCATTTGTACTTTGAGCATGTAGATATTTATTGTGATACGAGTACTGCAATATGCGCGTATTTTTATGTATGATATAGGGGGGATTAAGGATAGTGTGCGCGTGCTATGGAAATAGAACCAGACGTGCTATTACGTGGCAGACGTTTGCGCGCATATTTCCTATTGTGGGAGTGTTGCTGACGACGGAGTGCGCGCGCATAATGGCGCGTTACTGCGAGTGAGATATTTTGTGCACGGTGGAGGTAGTCTAGCAATTTTAGGCGAGAAGTTTGTGAAAGTATATAAACCGTAAGTGTTCTGTAATTAAAGTAATTAAAAAAATGTTTTTAGTATGAAAAAGGTCGAAAACGTGTGAATTGTAATGCTGTTTTTTTGTTAGTACTTGCTAGTACGGTAAAACTGTATCATTATTGTTTAGTGTTGGTGCTAGCAATGTGTTTATTGTGTGAAGTATGTTGAAGATTGTATCCAAAAAGCTATTTTATGTAGTGCGGGTAAGTGTAAATTTTTGGTTTTAGAGGGTAAAAGTAAAAGAAGTATGCGCGGTGTGGTTTTAAACGCGCTTGTGTAATTATTACAAGGTGTTGGTAATATGAGTGTTGTGTGGTGACGACGTGGGAGGGAGAATGGCAAGGCGGATGGGTGGTAGCAAAAACTTTTTAGGTATGCTTTAGCGTAAGTTACCATGATATGAAATGGAACGTTATTGGATGCATATATTGTATTAATACATGTATTTAGTTGTGCTTAGCGCATTGTATTTGGGAACGCAGCATGCGTTTGACGTAAGCTTTAAGAGCTGCTGAACGGCAATATTTGATATTGTTACTTTTAGCATGTAAATATTTATAGTGATACAAATATAGCAATATGCGCGTATTTTTATGTATGATATAGGGGGGGCATTAATGATAGTGTGCGCGTGTATTACGCGGCAGACGTCCGCGCGCATATTTCCTGCTGTAGGAGTGTTGCTGACGACGCAGTGCACGTGCACGTGCACAATGGTGCATTAGTGTGTAGTGTGTATTGAGATATTTTGTGCGCCGTGGAGGTAATTTAGCAATTGCAGGCAAGAAGTTTGTGAACGTATATGAACAGTAAGTTTTTCTGAATTATATGAATTAGATGTGTGTTTTGAGTATGAAAAAAGGTGGAAAATGTGGGAATGGGAATGCACGTTTTTTTTTTTAGTTACTGCTTGCTAGTACGGTAAAACCGTATTATTGTTTACTGTTGGTGTTAGCAATGTGTTTATTGTGGGAAGTATGTAGAATATTGTATAAAAAAAGCTAAGTATACTGTATGTATTAATGGAGTACTTGCTATTAAATTTATTGTAAGTGCTGTTACGTGGCTACATGGACAGCAAAAGTAGTAAGTATGGAGAGCGGAAGGGGATTAGCAAATTAGAAATAGTTCATATGAAAACCGATTGTATAAATTGAGCATTGTGTTAGCAAAAGTTGTACGCGATATAAAATGTGCTTTAAGTATTGCTAGGAGGGGATGTGGAGAGCAGTAGGAGCAAGTATAGGTAAGCATATATAGTGAATTATAGGCAGACAGTGAGAGGTTATGGGTAAATATAAGTGTGTTATGTATGAGCGGTAAATTGTGAGAGTGCTGCTTATTGAGGACGGGGAGAAATAAAGGGGGAAGATAGGGGGTAGAAAAGGGGAGGGGGAGAGAGACAGTATATAAGAAAGTATATTGCTGAGATGTAGCAAATATGTTTTGAGTGAAATGTATTTTGTTATGCTTAGCACATTGCATTTGAGATTGCAGCATGAACTATAACATTTGGATTAAGTACTGCTGAGCGGCAACTTGTAGGAAATAGCGCGCTAGAATAGTTTATGTGAAGAGCATATTACATAAGTAAGACGCAATATATAGCCTTAATTGTATTGTGTTTGTGAATGGTGAATGCGGTCTAAAATGTGCTTTGAAATGGTGCCAGGTGGTAAGTTGAGAAAGCGCTGCGTGTTGGGTACGCCGAAAAGGAAAAGAAGGAAGTGAGGGGGGGAGGGGTGGAAGAAAGTAAGGAAAGAGGTAGTAGACAATAAGGTAGGGTTAATGGTATAGAGCAAAGCTGGGGAAATAAAAAGTGTTGTGCTTAGCGAATGTATTTGCAGATGCAGCATGGGTCATAACGTTTACCTTAAGTGGTGGTAGGCGGCAATTTGAAGAAACAAAAAATTAAGTAGGTAGGGAGGGAAGTAGTAAATAGCGTAGTAAATTGTTTATATGAAAACAGATTGCATAAAGAAAACGTATAGTATTGCGTTGACGGCATTGTGCTGGTAAAAGCTGTACGTAATGTAAAATGTGCTTTAAGTGTTGGCGGGCGGCAACGTAGAGAGCGAAAGCAGCAAGTATATGGGGGTTGGGAGTAGCAAAATATTGGGAAGGATGCTCTTAAAAGCAAACGGCGAACATACAAATAATGACAATTACAAATCAAAGTACCTAGGTACTAAAAAATTAGGAGGAATTTCTAAACTGGTATATTATAATGAGAACTGCAGTTTGTACCGAAGAGTAACGAAAAGCAGTTGTAAATGTAGTATGTTATCTATATTATAGTTGCTTGTAAAGAAGGGAGAATGGCGGTACTACGATAACAACGAAAGTTTCAGACTGTAAAATGTTTGAGTACTGACCGTTGTTTTGAATAAGTTGTAGTTTTGATCGGCGACGCCTGGAAGATTCCTGCTAATAATTGTGTTTGCTGGAAAGATTCCAAGTGGTTGTGGCCTGTGTACATAAAGGAAGCAAAAAAGCGCATTATTGTTTTGCAAAAAACCACGTAATAAAACCAGTAGCCGATTTAGCATATTGTGTGTAGGAAGTATAGGACAGAAAGTGTTGTTCTAATAAAGAAAAACAAACGTAATGCGAGCGAGATAAAAGGCAGTGAAAAAAACAAACGGAATGCGAACGAGACAAAAGGCATGAAAAGCGTATGAAATAGGTGTTATAGAAGTTTGTAATAAAGGAGCAAACATAGGCAATATATGTTAGTTTAACGGAAACGCTACGTAAGGTAAGAATACGTAAAATTGTATTTGGCA
The DNA here is from genome assembly GCA_963921515.1 of Calotriton arnoldi. Lineage (NCBI taxonomy): Eukaryota > Metazoa > Chordata > Amphibia > Caudata > Salamandridae > Calotriton > Calotriton arnoldi. The sequence continues at coordinate 4,933,205 of CAWUFW010000275.1, read as the reverse complement.
AAACTTACTTGTTTTAAAGAAGTTCTCGACAGGGAGATGTAGGGCTTCAGCGATGTATAGGGCAGTGGTGCTGAAAGGGTTTGCGAATGTTTACTGCATCGGTGTTAAGTAGAGGACTAAGGGGAAAGATAGCGATCTGTAGGAGTAATAAAATAGTAAAACACATGTGGCACGGGAAATGCATGGCGATGGTGTGAAGATGGCTCAGTGTTAGTAAATAGCGTGGGAAACTTTAACAAAAACAAAGGTCTTTAGGCAGACAAAATATGTTAGGTGAATTTGTAGAACGTCCTGAAAGAGAAATGTTGGCAAGGTTGACACATAATGCGCATAGCATAAAAGAAGGGTTTTGCAGCAAAACATATTTGTTTGTATTGGTGCGACACATAACGCAACGAAAATATTAGTTGCAGCTTAAGGAAGAAAAAAAAACGGGAATTTTTATTGTATGGCAAGGCACTGTATGAAATGTAAAAATTACCCGGTACGTTTAAGATTAGAAATATAAAGGGTAAATGTTTGTAATACAACTAAAAATGCAAAGCATTATATTAATGCGTACGCCACAACCGGTACGCACGCATAAATGCTGCAAATGTAAAACTTACAACCATGGCATGCATATATTTAGCACTTGTTTAACGATAAAGAACAGGTATTGATAAAACGTGTACGCTTGCGCATGCATTTTAGAATATTTGGACTGTAGTAGAACAGGAAAAAGCATGCGAACATGGCGCTATGCAGACACATGTACATATTTTATTTTTTGAACCATTGTAGCGCATAGTCAATTTGTGTCTGCGATATGTTGAGCAACAGTCGCGTGTATATATTAACTGTTTTTTTGTGGTTATGGTAAACAGTAAGCACTTTGCAGACAAAATATGTTAGGTGAATTCGTAGAACGTACGGAAAGAGAAATGTTGGCAAGGTTGACACATACTGCGCATAGGATGAAAGAGGAGTTTCGAAGCAAAACGCATTTGGTTGTATTGGTGCGACACATAACGCAACGAAAATATTAGTTGCAACGTAAGAAAAAAAAAACGAAATTGTTATTGTATGGCAAGGCGCTGTATGAAATGTAGAAATTACCCGGTACGTTTAAGATCAGAAATGTAAAGGGTAAATGTGTGTTATACAACTAAAAATGCAAAGCATTATATAAATGTGAAAGTTGCAACCATGGCATGCATATATCTAGCACTTGTTTATTGATAAAGAACACGTATTGATAAAACAAGTACGCTTGCGCATGCATATTACAATATTTGTACTGTAGTAGAACAGAAAAAAGCATGCGAACATGGCACCATGCAGACACACGTACATATTTCATCTTGTAAACCACTGTAGCGCATGGTCAATTTGTGTCTGCGACATGTTAAGCAACACTCGCGTGTATATATTAACTCTTTTTTTGTGGTTATGGTAAACAGTAAGCACTTTGAAAACATGGCGCCATTTAGACGCGTCCTTATTTTGTGCTTGGGAAGTAAAGTACTGAGCAAAAAAGACGAGGTGTGATGACATGGCGCCAGCAAGACGCACACTTATGTTGTAGATGTAAGATGCTAAGCAGCCAAGCACGAGCAAATAACAATAGATGCGATGACATGGCGCCAGCCTAACGCATTTGCGTCTCCTGTTTATGAGGTGCTAAAACAAAGCAAAGCGGCAAGCAGGAGACGTGTTAACGCGGCATCACTAATACGCGTGCACATATCCTGTCCTGCAACTTCAGCTAACGCCTCTGTATGCGTTCACAGCTGATGTCTGTGAGGTGTGATGACATGGCGCCAGCAAGACGCACACTTATCTTGTAGATGTAAGATGCTAAGCAGCCAAGCACGAGCAAATAACAATAGATGCGATGACATGGCGCCAGCCTAACGCATTTGCGTCTCCTGTTTATGAGGTGCTAAAACAAAGCAAAGCGGCAAGCAGGAGACGTGTTAACGCGGCATCACTAATACGCGTGCACATATCCTGTCCTGCAACTTCAGCTAACGCCTCTGTACGCGTTCACAGCTGATGTCTAAAAAGCAAAGCGGCAAGCAGGAGGCGTGTTAACGCGCCATCAGTAATACGCGTGCACATATCCTGTCCTGCAACTTCAGCTAACGCCGCCGCCGTACGCGTTCACAGCTGACGCCGCCGTACGCGTTCATAGCTAATGTCTAAAAAACAAAGCGGCAAGCAGGAGCTGCGTGTTAACGCGGCATCAGGAATGCACGTGCACATATCCTGTCATGCAACTTCAGCGAACGGCGCCATACGCGTTCACAGCTGATGTCTTTTAAGCGTGTGCACATCTCATGTCCCGCATCGGAGCAAAAGTCGGCAACAATAGATCTCGCATAGCGAGCAGCGCATGGCGCTGCATCGCTAGGCGAGACCTAAAAACGACAAAATAATGAAGTAATGCTAACACAAAATCTGCCTCATTACGCCATATAATTTGCCTTTTCTTGCTGTATAATTTACTCAACTCTGCCCCATAAATTGGCCCTCTCCTGCTGCATGATTCCAGGGGCCCTGTATATAAGGGATGGGAGAGAATGAGTAGGTTCTGATGCATCTGTCCCAGGTCTTTAGTCTCTCTCTCTCTCTGTCTCTCTCTCTCTCACCCACACACACTTACACACACACACAGCACCCCTTAGAGCCGGAGGGTCAAGAGCACACATTGCATCAAGTGTTATATGTGCTCTAGAAGCCCAGTGAAGACAGGTGGGGCTTGAGTGCGACTGTCTTGGTGCTCTGTGCTAATGTGCTCATGTACTCGTACAAAGGGAAGCTGGGGGGGGGGTCTGTGGCTGGTATGTGATCTAAGGGTGACTTACACTTCATCAAATGGCGCCTGTGTTCTTCCTGTCTCTGACTCACCTGTTGCTTTCCCTCTTTTCCTCATCCAGCTCCAGAGGTGCTAGCCCAGAGGCCTTACAGTAAAGCAGTGGACTGCTGGTCCATCGGCGTCATCTCCTACATCCTGTAAGTGGAAGTTCTACTCAGCTGTACTTCTCACTGGTGACCACTTGGCGGCGCATGCGTTCCATAACTCACAATCAGACTGTCTGGCTGCATGTGCTGTTCAGCCGCTCACTTGCTGATGACGCTCTCACAATTAACAGGGAGATCCGATTAAACGATCCGATTGGACAGTATCAGTGATCGATCTTCATTTGATCATGCAAGAGATGTTGCCATTGGCCGACGAGCAGGGCTTTAAGTGGGATGAAAAATAAGTGTTTGTGTGGGGTGGGGGTGGGGAGGTGCTTAAAAAGGAGCCCGGCCTAAGTAATTAACGGCGCGGGTGTGGCGTAAACTACATTTCTGTGATTCCCATAGTGTTATTTTTGTCGTCTCTGAGCGTTCTGTTATGGCATCTGATACATGCACATACATGACAACATTTCAGAGGAGGGCACTGGGAGATTTAAAAAAAACATGATTTGTGAGACTGAACTTCCTCCATTGACTGCTATTGAAACAGGCAATCTCAGGAGGGAGGTGTAGTGAGTGGTTCCTAGCAATGAAGACAGACCCGGGTTTAAGTGAATGCTCACTTTATTATATTCCTTTACAAGGAGCGCCGGGCACCGCTGCTCGCCTCCGTTCGGCAGCCGATAATGAAATACAAAATGGCGGCCGCGCTCCCAGCGTTCCCGGCCACACGTGACCGCTGAACACTAGAGCGCAACACTACATATCTCCTCCCTTTACAATATAATGTCTTACAACATAGTGTCTTTGGGGGGCGGGTGTACCAGTATTATTTCTCCACTTCATACTCACGGTACCTCCTCGGGAACACTACGGCCCTGCCCGATCTGGTGTATCTTGGTGGTGTCGATATGTTAGTGTCTCTGTTGTCCTGGGAACCAGTCGCTTCATTGGGATTGCCTGATAGATTTCTTGCTTCCGATCTTCCTTCTTCCAGACTCTCTTGCGGCCCCTGGGGACTCTCTTCTTCACCACTCTCCAGGTCGTCCCTGGTACCGGTGTCTTCCGCTCTGATGTTCACTTTGTTTCCTCTTGCTTCCTCTGCTCTGGGTGTCTGGCCGTCCATACTTTGATGTTCTTCTTCCTTCACTCTCGTTGACTTGTCTCCTGTCTTATCCCAGTGCAATATCTTATTGCACCGTGTCATCCTGTCCTTGGACCACACCTTCCCATCACTCAGTAAGGCTGATCTGGCATATGTCTCTCTCACTCTTAACGGTGTACTGAATTTGCTTTCACCTTTCTTCTTCAGTTGAGCCAGTTTTACCCTGACCCATTCCCCTTCTTCCAACACTTCTTCCTTTACTCTACGTCTCTGGTTGTAGTGGTCTGTGTACAGCTTTTGAGCTTTCTCTAAGTTGCTCCGCACTACTGCGGGTGACCACTTACTTTGGATGGTTCTTTGCTTCCACGCTATATTGTCCCTTGTGAATGGGTCCCGACCTCTCAGGATCTTAAATGGGCTGTACCCCGTTTGCGTGGGCGTGATGCGGTATGCCCATACGGTTCGTAGGAGTTCTATGTCCCACTTTTTTCCTGCATTAATGGCGGATTGCACAGACCCCATCACCACTCTGTTGAAGCGTTCTGCTAGGCCATTTCCCGCCGGGTGATATACCGGGGTGTGCTTTATCAGGATACCATTCCTCTCCATAAATGCCTTCCACTTGTCGGACGTGAATTGTGGTCCATTGTCGCAAGTAATGACCCTGGGGATACCTTCTCTTAGAAAGAGGGACGTGAGGAATTTCAACACGGTGTCCGTATCCATTTTTTCATGTATTTCCACTTCTGGCCACTTGGAATATCTATCCACTAGCACCACTATGTACATGGGTATGCTCTGTGTGTCTAAGATCGGGCCCAGTATGTCGATCGCTACCTCGTCCCATGGATTGACCGGTTGGCTGAACTTCCCCAATGGAGGTCTCATCGTGGTTTGGCTCTTGTCTGCTCCACTGCACTGTGCACATTCTCTCACATATCTTTCCACTTGGTTGTCCAGTGCCGGCCACCAATATGCTTGTTTGGCCCTCTGTTTGGTTTTTACTATGCCCAAGTGCCCCTCATGTAGTATGGCCATTACTCTTCTTTTTAGTGCTTCTGGAGGCACCACTCTGTCTCCTCTGAGCAAGAACACATTCTTGTCTTCTACTGACAGTTCTCCTCTTACTTCATAGAACTTCCGTTGGTCCGATGTGAGACGTTTCTTCTCCGGCCACCCTGACATCACGAAGTCTTTTATTTCCTTGAGAGACGCGTCGCTTGCATAGGCTGTATTCCACTCCTGCGCACTTATGACCACCTCTTAATCTTCGGCAAAGGCAATAGTGTAGTCTTCTTCTTCTGTTGGCTGTGGCGCATCCTCCATGGCTGCTGCTCTACTTAAGAAATCTGCTACCTTGTTTTTTGCCCCCGGAATGTATTCAACATCATACACATAGTCCAACAACTTCAATGTCATCTTGGCTATGCGAGGAGTGGCATTGGCATGTCCACTGGACGTCAATACTTTGATCAAAGGCTTATGGTCAGTCCTTAGCAAGAACCTTGATCCCCACAGAAATTGGCGGAACCGTTCCATTGCCCATACCACTGCCAGCATCTCTTTCTCCACCACACTGAACTTCTCCTCTGTAGTGGACAGTGATCTAGATGCAAAGCTGATCGTCGTCAATGTTCCTCTCTCCGACCTTTGCATGAGGACTGCTCCCAACCCTCTGTCGCTGGCATCCGTGGTGAGAACTGAGAGTGCTCCCTGATCAAAACCCTGGAAGGGTACTGCATCGCATATGTCCTTCTTTATGCAGACGAATTCTCCATCGGACTCCTCTGTCCATTCAAAGTTTGTCTTGTCTCTTAGCAACTGATGCATGCTGTGTGTCTTGGTGGCGAAATGAGGCACAAACTTGCTGTAGAACTCTGCCATACCTAAGAAAGACCGGACGTCATCTTTATTCCTGGGGATGGGTGCGTCTTTGATGGCTTTCATGTTGGCCTCTTTGGGAGTGATCCCTTTACTGCTTATCTCGTGACCCAGGTACGTCACCGTCGACACTCCTAACTTGCACTTATTCCATTCTGCCGTGAGGCCATTGTACTCTAGGATGCGCAGGACTTCTGTGAGTTTCATGTCGTGATCTATCTTCGTCTTTCCCATGATCAGGATATCGTCCTGGAAGTATTGCACTCCCTCCGTGCTTCTGAACAATTTGTGCATCAGCTTTTGAAACACAGCCGCGGCGGACGCCAGCCCAAAGGGCATCCGTCGAAATTGATAGCAACCAAATGGCGTGATGAACGATGTCAATTTCTTGCTTGCCGGATGCAGTTCTATCTGGTGGTACGCGGAGGTTAAATCTATGGTAGAGAACCACTGAACGCCCTTAGTCTGTGCCAGCATTTCATTGATCCGTGGTAGAGGAAATTTATCCACAACTATGTTTTTGTTGAGTTCGCGCAAGTCAATGCAACAAACGCACCTTGCCAGTAGGTTTCCGTACCACCACCAGGGGAGCCAACCATTCCGCGCTCTCAATCGGCTCTATCACACCATTATCTTCCAGGCGTTGTAATTCCTGCTGCACCGCTTCCTGCTGTTGAACGGTATGTTCCTTACTTTGTGGCTCACTGGCTGCGCCCCTCCTTGAGGCATATTTTGTGCGTGAACTTAGTCAGTTTTCCTATCGTGCCTCCGAAAACCTTTGGGAACTTCTCCTTCCATCTGCCTGCTTCGTACTCCTGTTCTTGGCCGGTCATCAGTACTTGGGTTGCGCCTCCCGGATTGGAGTTTGATTCCCAGTCCTCCTTGGTCCATCCACCCCAACACTGATGGTCCTTTCTCCGCCACATACAGTTTTCCTTCAGTCATGCGCCCTTTGAACTGGAACTGTAGTTTCTGGAACCCCACCACAGGTATAGGTTCTCCCGTGAAGGTGACTGGTTTGATATCTGGGGGAAGTAGGTGCATGCCTGGTACCTTGGCGAAGTCTCTATCCCACACTGTGCGTTGTATGATCGTGTAAGGGGAGCCTGAGTCTGCCACCGTGGAGACTGAAACACCTCCAATCGTTACTTCACACATTGGCTTGCTCGTGCGCGCTCCGTCCACACCTAACACGTGTTCCTCTATGCACAGTACTTCTTCTTCTTCGTCTTCTCCTTCCTGGTCCGACTCTTGCGTTATGTACTTTACCGTCGGCTTGCCGGTTTTCCGTCTGCAGACTTTTTCAAAGTGTCCCATTATCCCGCAGTAGAGGCATTTCGCCCTGAAGGCTGGGCATCGCCTATCGGATGCGGCATGGGCTATGTTGCCACATCTGTAACATCCCTTCTTTGCTTCTCGCTGGACCTGTGCGTTCGCCTGCACTCTCGTCTCCGGCCTTTGTTGCCATCCAGAATTCCTCGTGGTCTGCGGCCTCCTTTCCTGACCTCGGGTCTCCGTCACTTTTCCGACCAATGGTCTACTGGTAGCCTCCTCTTTTCGCGGCTTCCGCGCATCGTTTGGAAAGTTCTGCTTTCTTGACGAGTGCCACAATTTCTTGGAGAGGAGAATCACCACTGACCCACAGCTTCTTCCTGTATGGACGTGTTCACCGTGTGCATGATGATCTGATCCCTTATGAATTCATCGTGTAGCCCTCCGAATTTGCATGTGGTGGCGAGGCTCTTCAGCGCGGCTACGTACTCATCTACAGATTCTCCTGCCTTCTGCTTCCGCTGAAAAAATTGAAGCGGTCAATGGCCGTGCATACTACTGGTTGGTAGTGACTATCCAGGTCGTCTATGGCGTGTTGGAACACGTCCATTTCTTCTGGTAGCCTGGTTTTCTTTACCAGGTTCCTGTATATCCTGACCCCTTCGGGGCCCAGATTATGAAGTAGGATCTTCTTCTTCCTCCGTATGCTTGGGAAGACTTCCTCTCCTTCATCCTCCAACGCGGACAAATAGTTCAGGAAATACTCCTTCCAATCCTCCCATTTCATAGCCGGTTCTCCTGGATGGGGCAGGAACGGTAAAGGATTGGTGAGGGAGAACGTTTGTGCGCACATCCCTGCTTGTTTTGCGATCGGTTCGTCACTCACTCTCGGTGGTGGGCTTCCTGGGGCACTCTGTCCCTGCGGTGTTGCTGCCACTTCGTGGGACGACGTGGTCGCTCCTGTACGCCTTGGACCTTGGTTAGCCAGGTTCACGCTGCTTAGCCGCCGGTTGTGCCTAGGGCTCGGTTTATTTATTTATTTATTTATTTTTTTGTGGGATGGCTGTGGTCCCTGTGCACCCTTTACTGTCACCAGCCACGCTGGAGCGCTGGGTTTGTTGTGCGCTCAGACCCTGCGTAATGCCTATGTGTCTCGGGCTGGGCTCTGTGGCAGCGCTGTACCTGTTCTAGACGCTTTGCCGACCGGTGGTGGCGCCGCTCAGACCAGGTGCGACCAGGAGACCTGTACTGTTGTTGTCCTGTGCAGGACACGGACACTCCCTTCGTGTCTCTTTGGCTGCGTCGTGGGGCTATGACGTGGGAACTCTCCCCGCAATTGGTGGGCCTCTGCCACGCTCCTGGTAAGGTGCTCGTGGTGTGTTCACTGCACTCCACGCTGTCGCTCTCGGGTCGTCTTCTCCCACTCTCGTCGCCAATTTGTAGTGAGTGGTTCCTAGCAATGAAGACAGACCCGGGTTTAAGTGAATGCTCACTTTATTATATTCCTTTACAAGGAGCGCCGGGCACCGCTGCTCGCCTCCGTTCGGCAGCCGATAATGAAATACAAAATGGTGGCCGCGCTCCCAGCGTTCCCGGCCACACGTGACCGCTGAACACTAGAGCGCAACACTACAGGAGGCGTAACGAAATGAAGCTTCTTTTGAAACCAGGGAGCCTCCCGCCTGAATCGGGTCTATCGGCATGTATGCACATGCCAACCCTCCCGATTCACAGGGGAGACTACCGATTTCAAGGCTATTCTCCCGCCTTCCGATTCCTGGATGCAAAAACCTGATTCGGAGTTTTGTAAAACTGCCAAAAATAAAGTGTTGATGCTCTGTCACGCACGCTCCAATCTCCCCCTCCAGGAATTACCTCTGACATCAAAGGTTAACACTTTGTCCTTAATTCTGGAGGGGAGATTAGAGCATGTGAGAGGCCTCAACATTTTATTTTCGTCCGTTTTATATAGCACAAACAAAAACAGAGTTTAAAACTCTGTTTTTGCCATTTTATTAAACTGCTAAAAGTTAAATGCTGATTGTCTGTCACCATACGTAATTTTGTTATGAATAATTAATAAGACTCACAATTGCACCTGAAATACGTGGCCACATCTCTGTGCGCTCTGCAGGGAGGCCAATGATTGGATGGCCATGTATTCCAAACACCTTTTTGACCTACTGATAAGCACTGTGAGAAACACGCACTGCATTCAGCCTCAACTCCAAAGCTCTCAATCGTGGCCTGGACTCCCTGGAGGCGACTTAGTGCAAAGTACACACTATACAAAAGTAAGATGCTACAAGGAAAAAAATACAGAAATACAACGTCCTGGAAATGCCTAACACTCTAAGACAATACACGTTTAAATAAAACGCGAAATATAAACAGGAACTAAATCGCTGACATGGATCGCCTTAACATGTTATAGATTCATCATTCAGAAGCCAATCAGTTTTTTGCCTGTAAAGTTGAGGACATGAATATAGGGTTCATTAAGGACTAGATTAAATGTCTATTTTTTATTTCTACGGGGTCTGGGACCTGGAGGGACCCGGCCCACTTAAAGCTGCACTGACGAGTGCGATGGCATGAGCCCCCACAGTCTCAGTGAGTATCCTGCATGAAGAGAGCAAGTGTATAACAATCTTGCAAGGGTGCACTGAGCTAAAAAATAGTTCTGTTGGAACTGTTGCGGAGGCCTGTGAAAGACTTCCAAACTTTGCAAAGTTTGTAAAGTTTTTCGCTTTGCCGCATCTGTGTGAAAGCAGTGACTTTTCCCTTTGTTTCTCACACACTTATTTAGCACTTACAGAAGGGCTCTGTTTTAGAAACACTTGGTAGTAAACAGCTTGTGTTCTGTTTCTTCCCGATGCCATGGCACAGAGAGAAGCCCGGCAGCAGATAAAGTTGTGACGTTAAATCCTAAGTATATTTTCCAGCTTGGATTGATTAGAGTCAGAATTATCTCGTTAAGCCGGTGAATGATCTTGCTGCACCTGGGCAAAGGGGAAGGCAACACAGTAAACTTTGCGACCTTTGAAAATGAAGAAAATGGGGAATTTCACAAAAATTTGCAGGCAAAAAAGAACTTTGCAAACCCCTAGATCTACCAAGCAAAATAATTTTATTTACACTTCATACAACAAAACTTATCTTAGCCAAAATATTGAATTTTAATTTAAACGCAGTTTGACTCCATTTGATAAGCGGCAAAGTTTGTTTTGAACAATTCCCTTTTCTCCTGATCTTCCCTATGTTCCACCTCTATGCTCCCTGTCCATTCTACCTCTCTCATGCCACTTTTCTCACTCTCGACCCCTTCAATCTCCCATCCTAGACTCTGCGGCTATCCTCCATTCTATGACGAAAACGACGCCAAGCTGTTCGAGCAGATCCTGAAGGCAGAGTACGAGTTCGACTCTCCATACTGGGACGACATCTCGGAGTCAGGTAACTTCAGTGTTTGTACAAACTCAATGCTCCTGGTTTCTGATAGGCAAAGTCTTTGTGAATTCTCAAACCGTGGGCACATGCTCCACAGCTCAGAATATACTCTGGTGTAAGGGATTTCGGAAATAGGGTACTGTGGTACCAAAGCGGAAACAGTTCCATATTTTACGGGTCTGGTAAAGCACGCAACACCATGGGACACCTAAGTGATCGTAAAGCTGTTGATGTCTGGTAGCATGGAAGGCACCGTTAATGGAGGTTCACAGAGCCTGTGCTTTGGCAAGCCCTGGCATCATGTGCCTAGTTAAATGTACTTAATTTGAGCCAGTGGTTTCCGGTGCTTCACACCGGCACTTCATTGTCGACACCGGCGCTTGTGACAGTCTGCCACAAGGTGGCGCTGTCAGGCTAATTTAGAGATGACCACAACAACCGTTAAATATTAATTCAATATAGATTACAAGTTACTATTACCTGCCACCCAAGCCATTCTTATAGCCTTGGGGGCCTGGAACAGTCTGAATTGTCACACTTGTAGGAGTGTGATAGTTAGTAGTTGTGTTGAAACTATCATTAGCAGCTTACAAGTGGCAATGTGTGGTGCAAGGTGCAGTGACCTCCTGACGAGAGCCCTGGCACTTATTTTATTTTTTTTACAAATAAAGCACTGATGCCATTGTGGTACCAATGGGCCCCCTGATTCTCTTTCACCAGTGGCGGGTACTGACTTTTGAAGAAACACCAGAAGTTCTGCAGGAGGCCATCTTGAATTTGAGAGGGTTGTTGAGTATTTGCATGTAATTAGGCATATGCTAATTCCAGATTTTAGCACTTACTCAGTGTAAGTGCTTTCCCTCACCGCCCTTAATGAAGAAGCTCCTACAAACTGGTCCAACTTTCTGAGCAGTGTTCATTATTTATTTATTTATAAAGTTTTATATAGCGCGAACATGACCCACGAGGGTATCAGAGCGCTTTACAATATACAGTTATTAAACATTAGTTGGTTGAGGTAGTATACATACATTCGGTATTCGCCATTCAGTACAAAGGAGGTAGGTAGTAGTATATGGGTAGCATAGGTGACTAGTAGTCAACATTTGAAAGGATTTATATAGCGCTGGCGAGACCCGGAGGTATCAGAGCGCTTTACAATATACAGTTATTAGACATTAGATGGTTGAGGTAGTATACATACATTCGGTATTCGCCATTCAGTACAAAGGAGGTAGGTAGTAGTATATGGGTAGCATAGGTGACTAGTAGTCAACATTTGAAAGGATTTATATAGCGCTGGCTAGACCCGGAGGTATCAGAGCGCTTTACAATATACAGTTATTAGACATTAGATGGTTGAGGTAGTATACATACATTCGGTATTCGCCATTCAGTACAAAGAGGTAGGTAGTAGTATATGGGTAGCATAGGTGACTAGTAGTCAACATTTGAAAGGATTTATATAGCGCTGGCGAGACCCGGAGGTATCAGAGCGCTTTACAATATACAGTTATTAGACATTAGATGGTTGAGGTAGTATACATACATTCGGTATTCGCCATTCAGTACAAAAAGAGGTAGGTAGTAGTATATGGGTAGCATAGGTGACTAGTAGTCAACATTTGAAAGGATTTATATAGCGCTGGCGAGACCCGGAGGTATCAGAGCGCTTTACAATATACAGTTATTAAACATTAGATGGTTGAGGTAGTATACATACATTCGGTATTCGCCATTCAGTACAAAGGAGGTAGATAGTAGTATATGGGTAGCATAGGTGACTAGTAGTCAACATTTGAAAGGATTTATATAGCGCTGGCTAGACCCGGAGGTATCCGAGCGCTTTACAATATACAGTTATTAGACATTAGATGGTTGAGGTAGTATACATACATTCGGTATTCGCCATTCAGTACAAAGAGGTAGGTAGTAGTATATGGGTAGCATAGGTGACTAGTAGTCAACATTTGAAAGGATTTATATAGCGCTGGCGAGACCCGGAGGTATCAGAGCGCTTTACAATATACAGTTATTAAACATTAGATGGTTGAGGTAGTATACATACATTCGGTATTCGCCATTCAGTACAAAGGAGGTAGATAGTAGTATATGGGTAGCATAGGTGACTAGTAGTCAACATTTGAAAGGATTTATATAGCGCTGGCTAGACCCGGAGGTATCCGAGCGCTTTACAATATACAGTTATTAGACATTAGATGGTTGAGGTAGTATACATACATTCGGTATTCGCCATTCAGTACAAAAGAGGTAGGTAGTAGTATATGGGTAGCATAGGTGACTAGTAGTCAACATTTGAAAGGATTTATATAGCGCTGGCGAGACCCGGAGGTATCAGAGCGCTTTACAATATACAGTTATTAAACATTAGATGGTTGAGGTAGTATACATACATTCGGTATTCGCCATTCAGTACAAAGGAGGTAGATAGTAGTATATGGGTAGCATAGGTGACTAGTAGTCAACATTTGAAAGGATTTATATAGCGCTGGCTAGACCCGGAGGTATCCGAGCGCTTTACAATATACAGTTATTAGACATTAGATGGTTGAGGTAGTATACATACATTCGGTATTCGCCATTCAGTACAAAGAGGTAGGTAGTAGTATATGGGTAGCATAGGTGACTAGTAGTCAACATTTGAAAGGATTTATATAGCGCTGGCTAGACCCGGAGGTATCCGAGCGCTTTACAATATACAGTTATTAGACATTAGATGGTTGAGGTAGTATACATACATTCGGTATTCGCCATTCAGTACAAAGAGGTAGGTAGTAGTACATGGGTAGCATAGGTGACTAGTAGTCAACATTTGAAAGGATTTATATAGCGCTGGCGAGACCCGGAGGTATCAGAGCGCTTTACAATATACAGTTATTAGACATTAGATGGTTGAGGTAGTATACATACATTCGGTATTCGCCATTCAGTACAAAGGAGGTAGGTAGTAGTATATGGGTAGCATAGGTGACTAGTAGTCGACATTTGAAAGGATTTATATAGCGCTGGCGAGACCCGGAGGTATCAGAGCGCTTTACAATATACAGTTATTAAACATTAGATGGTTGAGGTAGTATACATACATTCGGTATTCGCCATTCAGTACAAAGGAGGTAGGTAGTAGTATATGGGTAGCATAGGTGACTAGTAGTCAACATTTGAAAGGATTTATATAGCGCTGGCTAGTCCCGGAGGTATCAGAGCGCTTTACAATATACAGTTATTAGACATTAGATGGTTGAGGTAGTATACATACATTCGGTATTCGCCATTCAGTACAAAGGAGGTAGGTAGTAGTATATGGGTAGCATAGGTGACTAGTAGTCGACATTTGAAAGGATTTATATAGCGCTGGCTAGTCCCGGAGGTATCAGAGCGCTTTACAATATACAGTTATTAGACATTAGATGGTTGAGGTAGTATACATACATTCGGTATTCGCCATTCAGTACAAAGGAGGTAGGTAGTAGTATATGGGTAGCATAGGTGACTAGTAGTCGACATTTGAAAGGATTTATATAGCGCTGGCGAGACCCGGAGGTATCAGAGCGCTTTACAATATACAGTTATTAAACATTAGATGGTTGAGGTAGTATACATACATTCGGTATTCGCCATTCAGTACAAAGGAGGTAGGTAGTAGTATATGGGTAGCATAGGTGACTAGTAGTCAACATTTGAAAGGATTTATATAGCGCTGGCTAGTCCCGGAGGTATCAGAGCGCTTTACAATATACAGTTATTAGACATTAGATGGTTGAGGTAGTATACATACATTCGGTATTCGCCATTCAGTACAAAGGAGGTAGGTAGTAGTATATGGGTAGCATAGGTGACTAGTAGTCGACATTTGAAAGGATTTATATAGCGCTGGCTAGTCCCGGAGGTATCAGAGCGCTTTACAATATACAGTTATTAGACATTAGATGGTTGAGGTAGTATACATACATTCGGTATTCGCCATTCAGTACAAAGGAGGTAGGTAGTAGTATATGGGTAGCATAGGTGACTAGTAGTCAACATTTGAAAGGATTTATATAGCGCTGGCGAGACCCGGAGGTATCAGAGCGCTTTACAATATACAGTTATTAAACATTAGATGGTTGAGGTAGTATACATACATTCGGTATCAGAGCGCTTTACAATATACAGTTATTAGACATTAGATGGTTGAGGTAGTATACATACATTCGGTATTCGCCATTCAGTACAAAGAGGTAGGTAGTAGTATATGGGTAGCATAGGTGACTAGTAGGCATCATTTGAAAGGATTTATATAGCGCTGGCTAGACCCGGAGGTATCAGAGCGCTTTACAATATAGAGTTATTAAACATTAGATGGTTGAGGTAGTATACATACATTCGGTATTCGCCATTCAGTACAAAGGAGGTAGGTAGTAGTATATGGGTAGCATAGGTGACTAGTAGTCAACATTTGAAAGGATTTATATAGCGCTGGCTAGTCCCGGAGGTATCCGAGCGCTTTACAATATACAGTTATTAAACATTAGATGGTTGAGGTAGAATACATACATTCGGTATTCGCCATTCAGTACAAAGGAGGTAGGTAGTAGTATATGGGTAGCATAGGTGACTAGTAGTCAACATTTGAAAGGATTTATATAGCGCTGGCGAGACCCGGAGGTATCAGAGCGCTTTACAATATACAGTTATTAAACATTAGATGGTTGAGGTAGTATACATACATTCGGTATCAGAGCGCTTTACAATATACAGTTATTAGACATTAGATGGTTGAGGTAGTATACATACATTTGGTATTCGCCATTCAGTACAAAGAGGTAGATAGTAGTATATGGGTAGCATAGGTGACTAGTAGTCAACATTTGAAAGGATTTATATAGCGCTGGCGAGACCCGGAGGTATCAGAGCGCTTTACAATATACAGTTATTAGACATTAGATGGTTGAGGTAGTATACATACATTCGGTATTCGCCATTCAGTACAAAGGAGGTAGGTAGTAGTATATGGGTAGCATAGGTGACTAGTAGTCAACATTTGAAAGGATTTATATAGCGCTGGCTAGTCCCGGAGGTATCAGAGCGCTTTACAATATACAGTTATTAGACATTAGATGGTTGAGGTAGTATACATACATTCGGTATTCGCCATTCAGTACAAAGAGGTAGGTAGTAGTATATGGGTAGCATAGGTGACTAGTAGGCATCATTTGAAAGGATTTATATAGCGCTGGCTAGACCCGGAGGTATCAGAGCGCTTTACAATATACAGTTATTAGACATTAGATGGTTGAGGTAGTATACATACATTCGGTATTCGCCATTCAGTACAAAGAGGTAGGTAGTAGTATATGGGTAGCATAGGTGACTAGTAGGCATCATTTGAAAGGATTTATATAGCGCTGGCTAGACCCGGAGGTATCAGAGCGCTTTATAATATACAGTTATTAAACATTAGATGGTTGAGGTAGTATACATACATTCGGTATTCGCCATTCAGTACAAAGGAGGTAGGTAGTAGTATATGGGTAGCATAGGTGACTAGTAGTCAACATTTGAAAGGATTTATATAGCGCTGGCGAGACCCGGAGGTATCAGAGCGCTTTACAATATAGAGTTATTAAACATTAGATGGTTGAGGTAGTATACATACATTCGGTATTCGCCATTCAGTACAAAGGAGGTAGGTAGTAGTATATGGGTAGCATAGGTGACTAGTAGTCAACATTTGAAAGGATTTATATAGCGCTGGCTAGTCCCGGAGGTATCCGAGCGCTTTACAATATACAGTTATTAAACATTAGATGGTTGAGGTAGTATACATACATTCGGTATTCGCCATTCAGTACAAAAAGAGGTAGATAGTAGTATATGGGTAGCATAGGTGACTAGTAGTCAACATTTGAAAGGATTTATATAGCGCTGGCTAGACCCGGAGGTATCCGAGCGCTTTACAATATACAGTTATTAGACATTAGATGGTTGAGGTAGTATACATACATTTGGTATTCGCCATTCAGTACAAAGAGGTAGATAGTAGTATATGGGTAGCATAGGTGACTAGTAGTCAACATTTGAAAGGATTTATATAGCGCTGGCGAGACCCGGAGGTATCAGAGCGCTTTACAATATACAGTTATTAGACATTAGATGGTTGAGGTAGTATACATACATTCGGTATTCGCCATTCAGTACAAAGGAGGTAGGTAGTAGTATATGGGTAGCATAGGTGACTAGTAGTCAACATTTGAAAGGATTTATATAGCGCTGGCTAGTCCCGGAGGTATCAGAGCGCTTTACAATATACAGTTATTAGACATTAGATGGTTGAGGTAGTATACATACATTCGGTATTCGCCATTCAGTACAAAGAGGTAGGTAGTAGTATATGGGTAGCATAGGTGACTAGTAGTCAACATTTGAAAGGATTTATATAGCGCTGGCTAGACCCGGAGGTATCAGAGCGCTTTACAATATACAGTTATTAAACATTAGATGGTTGAGGTAGTATACATACATTCGGTATTCGCCATTCAGTACAAAGGAGGTAGGTAGTAGTATATGGGTAGCATAGGTGACTAGTAGTCAACATTTGAAAGGATTTATATAGCGCTGGCGAGACCCGGAGGTATCAGAGCGCTTTACAATATACAGTTATTAGACATTAGATGGTTGAGGTAGTATACATACATTCGGTATTCGCCATTCAGTACAAAAGAGGTAGGTAGTAGTATATGGGTAGCATAGGTGACTAGTAGTCAACATTTGAAAGGATTTATATAGCGCTGGCTAGACCCGGAGGTATCCGAGCGCTTTACAATATACAGTTATTAAACATTAGATGGTTGAGGTAGTATACATACATTCGGTATTCGCCATTCAGTACAAAGAGGTAGGTAGTAGTATATGGGTAGCATAGGTGACTAGTAGTCAACATTTGAAAGGATTTATATAGCGCTGGCTAGACCCGGAGGTATCAGAGCGCTTTACAATATACAGTTATTAGACATTAGATGGTTGAGGTAGTATACATACATTCGGTATTCGCCATTCAGTACAAAGGAGGTAGATAGTAGTATATGGGTAGCATAGGTGACTAGTAGTCAACATTTGAAAGGATTTATATAGCGCTGGCGAGACCCGGAGGTATCAGAGCGCTTTACAATATACAGTTATTAGACATTAGATGGTTGAGGTAGTATACATACATTCGGTATTCGCCATTCAGTACAAAGAGGTAGGTAGTAGTATATGGGTAGCATAGGTGACTAGTAGTCAACATTTGAAAGGATTTATATAGCGCTGGCGAGACCCGGAGGTATCAGAGCGCTTTACAATATACAGTTATTAAACATTAGATGGTTGAGGTAGTATACATACATTCGGTATTCGCCATTCAGTACAAAGGAGGTAGGTAGTAGTATATAGGTAGCATAGGTGACTAGTAGTCAACATTTGAAAGGATTTATATAGCGCTGGCGAGACCCGGAGGTATCAGAGCGCTTTACAATATACAGTTATTAGACATTAGATGGTTGAGGTAGTATACATACATTCGGTATTCGCCATTCAGTACAAAGAGGTAGGTAGTAGTATATGGGTAGCATAGGTGACTAGTAGTCAACATTTGAAAGGATTTATATAGCGCTGGCGAGACCCGGAGGTATCAGAGCGCTTTACAATATACAGTTATTAGACATTAGATGGTTGAGGTAATATACATACATTCGGTATTCGCCATTCAGTACAAAGGAGGTAGGTAGTAGTATATAGGTAGCATAGGTGACTAGTAGTCAACATTTGAAAGGATTTATATAGCGCTGGCGAGACCCGGAGGTATCAGAGCGCTTTACAATATACAGTTATTAAACATTAGATGGTTGAGGTAGTATACATACATTCGGTATTCGCCATTCAGTACAAAGGAGGTAGGTAGTAGTATATGGGTAGCATAGGTGACTAGTAGTCAACATTTGAAAGGATTTATATAGCGCTGGCGAGACCCGGAGGTATCAGAGCGCTTTACAATATACAGTTATTAGACATTAGATGGTTGAGGTAGTATACATACATTCGGTATTCGCCATTCAGTACAAAGGAGGTAGTTAGTAGTATATGGGTAGCATAGGTGACTAGTAGTCAACATTTGAAAGGATTTATATAGCGCTGGCTAGTCCCGGAGGTATCAGAGCGCTTTACAATATACAGTTATTAAACATTGGACGGTTGAGGTAGTATACATACATTCGGTATTCGCCATTCAGTACAAAGGAGGTAGGTAGTAGTATATGGGTAGCATAGGTGACTAGTAGTCAACATTTGAAAGGATTTATATAGCGCTGGCTAGACCCGGAGGTATCAGAGCGCTTTACAATATACAGTTATTAAACATTAGATGGTTGAGGTAGTATACATACATTCGGTATTCGCCATTCAGTACAAAGAGGTAGGTAGTAGTATATGGGTAGCATAGGTGACTAGTAGTCAACATTTGAAAGGATTTATATAGCGCTGGCGAGACCCGGAGGTATCCGAGCGCTTTACAATATACAGTTATTAGACATTAGATGGTTGAGGTAGTATACATGCATTCGGTATTCGCCATTCAGTACAAAGGAGGTAGGTAGGAGTATATGGGTAGCATAGGTGACTAGTAGTCAACATTTGAAAGGATTTATATAGCGCTGGCTAGTCCCGGAGGTATCAGAGCGCTTTACAATATACAGTTATTAAACATTAGATGGTTGAGGTAGTATACATACATTCGGTATTCGCCATTCAGTACAAAGAGGTAGGTAGTAGTATATGGGTAGCATAGGTGACTAGTAGTCAACATTTGAAAGGATTTATATAGCGCTGGCGAGTCCCGGAGGTATTCGAGCGCTTTACAATATACAGTTATTAGACATTAGATGGTTGAGGTAGTATACATACATTCGGTATTCGCCATTCAGTACAAAGGAGGTAGATAGTAGTATATGGGTAGCATAGGTGACTAGTAGTCAACATTTGAAAGGATTTATATAGCGCTGGCGAGACCCGGAGGTATCAGAGCGCTTTACAATATACAGTTATTAGACATTAGATGGTTGAGGTAGTATACATACATTCGGTATTCGCCATTCAGTACAAAGGAGGTAGGTAGTAGTATATGGGTAGCATAGGTGACTAGTAGTCAACATTTGAAAGGATTTATATAGCGCTGGCGAGACCCGGAGGTATCAGAGCGCTTTACAATATACAGTTATTAGACATTAGATGGTTGAGGTAGTAACATACATTCGGTATTCGCCATTCAGTACAAAAGAGGTAGGTAGTAGTACATGGGTAGCATAGGTGACTAGTAGTCAACATTTGAAAGGATTTATATAGCGCTGGCTAGTCCCGGAGGTATCCGAGCGCTTTACAATATACAGTTATTAGACATTAGATGGTTGAGGTAGTATACATACATTCGGTATTCGCCATTCAGTACAAAGGAGGTAGGTAGTAGTATATGGGTAGCATAGGTGACTAGTAGTCAACATTTGAAAGGATTTATATAGCGCTGGCTAGTCCCGGAGGTATCCGAGCACTTTACAATATACAGTTATTAGACATTAGATGGTTGAGGTAGTATACATACATTCGGTATTCGCCATTCAGTACAAAGGAGGTAGGTAGTAGTATATGGGTAGCATAGGTGACTAGTAGTCAACATTTGAAAGGATTTATATAGCGCTGGCTAGTCCCGGAGGTATCAGAGCGCTTTACAATATACAGTTATTAGACATTAGATGGTTGAGGTAGTATACATACATTCGGTATTCGCCATTCAGTACAAAGAGGTAGGTAGTAGTATATGGGTAGCATAGGTGACTAGTAGTCAACATTTGAAAGGATTTATATAGCGCTGGCTAGACCCGGAGGTATCAGAGCGCTTTACAATATACAGTTATTAGACATTAGATGGTTGAGGTAGTATACATACATTCGGTACTCGCCATTCAGTACAAAGGAGGTAGGTAGTAGTATATGGGTAGCATAGGTGACTAGTAGTCAACATTTGAAAGGATTTATATAGCGCTGGCGAGACCCGGAGGTATCAGAGCGCTTTACAATATACAGTTATTAGACATTAGATGGTTGAGGTAGTATACATACATTCGGTATTCGCCATTCAGTACAAAGAGGTAGATAGTAGTATATGGGTAGCATAGGTGACTAGTAGTCAACATTTGAAAGGATTTATATAGCGCTGGCGAGACCCGGAGGTATCAGAGCGCTTTACAATATACAGTTATTAGACATTAGATGGTTGAGGTAGTATACATACATTCGGTATTCGCCATTCAGTACAAAGGAGGTAGGTAGTAGTATATGGGTAGCATAGGTGACTAGTAGTCAACATTTGAAAGGATTTATATAGCGCTGGCTAGACCCGGAGGTATCAGAGCGCTTTACAATATACAGTTATTAAACATTAGATGGTTGAGGTAGTATACATACATTCGGTATTCGCCATTCAGTACAAAGAGGTAGATAGTAGTATATGGGTAGCATAGGTGACTAGTAGTCAACATTTGAAAGGATTTATATAGCGCTGGCGAGACCCGGAGGTATCAGAGCGCTTTACAATATACAGTTATTAGACATTAGATGGTTGAGGTAGTATACATACATTCGGTATCAGAGCGCTTTACAATATACAGTTATTAGACATTAGATGGTTGAGGTAGTATACATACATTCGGTATTCGCCATTCAGTACAAAGGAGGTAGATAGTAGTATATGGGTAGCATAGGTGACTAGTAGTCAACATTTGAAAGGATTTATATAGCGCTGGCGAGACCCGGAGGTATCAGAGCGCTTTACAATATACAGTTATTAGACATTAGATGGTTGAGGTAATATACATACATTCGGTATTCGCCATTCAGTACAAAGGAGGTAGGTAGTAGTATATGGGTAGCATAGGTGACTAGTAGTCAACATTTGAAAGGATTTATATAGCGCTGGCTAGTCCCGGAGGTATCAGAGCGCTTTACAATATACAGTTATTAGACATTAGATGGTTGAGGTAGTATACATACATTCGGTATTCGCCATTCAGTACAAAGAGGTAGGTAGTAGTATATGGGTAGCATAGGTGACTAGTAGTCAACATTTGAAAGGATTTATATAGCGCTGGCTAGTCCCGGAGGTATCCGAGCGCTTTACAATATACAGTTATTAGACATTAGATGGTTGAGGTAGTATACATACATTCGGTATTCGCCATTCAGTACAAAGGAGGTAGGTAGTAGTATATGGGTAGCATAGGTGACTAGTAGTCAACATTTGAAAGGATTTATATAGCGCTGGCTAGACCCGGAGGTATCAGAGCGCTTTACAATATACAGTTATTAGACATTAGATGGTTGAGGTAGTATACATACATTCGGTATTCGCCATTCAGTACAAAGGAGGTAGGTAGTAGTATATAGGTAGCATAGGTGACTAGTAGTCAACATTTGAAAGGATTTATATAGCGCTGGCGAGACCCGGAGGTATCAGAGCGCTTTACAATATACAGTTATTAGACATTAGATGGTTGAGGTAGTATACATACATTCGGTATTCGCCATTCAGTACAAAGGAGGTAGGTAGTAGTATATGGGTAGCATAGGTGACTAGTAGTCAACATTTGAAAGGATTTATATAGCGCTGGCTAGTCCCGGAGGTATCAGAGCGCTTTACAATATACAGTTATTAAACATTAGATGGTTGAGGTAGTATACATACATTCGGTATTCGCCATTCAGTACAAAGGAGGTAGATAGTAGTATATGGGTAGCATAGGTGACTAGTAGTCAACATTTGAAAGGATTTATATAGCGCTGGCGAGACCCGGAGGTATCAGAGCGCTTTACAATATACAGTTATTAGACATTAGATGGTTGAGGTAGTATACATACATTCGGTATTCGCCATTCAGTACAAAGGAGGTAGGTAGTAGTATATGGGTAGCATAGGTGACTAGTAGTCAACATTT
The DNA here is from genome assembly GCA_963921515.1 of Calotriton arnoldi. Lineage (NCBI taxonomy): Eukaryota > Metazoa > Chordata > Amphibia > Caudata > Salamandridae > Calotriton > Calotriton arnoldi. Next base: position 4,910,531 of record CAWUFW010000275.1, on the reverse strand, counting down.
GAAAGGATTTATATAGCGCTGGCGAGACCCGGCGGTATCAGAGCGCTTTACAATATACAGTTATTAGACATTAGATGGTTGAGGTAGTATACATACATTCGGTATTCGCCATTCAGTACAAAAGAGGTAGGTAGTAGTATATGGGTAGCATAGGTGACTAGTAGTCAACATTTGAAAGGATTTATATAGCGCTGGCGAGACCCGGAGGTATCAGAGCGCTTTACAATATACAGTTATTAGACATTAGATGGTTGAGGTAGTATACATACATTCGGTATTCGCCATTCAGTACAAAGAGGTAGGTAGTAGTATATGGGTAGCATAGGTGACTAGTAGTCAACATTTGAAAGGATTTATATAGCGCTGGCTAGTCCCGGAGGTATCAGAGCGCTTTACAATATACAGTTATTAGACATTAGATGGTTGAGGTAGTATACATGCATTCGGTATTCGCCATTCAGTACAAAGAGGTAGATAGTAGTATATGGGTAGCATAGGTGACTAGTAGTCAACATTTGAAAGGATTTATATAGCGCTGGCGAGACCCGGAGGTATCAGAGCGCTTTACAATATACAGTTATTAAACATTAGATGGTTGAGGTAGTATACATACATTCGGTATTCGCCATTCAGTACAAAGAGGTAGGTAGTAGTATATGGGTAGCATAGGTGACTAGTAGTCAACATTTGAAAGGATTTATATAGCGCTGGCGAGACCCGGAGGTATCCGAGCGCTTTACAATATACAGTTATTAGACATTAGATGGTTGAGGTAGTATACATACATTCGGTATTCGCCATTCAGTACAAAGGAGGTAGGTAGTAGTATATGGGTAGCATAGGTGACTAGTAGTCAACATTTGAAAGGATTTATATAGCGCTGGCTAGTCCCGGAGGTATCAGAGCGCTTTACAATATACAGTTATTAGACATTAGATGGTTGAGGTAGTATACATGCATTCGGTATTCGCCATTCAGTACAAAGAGGTAGATAGTAGTATATGGGTAGCATAGGTGACTAGTAGTCAACATTTGAAAGGATTTATTTAGCGCTGGCGAGACCCGGAGGTATCAGAGCGCTTTACAATATACAGTTATTAAACATTAGATGGTTGAGGTAGTATACATACATTCGGTATTCGCCATTCAGTACAAAGAGGTAGATAGTAGTATATGGGTAGCATAGGTGACTAGTAGTCAACATTTGAAAGGATTTATATAGCGCTGGCGAGACCCGGAGGTATCCGAGCGCTTTACAATATACAGTTATTAGACATTAGATGGTTGAGGTAGTATACATACATTCGGTATTCGCCATTCAGTACAAAGGAGGTAGGTAGTAGTATATGGGTAGCATAGGTGACTAGTAGTCAACATTTGAAAGGATTTATATAGCGCTGGCGAGACCCGGAGGTATCAGAGCGCTTTACAATATACAGTTATTAGACATTAGATGGTTGAGGTAGTATACATACATTCGGTATTCGCCATTCAGTACAAAGGAGGTAGGTAGGAGTATATGGGTAGCATAGGTGACTAGTAGTCAACATTTGAAAGGATTTATATAGCGCTGGCTAGTCCCGGAGGTATCAGAGCGCTTTACAATATACAGTTATTAGACATTAGATGGTTGAGGTAGTATACATACATTCGGTATTCGCCATTCAGTACAAAGGAGGTAGGTAGTAGTATATGGGTAGCATAGGTGACTAGTAGTCAACATTTGAAAGGATTTATATAGCGCTGGCGAGACCCGGAGGTATCAGAGCGCTTTACAATATACAGTTATTAGACATTAGATGGTTGAGGTAGTATACATACATTCGGTATTCGCCATTCAGTACAAAGGAGGTAGGTAGTAGTATATGGGTAGCATAGGTGACTAGTAGTCAACATTTGAAAGGATTTATATAGCGCTGGCGAGACCCGGAGGTATCAGAGCGCTTTACAATATACAGTTATTAGACATTAGATGGTTGAGGTAGTATACATACATTCGGTATTCGCCATTCAGTACAAAGGAGGTAGGTAGTAGTATATGGGTAGCATAGGTGACTAGTAGTCAACATTTGAAAGGATTTATATAGCGCTGGCGAGACCCGGAGGTATCAGAGCGCTTTACAATATACAGTTATTAAACATTAGATGGTTGAGGTAGTATACATACATTCGGTATTCGCCATTCAGTACAAAGGAGGTAGGTAGTAGTATATAGGTAGCATAGGTGACTAGTAGTCAACATTTGAAAGGATTTATATAGCGCTGGCGAGACCCGGAGGTATCAGAGCGCTTTACAATATACAGTTATTAAACATTAGATGGTTGAGGTAGTATACATACATTCGGTATTCGCCATTCAGTACAAAGGAGGTAGGTAGTAGTATATGGGTAGCATAGGTGACTAGTAGTCAACATTTGAAAGGATTTATATAGCGCTGGCGAGACCCGGAGGTATCAGAGCGCTTTACAATATACAGTTATTAAACATTAGATGGTTGAGGTAGTATACATACATTCGGTATTCGCCATTCAGTACAAAGGAGGTAGGTAGTAGTATATAGGTAGCATAGGTGACTAGTAGTCAACATTTGAAAGGATTTATATAGCGCTGGCGAGACCCGGAGGTATCAGAGCGCTTTACAATATACAGTTATTAAACATTAGATGGTTGAGGTAGTATACATACATTCGGTATTCGCCATTCAGTACAAAGGAGGTAGGTAGTAGTATATGGGTAGCATAGGTGACTAGTAGTCAACATTTGAAAGGATTTATATAGCGCTGGCGAGACCCGGAGGTATCAGAGCGCTTTACAATATACAGTTATTAGACATTAGATGGTTGAGGTAGTATACATACATTCGGTATTCGCCATTCAGTACAAAGGAGGTAGATAGTAGTATATGGGTAGCATAGGTGACTAGTAGTCAACATTTGAAAGGATTTATATAGCGCTGGCTAGTCCCGGAGGTATCCGAGCGCTTTACAATATACAGTTATTAGACATTAGATGGTTGAGGTAGTATACATACATTCGGTATTCGCCATTCAGTACAAAGGAGGTAGATAGTAGTATATGGGTAGCATAGGTGACTAGTAGTCAACATTTGAAAGGATTTATATAGCGCTGGCTAGTCCCGGAGGTATCCGAGCGCTTTACAATATACAGTTATTAAACATTAGATGGTTGAGGTAGTATACATACATTCGGTATTCGCCATTCAGTACAAAGAGGTAGATAGTAGTATATGGGTAGCATAGGTGACTAGTAGTCAACATTTGAAAGGATTTATATAGCGCTGGCGAGACCCGGAGGTATCAGAGCGCTTTACAATATAGAGTTATTAAACATTAGATGGTTGAGGTAGTATACATACATTCGGTATTCGCCATTCAGTACAAAGAGGTAGATAGTAGTATATGGGTAGCATAGGTGACTAGTAGTCAACATTTGAAAGGATTTATATAGCGCTGGCGAGACCCGGAGGTATCCGAGCGCTTTACAATATACAGTTATTAGACATTAGATGGTTGAGGTAGTATACATACATTCGGTATTCGCCATTCAGTACAAAGGAGGTAGGTAGTAGTATATGGGTAGCATAGGTGACTAGTAGTCAACATTTGAAAGGATTTATATAGCGCTGGCGAGACCCGGAGGTATCAGAGCGCTTTACAATATACAGTTATTAGACATTAGATGGTTGAGGTAGTATACATACATTCGGTATTCGCCATTCAGTACAAAAGAGGTAGGTAGTAGTATATGGGTAGCATAGGTGACTAGTAGTCAACATTTGAAAGGATTTATATAGCGCTGGCTAGTCCCGGAGGTATCAGAGCGCTTTACAATATACAGTTATTAGACATTAGATGGTTGAGGTAGTATACATACATTCGGTATTCGCCATTCAGTACAAAGGAGGTAGATAGTAGTATATGGGTAGCATAGGTGACTAGTAGTCATCATTTGAAAGGATTTATATAGCGCTGGCGAGACCCGGAGGTATCAGAGCGCTTTACAATATACAGTTATTAGACATTAGATGGTTGAGGTAGTATACATACATTCGGTATTCGCCATTCAGTACAAAGGAGGTAGGTAGTAGTATATGGGTAGCATAGGTGACTAGTAGTCAACATTTGAAAGGATTTATATAGCGCTGGCGAGACCCGGAGGTATCAGAGCGCTTTACAATATACAGTTATTAGACATTAGATGGTTGAGGTAGTATACATACATTCGGTATTCGCCATTCAGTACAAAGGAGGTAGGTAGTAGTATATGGGTAGCATAGGTGACTAGTAGTCAACATTTGAAAGGATTTATATAGCGCTGGCTAGACCCGGAGGTATCAGAGCGCTTTACAATATACAGTTATTAAACATTAGATGGTTGAGGTAGTATACATACATTCGGTATTCGCCATTCAGTACAAAGGAGGTAGATAGGAGTATATGGGTAGCATAGGTGACTAGTAGTCATCATTTGAAAGGTTTTATAAAGCGCTGGCTAGACCCGGAGGTATCAGAGCGCTTTACAATATACAGTTATTAGACATTAGATGGTTGAGGTAGTATACATACATTCGGTATTCGCCATTCAGTACAAAGGAGGTAGATAGGAGTATATGGGTAGCATAGGTGACTAGTAGTCATCATTTGAAAGGATTTATATAGCGCTGGCGAGACCCGGAGGTATCAGAGCGCTTTACAATATACAGTTATTAGACATTAGATGGTTGAGGTAGTATACATACATTCGGTATTCGCCATTCAGTACAAAGGAGGTAGGTAGTAGTATATGGGTAGCATAGGTGACTAGTAGTCAACATTTGAAAGGATTTATATAGCGCTGGCTAGTCCCGGAGGTATCAGAGCGCTTTACAATATACAGTTATTAGACATTAGATGGTTGAGGTAGTATACATACATTCGGTATTCGCCATTCAGTACAAAGGAGGTAGATAGTAGTATATGGGTAGCATAGGTGACTAGTAGTCATCATTTGAAAGGATTTATATAGCGCTGGCTAGTCCCGGAGGTATCAGAGCGCTTTACAATATACAGTTATTAAACATTAGATGGTTGAGGTAGTATACATACATTCGGTATTCGCCATTCAGTACAAAGGAGGTAGATAGGAGTATATGGGTAGCATAGGTGACTAGTAGTCATCATTTGAAAGGATTTATATAGCGCTGGCGAGACCCGGAGGTATCAGAGCGCTTTACAATATACAGTTATTAGACATTAGATGGTTGAGGTAGTATACATACATTCGGTATTCGCCATTCAGTACAAAGGAGGTAGATAGGAGTATATGGGTAGCATAGGTGACTAGTAGTCATCATTTGAAAGGATTTATATAGCGCTGGCGAGACCCGGAGGTATCCGAGCGCTTTACAATATACAGTTATTAGACATTAGATGGTTGAGGTAGTATACATACATTCGGTATCAGAGCGCTTTACAATATACAGTTATTAAACATTAGATGGTTGAGGTAGTATACATACATTCGGTATCAGAGCGCTTTACAATATACAGTTATTAGACATTAGATGGTTGAGGTAGTATACATACATTCGGTACTCGCCATTCAGTACAAAGAGGTAGGTAGTAGTATATGGGTAGCATAGGTGACTAGTAGTCAACATTTGAAAGGATTTATATAGAGCTGGCTAGTCCCGGAGGTATCAGAGCGCTTTACAATATACAGTTATTAAACATTAGATGGTTGAGGTAGTATACATGCATTCGGTATTCGCCATTCAGTACAAAGGAGGTAGGTAGGAGTATATGGGTAGCATAGGTGACTAGTAGTCAACATTTGAAAGGATTTATATAGCGCTGGCGAGACCCGGAGGTATCAGAGCGCTTTACAATATACAGTTATTAAACATTAGATGGTTGAGGTAGTATACATACATTCGGTATTCGCCATTCAGTACAAAAGAGGTAGATAGTAGTATATGGGTAGCATAGGTGACTAGTAGTCAACATTTGAAAGGATTTATATAGCGCTGGCTAGACCCGGAGGTATCCGAGCGCTTTACAATATACAGTTATTAGACATTAGATGGTTGAGGTAGTATACATACATTCGGTATCAGAGCGCTTTACAATATACAGTTATTAGACATTAGATGGTTGAGGTAGTATACATACATTCGGTATTCGCCATTCAGTACAAAAGAGGTAGGTAGTAGTATATGGGTAGCATAGGTGACTAGTAGTCGACATTTGAAAGGATTTATATAGCGCTGGCTAGACCCGGAGGTATCCGAGCGCTTTACAATATACAGTTATTAAACATTAGATGGTTGAGGTAGTATACATACATTCGGTATTCGCCATTCAGTACAAAGGAGGTAGGTAGTAGTATATGGGTAGCATAGGTGACTAGTAGTCAACATTTGAAAGGATTTATATAGCGCTGGCGAGACCCGGCGGTATCAGAGCGCTTTACAATATACAGTTATTAGACATTAGATGGTTGAGGTAGTATACATACATTCGGTATTCGCCATTCAGTACAAAGAGGTAGGTAGTAGTATATGGGTAGCATAGGTGACTAGTAGTCAACATTTGAAAGGATTTATATAGCGCTGGCGAGACCCGGAGGTATCAGAGCGCTTTACAATATACAGTTATTAGACATTAGATGGTTGAGGTAGTATACATACATTCGGTATTCGCCATTCAGTACAAAGAGGTAGATAGTAGTATATGGGTAGCATAGGTGACTAGTAGTCAACATTTGAAAGGATTTATATAGCGCTGGCTAGTCCCGGAGGTATCAGAGCGCTTTACAATATACAGTTATTAGACATTAGATGGTTGAGGTAGTATACATACATTCGGTATTCGCCATTCAGTACAAAGAGGTAGGTAGTAGTATATGGGTAGCATAGGTGACTAGTAGTCAACATTTGAAAGGATTTATATAGCGCTGGCTAGTCCCGGAGGTATCAGAGCGCTTTACAATATACAGTTATTAGACATTAGATGGTTGAGGTAGTATACATACATTCGGTATTCGCCATTCAGTACAAAGAGGTAGATAGTAGTATATGGGTAGCATAGGTGACTAGTAGTCAACATTTGAAAGGATTTATATAGCGCTGGCTAGTCCCGGAGGTATCAGAGCGCTTTACAATATACAGTTATTAAACATTAGATGGTTGAGGTAGTATACATACATTCGGTATTCGCCATTCAGTACAAAGGAGGTAGGTAGTAGTATATGGGTAGCATAGGTGACTAGTAGTCAACATTTGAAAGGATTTATATAGCGCTGGCGAGACCCGGAGGTATCAGAGCGCTTTACAATATACAGTTATTAGACATTAGATGGTTGAGGTAGTATACATACATTCGGTATTCGCCATTCAGTACAAAGGAGGTAGGTAGTAGTATATGGGTAGCATAGGTGACTAGTAGTCAACATTTGAAAGGATTTATATAGCGCTGGCTAGTCCCGGAGGTATCAGAGCGCTTTACAATATACAGTTATTAGACATTAGATGGTTGAGGTAGTATACATACATTCGGTATTCGCCATTCAGTACAAAGGAGGTAGATAGTAGTATATGGGTAGCATAGGTGACTAGTAGTCAACATTTGAAAGGATTTATATAGCGCTGGCGAGACCCGGCGGTATCAGAGCGCTTTACAATATACAGTTATTAAACATTAGATGGTTGAGGTAGTATACATACATTCGGTATTCGCCATTCAGTACAAAGGAGGTAGGTAGTAGTATATGGGTAGCATAGGTGACTAGTAGTCAACATTTGAAAGGATTTATATAGCGCTGGCTAGTCCCGGAGGTATCCGAGCGCTTTACAATATACAGTTATTAGACATTAGATGGTTGAGGTAGTATACATACATTCGGTATTCGCCATTCAGTACAAAGGAGGTAGGTAGTAGTATATGGGTAGCATAGGTGACTAGTAGTCAACATTTGAAAGGATTTATATAGCGCTGGCTAGTCCCGGAGGTATCCGAGCGCTTTACAATATACAGTTATTAGACATTAGATGGTTGAGGTAGTATACATACATTCGGTATTCGCCATTCAGTACAAAGGAGGTAGGTAGTAGTATATGGGTAGCATAGGTGACTAGTAGTCAACATTTGAAAGGATTTATATAGCGCTGGCTAGACCCGGAGGTATCAGAGCGCTTTACAATATACAGTTATTAAACATTAGATGGTTGAGGTAGTATACATACATTCGGTATTCGCCATTCAGTACAAAGGAGGTAGATAGGAGTATATGGGTAGCATAGGTGACTAGTAGTCATCATTTGAAAGGTTTTATAAAGCGCTGGCTAGACCCGGAGGTATCAGAGCGCTTTACAATATACAGTTATTAGACATTAGATGGTTGAGGTAGTATACATACATTCGGTATTCGCCATTCAGTACAAAGGAGGTAGATAGGAGTATATGGGTAGCATAGGTGACTAGTAGTCATCATTTGAAAGGATTTATATAGCGCTGGCGAGACCCGGAGGTATCAGAGCGCTTTACAATATACAGTTATTAGACATTAGATGGTTGAGGTAGTATACATACATTCGGTATTCGCCATTCAGTACAAAGGAGGTAGGTAGTAGTATATGGGTAGCATAGGTGACTAGTAGTCAACATTTGAAAGGATTTATATAGCGCTGGCTAGTCCCGGAGGTATCAGAGCGCTTTACAATATACAGTTATTAGACATTAGATGGTTGAGGTAGTATACATACATTCGGTATTCGCCATTCAGTACAAAGGAGGTAGATAGTAGTATATGGGTAGCATAGGTGACTAGTAGTCATCATTTGAAAGGATTTATATAGCGCTGGCTAGTCCCGGAGGTATCAGAGCCCTTTACAATATACAGTTATTAGACATTAGATGGTTGAGGTAGTATACATACATTCGGTATTCGCCATTCAGTACAAAGAGGTAGGTAGTAGTATATGGGTAGCATAGGTGACTAGTAGTCATCATTTGAAAGGATTTATATAGCGCTGGCGAGACCCGGAGGTATCGGAGCGCTTTACAATATACAGTTATTAAACATTAGATGGTTGAGGTAGTATACATACATTCGGTATTCGCCATTCAGTACAAAGAGGTAGATAGTAGTATATGGGTAGCATAGGTGACTAGTAGTCAACATTTGAAAGGATTTATATAGCGCTGGCGAGACCCGGAGGTATCGAGCGCTTTACAATATACAGTTATTAGACATTAGATGGTTGAGGTAGTATACATACATTCGGTACTCGCCATTCAGTACAAAGAGGTAGGTAGTAGTATATGGGTAGCATAGGTGACTAGTAGTCAACATTTGAAAGGATTTATATAGCGCTGGCGAGACCCGGAGGTATCAGAGCGCTTTACAATATACAGTTATTAGACATTAGATGGTTGAGGTAGTATACATACATTCGGTATTCGCCATTCAGTACAAAGGAGGTAGATAGTAGTATATGGGTAGCATAGGTGACTAGTAGTCAACATTTGAAAGGATTTATATAGAGCTGGCTAGTCCCGGAGGTATCAGAGCGCTTTACAATATACAGTTATTAAACATTAGATGGTTGAGGTAGTATACATGCATTCGGTATTCGCCATTCAGTACAAAGGAGGTAGGTAGGAGTATATGGGTAGCATAGGTGACTAGTAGTCAACATTTGAAAGGATTTATATAGCGCTGGCGAGACCCGGAGGTATCAGAGCGCTTTACAATATACAGTTATTAAACATTAGATGGTTGAGGTAGTATACATACATTCGGTATTCGCCATTCAGTACAAAGGAGGTAGGTAGTAGTATATAGGTAGCATAGGTGACTAGTAGTCAACATTTGAAAGGATTTATATAGCGCTGGCTAGACCCGGAGGTATCAGAGCGCTTTACAATATACAGTTATTAGACATTAGATGGTTGAGGTAGTATACATACATTCGGTATTCGCCATTCAGTACAAAGGAGGTAGGTAGTAGTATATGGGTAGCTTAGGTGACTAGTAGTCAACATTTGAAAGGATTTATATAGCGCTGGCTAGACCCGGAGGTATCCGAGCGCTTTACAATATACAGTTATTAGACATTAGATGGTTGAGGTAGTATACATACATTCGGTATCAGAGCGCTTTACAATATACAGTTATTAGACATTAGATGGTTGAGGTAGTATACATACATTCGGTATTCGCCATTCAGTACAAAGGAGGTAGGTAGTAGTATATGGGTAGCATAGGTGACTAGTAGTCAACATTTGAAAGGATTTATATAGCGCTGGCGAGACCCGGCGGTATCAGAGCGCTTTACAATATACAGTTATTAGACATTAGATGGTTGAGGTAGTATACATACATTCGGTATTCGCCATTCAGTACAAAGAGGTAGGTAGTAGTATATGGGTAGCATAGGTGACTAGTAGTCAACATTTGAAAGGATTTATATAGCGCTGGCGAGACCCGGAGGTATCAGAGCGCTTTACAATATACAGTTATTAAACATTAGATGGTTGAGGTAGTATACATACATTCGGTATTCGCCATTCAGTACAAAGGAGGTAGATAGTAGTATATGGGTAGCATAGGTGACTAGTAGTCAACATTTGAAAGGATTTATATAGCGCTGGCGAGACCCGGCGGTATCAGAGCGCTTTACAATATACAGTTATTAGACATTAGATGGTTGAGGTAGTATACATACATTCGGTATTCGCCATTCAGTACAAAGAGGTAGGTAGTAGTATATGGGTAGCATAGGTGACTAGTAGTCATCATTTGAAAGGATTTATATAGCGCTGGCGAGACCCGGAGGTATCGGAGCGCTTTACAATATACAGTTATTAAACATTAGATGGTTGAGGTAGTATACATACATTCGGTATTCGCCATTCAGTACAAAGAGGTAGATAGTAGTATATGGGTAGCATAGGTGACTAGTAGTCAACATTTGAAAGGATTTATATAGCGCTGGCGAGACCCGGAGGTATCAGAGCGCTTTACAATATACAGTTATTAGACATTAGATGGTTGAGGTAGTATACATACATTCGGTATTCGCCATTCAGTACAAAGGAGGTAGGTAGTAGTATATGGGTAGCATAGGTGACTAGTAGTCAACATTTGAAAGGATTTATATAGCGCTGGCTAGTCCCGGAGGTATCCGAGCGCTTTACAATATACAGTTATTAAACATTAGATGGTTGAGGTAGTATACATACATTCGGTATTCGCCATTCAGTACAAAGAGGTAGGTAGTAGTATATGGGTAGCATAGGTGACTAGTAGTCAACATTTGAAAGGATTTATATAGCGCTGGCTAGTCCCGGAGGTATCAGAGCGCTTTACAATATACAGTTATTAAACATTAGATGGTTGAGGTAGTATACATACATTCGGTATTCGCCATTCAGTACAAAGGAGGTAGGTAGTAGTATATGGGTAGCATAGGTGACTAGTAGTCAACATTTGAAAGGATTTATAAAGCGCTGGCGAGACCCGGAGGTATTCGAGCGCTTTACAATATACAGTTATTAGACATTAGATGGTTGAGGTAGTATACATACATTCGGTATCAGAGCGCTTTACAATATACAGTTATTAAACATTAGATGGTTGAGGTAGTATACATACATTCGGTATCAGAGCGCTTTACAATATACAGTTATTAGACATTAGATGGTTGAGGTAGTATACATACATTCGGTATCAGAGCGCTTTACAATATACAGTTATTAAACATTAGATGGTTGAGGTAGTATACATACATTCGGTATCAGAGCGCTTTACAATATACAGTTATTAGACATTAGATGGTTGAGGTAGTATACATACATTCGGTACTCGCCATTCAGTACAAAGAGGTAGGTAGTAGTATATGGGTAGCATAGGTGACTAGTAGTCAACATTTGAAAGGATTTATATAGCGCTGGCTAGTCCCGGAGGTATCAGAGCGCTTTACAATATACAGTTATTAAACATTAGATGGTTGAGGTAGTATACATGCATTCGGTATTCGCCATTCAGTACAAAGGAGGTAGGTAGGAGTATATGGGTAGCATAGGTGACTAGTAGTCAACATTTGAAAGGATTTATATAGCGCTGGCGAGACCCGGAGGTATCAGAGCGCTTTACAATATACAGTTATTAAACATTAGATGGTTGAGGTAGTATACATACATTCGGTATCAGAGCGCTTTACAATATACAGTTATTAAACATTAGATGGTTGAGGTAGTATACATACATTCGGTATCAGAGCGCTTTACAATATACAGTTATTAGACATTAGATGGTTGAGGTAGTATACATACATTCGGTATTCGCCATTCAGTACAAAGGAGGTAGGTAGTAGTATATGGGTAGCATAGGTGACTAGTAGTCAACATTTGAAAGGATTTATATAGCGCTGGCGAGACCCGGAGGTATCAGAGCGCTTTACAATATACAGTTATTAAACATTAGATGGTTGAGGTAGTATACATACATTCGGTATTCGCCATTCAGTACAAAGGAGGTAGGTAGTAGTATATGGGTAGCATAGGTGACTAGTAGTCAACATTTGAAAGGATTTATATAGCGCTGGCGAGACCCGGAGGTATCAGAGCGCTTTACAATATACAGTTATTAAACATTAGATGGTTGAGGTAGTATACATACATTCGGTATTCGCCATTCAGTACAAAAGAGGTAGGTAGTAGTATATGGGTAGCATAGGTGACTAGTAGTCAACATTTGAAAGGATTTATATAGCGCTGGCGAGACCCGGAGGTATCAGAGCGCTTTACAATATACAGTTATTAGACATTAGATGGTTGAGGTAGTATACATACATTCGGTATTCGCCATTCAGTACAAAGAGGTAGGTAGTAGTATATGGGTAGCATAGGTGACTAGTAGTCAACATTTGAAAGGATTTATAAAGCGCTGGCGAGACCCGGAGGTATTCGAGCGCTTTACAATATACAGTTATTAGACATTAGATGGTTGAGGTAGTATACATACATTCGGTATCAGAGCGCTTTACAATATACAGTTATTAAACATTAGATGGTTGAGGTAGTATACATACATTCGGTATCAGAGCGCTTTACAATATACAGTTATTAGACATTAGATGGTTGAGGTAGTATACATACATTCGGTATCAGAGCGCTTTACAATATACAGTTATTAAACATTAGATGGTTGAGGTAGTATACATACATTCGGTATCAGAGCGCTTTACAATATACAGTTATTAGACATTAGATGGTTGAGGTAGTATACATACATTCGGTACTCGCCATTCAGTACAAAGAGGTAGGTAGTAGTATATGGGTAGCATAGGTGACTAGTAGTCAACATTTGAAAGGATTTATATAGCGCTGGCTAGTCCCGGAGGTATCAGAGCGCTTTACAATATACAGTTATTAAACATTAGATGGTTGAGGTAGTATACATGCATTCGGTATTCGCCATTCAGTACAAAGGAGGTAGGTAGGAGTATATGGGTAGCATAGGTGACTAGTAGTCAACATTTGAAAGGATTTATATAGCGCTGGCGAGACCCGGAGGTATCAGAGCGCTTTACAATATACAGTTATTAAACATTAGATGGTTGAGGTAGTATACATACATTCGGTATCAGAGCGCTTTACAATATACAGTTATTAAACATTAGATGGTTGAGGTAGTATACATACATTCGGTATCAGAGCGCTTTACAATATACAGTTATTAAACATTAGATGGTTGAGGTAGTATACATACATTCGGTATTCGCCATTCAGTACAAAGGAGGTAGGTAGTAGTATATGGGTAGCATAGGTGACTAGTAGTCAACATTTGAAAGGATTTATATAGCGCTGGCGAGACCCGGAGGTATCAGAGCGCTTTACAATATACAGTTATTAAACATTAGATGGTTGAGGTAGTATACATACATTCGGTATTCGCCAATCAGTACAAAGAGGTAGATAGTAGTATATAGGTAGCATAGGTGACTAGTAGTCAACATTTGAAAGGATTTATATAGCGCTGGCGAGACCCGGAGGTATCAGAGCGCTTTACAATATACAGTTATTAAACATTAGATGGTTGAGGTAGTATACATACATTCGGTATTCGCCATTCAGTACAAAGGAGGTAGGTAGTAGTATATGGGTAGCATAGGTGACTAGTAGTCAACATTTGAAAGGATTTATATAGCGCTGGCGAGACCCGGAGGTATCAGAGCGCTTTACAATATACAGTTATTAGACATTAGATGGTTGAGGTAGTATACATACATTCGGTATTCGCCATTCAGTACAAAGGAGGTAGATAGTAGTATATGGGTAGCATAGGTGACTAGTAGTCAACATTTGAAAGGATTTATATAGCGCTGGCTAGTCCCGGAGGTATCCGAGCGCTTTACAATATACAGTTATTAGACATTAGATGGTTGAGGTAGTATACATACATTCGGTATTCGCCATTCAGTACAAAGGAGGTAGATAGTAGTATATGGGTAGCATAGGTGACTAGTAGTCAACATTTGAAAGGATTTATATAGCGCTGGCTAGTCCCGGAGGTATCCGAGCGCTTTACAATATACAGTTATTAAACATTAGATGGTTGAGGTAGTATACATACATTCGGTATTCGCCATTCAGTACAAAGAGGTAGGTAGTAGTATATGGGTAGCATAGGTGACTAGTAGTCAACATTTGAAAGGATTTATATAGCGCTGGCTAGTCCCGGAGGTATCCGAGCGCTTTACAATATACAGTTATTAAACATTAGATGGTTGAGGTAGTATACATACATTCGGTATTCGCCATTCAGTACAAAGAGGTAGGTAGTAGTATATGGGTAGCATAGGTGACTAGTAGTCAACATTTGAAAGGATTTATATAGCGCTGGCTAGTCCCGGAGGTATCAGAGCGCTTTACAATATACAGTTATTAGACATTAGATGGTTGAGGTAGTATACATACATTCGGTATTCGCCATTCAGTACAAAGGAGGTAGGTAGTAGTATATAGGTAGCATAGGTGACTAGTAGTCAACATTTGAAAGGATTTATATAGCGCTGGCGAGACCCGGAGGTATCCGAGCGCTTTACAATATACAGTTATTAGACATTAGATGGTTGAGGTAGTATACATGCATTCGGTACTCGCCATTCAGTACAAAGAGGTAGATAGTAGTATATGGGTAGCATAGGTGACTAGTAGTCAACATTTGAAAGGATTTATATAGCGCTGGCGAGACCCGGAGGTATCCGAGCGCTTTACAATATACAGTTATTAAACATTAGATGGTTGAGGTAGTATACATACATTCGGTATTCGCCATTCAGTACAAAGGAGGTAGGTAGTAGTATATGGGTAGCATAGGTGACTAGTAGTCAACATTTGAAAGGATTTATATAGCGCTGGCGAGACCCGGCGGTATCAGAGCGCTTTACAATATACAGTTATTAGACATTAGATGGTTGAGGTAGTATACATACATTCGGTATTCGCCATTCAGTACAAAGGAGGTAGGTAGTAGTATATGGGTAGCATAGGTGACTAGTAGTCAACATTTGAAAGGATTTATATAGCGCTGGCTAGTCCCGGAGGTATCAGAGCGCTTTACAATATACAGTTATTAGACATTAGATGGTTGAGGTAGTATACATACATTCGGTATTCGCCATTCAGTACAAAGAGGTAGGTAGTAGTATATGGGTAGCATAGGTGACTAGTAGTCAACATTTGAAAGGATTTATATAGCGCTGGCTAGTCCCGGAGGTATCAGAGCGCTTTACAATATACAGTTATTAGACATTAGATGGTTGAGGTAGTATACATACATTCGGTATTCGCCATTCAGTACAAAGGAGGTAGATAGTAGTATATGGGTAGCATAGGTGACTAGTAGTCAACATTTGAAAGGATTTATATAGCGCTGGCGAGACCCGGAGGTATCAGAGCGCTTTACAATATACAGTTATTAGATATTAGATGGTTGAGGTAGTATACATACATTCGGTATTCGCCATTCAGTACAAAGGAGGTAGGTAGTAGTATATGGGTAGCATAGGTGACTAGTAGTCAACATTTGAAAGGATTTATATAGCGCTGGCGAGACCCGGAGGTATCAGAGCGCTTTACAATATAGAGTTATTAAACATTAGATGGTTGAGGTAGTATACATACATTCGGTATTCGCCATTCAGTACAAAGGAGGTAGGTAGTAGTATATAGGTAGCATAGGTGACTAGTAGTCAACATTTGAAAGGATTTATATAGCGCTGGCGAGACCCGGAGGTATCAGAGCGCTTTACAATATACAGTTATTAAACATTAGATGGTTGAGGTAGTATACATACATTCGGTATTCGCCATTCAGTACAAAGAGGTAGATAGTAGTATATGGGTAGCATAGGTGACTAGTAGTCAACATTTGAAAGGATTTATATAGCGCTGGCGAGACCCGGAGGTATCAGAGCGCTTTACAATATACAGTTATTAAACATTAGATGGTTGAGGTAGTATACATACATTCGGTATTCGCCATTCAGTACAAAGGAGGTAGATAGTAGTATATGGGTAGCATAGGTGACTAGTAGTCAACATTTGAAAGGATTTATATAGCGCTGGCTAGTCCCGGAGGTATCAGAGCGCTTTACAATATACAGTTATTAGACATTAGATGGTTGAGGTAGTATACATACATTCGGTATTCGCCATTCAGTACAAAGGAGGTAGATAGTAGTATATGGGTAGCATAGGTGACTAGTAGTCAACATTTGAAAGGATTTATATAGCGCTGGCGAGACCCGGAGGTATCAGAGCGCTTTACAATATACAGTTATTAGACATTAGATGGTTGAGGTAGTATACATACATTCGGTATTCGCCATTCAGTACAAAGGAGGTAGGTAGTAGTATATGGGTAGCATAGGTGACTAGTAGTCGACATTTGAAAGGATTTATATAGCGCTGGCGAGACCCGGAGGTATCAGAGCGCTTTACAATATACAGTTATTAGACATTAGATGGTTGAGGTAGTATACATACATTCGGTATTCGCCATTCAGTACAAAGGAGGTAGGTAGTAGTATATGGGTAGCATAGGTGACTAGTAGTCAACATTTGAAAGGATTTATATAGCGCTGGCTAGTCCCGGAGGTATCAGAGCGCTTTACAATATACAGTTATTAGACATTAGATGGTTGAGGTAGTATACATACATTCGGTATTCGCCATTCAGTACAAAGGAGGTAGGTAGTAGTATATAGGTAGCATAGGTGACTAGTAGTCAACATTTGAAAGGATTTATATAGCGCTGGCGAGACCCGGAGGTATCCGAGCGCTTTACAATATACAGTTATTAAACATTAGATGGTTGAGGTAGTATACATGCATTCGGTACTCGCCATTCAGTACAAAGAGGTAGATAGTAGTATATGGGTAGCATAGGTGACTAGTAGTCAACATTTGAAAGGATTTATATAGCGCTGGCGAGACCCGGAGGTATCCGAGCGCTTTACAATATACAGTTATTAAACATTAGATGGTTGAGGTAGTATACATACATTCGGTATTCGCCATTCAGTACAAAGGAGGTAGGTAGTAGTATATGGGTAGCATAGGTGACTAGTAGTCAACATTTGAAAGGATTTATATAGCGCTGGCGAGACCCGGAGGTATCAGAGCGCTTTACAATATACAGTTATTAGACATTAGATGGTTGAGGTAGTATACATACATTCGGTATTCGCCATTCAGTACAAAGGAGGTAGATAGTAGTATATGGGTAGCATAGGTGACTAGTAGTCAACATTTGGAAGGATTTATATAGCGCTGGCGAGACCCGGAGGTATCAGAGCGCTTTACAATATACAGTTATTAGACATTAGATGGTTGAGGTAGTATACATACATTCGGTATTCGCCATTCAGTACAAAGAGGTAGGTAGTAGTATATGGGTAGCATAGGTGACTAGTAGTCAACATTTGAAAGGATTTATATAGCGCTGGCTAGTCCCGGAGGTATCCGAGCGCTTTACAATATACAGTTATTAGACATTAGATGGTTGAGGTAGTATACATACATTCGGTATTCGCCATTCAGTACAAAGGAGGTAGGTAGTAGTATATGGGTAGCATAGGTGACTAGTAGTCGACATTTGAAAGGATTTATATAGCGCTGGCGAGACCCGGAGGTATCCGAGCGCTTTACAATATACAGTTATTAGACATTAGATGGTTGAGGTAGTATACATACATTCGGTATTCGCCATTCAGTACAAAGAGGTAGATAGTAGTATATGGGTAGCATAGGTGACTAGTAGTCAACATTTGAAAGGATTTATATAGCGCTGGCTAGTCCCGGAGGTATCAGAGCGCTTTACAATATACAGTTATTAGACATTAGATGGTTGAGGTAGTATACATACATTCGGTATTCGCCATTCAGTACAAAGGAGGTAGGTAGTAGTATATAGGTAGCATAGGTGACTAGTAGTCAACATTTGAAAGGATTTATATAGCGCTGGCGAGACCCGGAGGTATCAGAGCGCTTTACAATATAGAGTTATTAAACATTAGATGGTTGAGGTAGTATACATACATTCGGTATTCGCCATTCAGTACAAAGGAGGTAGGTAGGAGTATATGGGTAGCATAGGTGACTAGTAGTCAACATTTGAAAGGATTTATATAGCGCTGGCGAGACCCGGAGGTATCAGAGCGCTTTACAATATACAGTTATTAGACATTAGATGGTTGAGGTAGGATACATACATTCAGTATTCGCCATTCAGTACAAAGGAGGTAGGTAGTAGTATATGGGTAGCATAGGTGACTAGTAGTCAACATTTGAAAGGATTTATATAGCGCTGGCGAGACCCGGAGGTATCAGAGCGCTTTACAATATACAGTTATTAAACATTAGATGGTTGAGGTAGTATACATACATTCGGTATTCGCCATTCAGTACAAAGGAGGTAGGTAGTAGTATATGGGTAGCATAGGTGACTAGTAGTCGACATTTGAAAGGATTTATATAGCGCTGGCTAGTCCCGGAGGTATCAGAGCGCTTTACAATATACAGTTATTAAACATTAGATGGTTGAGGTAGTATACATACATTCGGTATTCGCCATTCAGTACAAAGGAGGTAGGTAGTAGTATATGGGTAGCATAGGTGACTAGTAGTCGACATTTGAAAGGATTTATATAGCGCTGGCGAGACCCGGAGGTATCAGAGCGCTTTACAATATACAGTTATTAAACATTAGATGGTTGAGGTAGTATACATACATTCGGTATTCGCCATTCAGTACAAAGGAGGTAGGTAGTAGTATATGGGTAGCATAGGTGACTAGTAGTCGACATTTGAAAGGATTTATATAGCGCTGGCGAGACCCGGAGGTATCAGAGCGCTTTACAATATACAGTTATTAAACATTAGATGGTTGAGGTAGTATACATACATTCGGTATTCGCCATTCAGTACAAAGGAGGTAGATAGTAGTATATGGGTAGCATAGGTGACTAGTAGTCAACATTTGAAAGGATTTATATAGCGCTGGCGAGACCCGGAGGTATCAGAGCGCTTTACAATATACAGTTATTAGACATTAGATGGTTGAGGTAGTATACATACATTCGGTATTCGCCATTCAGTACAAAAGAGGTAGGTAGTAGTATATGGGTAGCATAGGTGACTAGTAGTCAACATTTGAAAGGATTTATATAGCGCTGGCTAGACCCGGAGGTATCAGAGCGCTTTACAATATACAGTTATTAGACATTAGATGGTTGAGGTAGTATACATACATTCGGTATTCGCCATTCAGTACAAAGAGGTAGGTAGTAGTATATGGGTAGCATAGGTGACTAGTAGGCATCATTTGAAAGGATTTATATAGCGCTGGCGAGACCCGGAGGTATCAGAGCGCTTTACAATATACAGTTATTAAACATTAGATGGTTGAGGTAGTATACATACATTCGGTATTCGCCATTCAGTACAAAGGAGGTAGGTAGTAGTATATGGGTAGCATAGGTGACTAGTAGTCGACATTTGAAAGGATTTATATAGCGCTGGCTAGTCCCGGAGGTATCAGAGCGCTTTACAATATACAGTTATTAAACATTAGTTGGTTGAGGTAGGATACATACATTCGGTATTCGCCATTCAGTACAAAGAGGTAGGTAGTAGTATATGGGTCGCATAGGTGACTAGTAGGCATCATTTGAAAGGATTTATATAGCGCTGGCGAGACCCGGAGGTATCAGAGCGCTTTACAATATACAGTTATTAAACATTAGATGGTTGAGGTAGTATACATACATTCGGTATTCGCCATTCAGTACAAAGAGGTAGGTAGTAGTATATGGGTAGCATAGGTGACTAGTAGGCATCATTTGAAAGGATTTATATAGCGCTGGCGAGACCCGGAGGTATCAGAGCGCTTTACAATATACAGTTATTAGACATTAGATGGTTGAGGTAGTATACATACATTCGGTATTCGCCATTCAGTACAAAGAGGTAGGTAGTAGTATATGGGTAGCATAGGTGACTAGTAGTCAACATTTGAAAGGATTTATATAGCGCTGGCTAGTCCCGGAGGTATCAGAGCGCTTTATAATATACAGTTATTAGACATTAGATGGTTGAGGTAGTATACATACATTCGGTATTCGCCATTCAGTACAAAGAGGTAGGTAGTAGTATATGGGTAGCATAGGTGACTAGTAGTCAACATTTGAAAGGATTTATATAGCGCTGGCGAGACCCGGCGGTATCAGAGCGCTTTACAATATACAGTTATTAGACATTAGATGGTTGAGGTAGTATACATACATTCGGTATTCGCCATTCAGTACAAAGAGGTAGATAGTAGTATATGGGTAGCATAGGTGACTAGTAGTCAACATTTGAAAGGATTTATATAGCGCTGGCGAGACCCGGAGGTATCAGAGCGCTTTACAATATACAGTTATTAGACATTAGATGGTTGAGGTAGTATACATACATTCGGTATTCGCCATTCAGTACAAAGAGGTAGATAGTAGTATATGGGTAGCATAGGTGACTAGTAGTCAACATTTGAAAGGATTTATATAGCGCTGGCGAGACCCGGAGGTATCGGAGCGCTTTACAATATACAGTTATTAAACATTAGATGGTTGAGGTAGTATACATACATTCGGTATTCGCCATTCAGTACAAAAGAGGTAGGTAGTAGTATATGGGTAGCATAGGTGACTAGTAGTCAACATTTGAAAGGATTTATATAGCGCTGGCGAGACCCGGAGGTATCAGAGCGCTTTACAATATACAGTTATTAGACATTAGATGGTTGAGGTAGTATACATACATTCGGTATTCGCCATTCAGTACAAAGAGGTAGGTAGTAGTATATGGGTAGCATAGGTGACTAGTAGTCAACATTTGAAAGGATTTATATAGCGCTGGCGAGACCCGGAGGTATCAGAGCGCTTTACAATATACAGTTATTAAACATTAGATGGTTGAGGTAGTATACATACATTCGGTATTCGCCATTCAGTACAAAGGAGGTAGATAGTAGTATATGGGTAGCATAGGTGACTAGTAGTCAACATTTGAAAGGATTTATATAGCGCTGGCGAGACCCGGCGGTATCAGAGCGCTTTACAATATACAGTTATTAGACATTAGATGGTTGAGGTAGTATACATACATTCGGTATTCGCCATTCAGTACAAAGAGGTAGGTAGTAGTATATGGGTAGCATAGGTGACTAGTAGTCAACATTTGAAAGGATTTATATAGCGCTGGCGAGACCCGGAGGTATCCGAGCGCTTTACAATATACAGTTATTAAACATTAGATGGTTGAGGTAGTATACATACATTCGGTATTCGCCATTCAGTACAAAGGAGGTAGGTAGTAGTATATGGGTAGCATAGGTGACTAGTAGTCAACATTTGAAAGGATTTATATAGCGCTGGCGAGACCCGGAGGTATCAGAGCGCTTTACAATATACAGTTATTAGACATTAGATGGTTGAGGTAGTATACATACATTCGGTATTCGCCATTCAGTACAAAGGAGGTAGATAGTAGTATATGGGTAGCATAGGTGACTAGTAGTCAACATTTGGAAGGATTTATATAGCGCTGGCGAGACCCGGAGGTATCAGAGCGCTTTACAATATACAGTTATTAGACATTAGATGGTTGAGGTAGTATACATACATTCGGTATTCGCCATTCAGTACAAAGAGGTAGGTAGTAGTATATGGGTAGCATAGGTGACTAGTAGTCAACATTTGAAAGGATTTATATAGCGCTGGCTAGTCCCGGAGGTATCCGAGCGCTTTACAATATACAGTTATTAGACATTAGATGGTTGAGGTAGTATACATACATTCGGTATTCGCCATTCAGTACAAAGGAGGTAGGTAGTAGTATATGGGTAGCATAGGTGACTAGTAGTCGACATTTGAAAGGATTTATATAGCGCTGGCGAGACCCGGAGGTATCCGAGCGCTTTACAATATACAGTTATTAGACATTAGATGGTTGAGGTAGTATACATACATTCGGTATTCGCCATTCAGTACAAAGAGGTAGATAGTAGTATATGGGTAGCATAGGTGACTAGTAGTCAACATTTGAAAGGATTTATATAGCGCTGGCTAGTCCCGGAGGTATCAGAGCGCTTTACAATATACAGTTATTAGACATTAGATGGTTGAGGTAGTATACATACATTCGGTATTCGCCATTCAGTACAAAGGAGGTAGGTAGTAGTATATAGGTAGCATAGGTGACTAGTAGTCAACATTTGAAAGGATTTATATAGCGCTGGCGAGACCCGGAGGTATCAGAGCGCTTTACAATATAGAGTTATTAAACATTAGATGGTTGAGGTAGTATACATACATTCGGTATTCGCCATTCAGTACAAAGGAGGTAGGTAGGAGTATATGGGTAGCATAGGTGACTAGTAGTCAACATTTGAAAGGATTTATATAGCGCTGGCGAGACCCGGAGGTATCAGAGCGCTTTACAATATACAGTTATTAGACATTAGATGGTTGAGGTAGGATACATACATTCGGTATTCGCCATTCAGTACAAAGGAGGTAGGTAGTAGTATATGGGTAGCATAGGTGACTAGTAGTCAACATTTGAAAGGATTTATATAGCGCTGGCGAGACCCGGAGGTATCAGAGCGCTTTACAATATACAGTTATTAAACATTAGATGGTTGAGGTAGTATACATACATTCGGTATTCGCCATTCAGTACAAAGGAGGTAGGTAGTAGTATATGGGTAGCATAGGTGACTAGTAGTCGACATTTGAAAGGATTTATATAGCGCTGGCTAGTCCCGGAGGTATCAGAGCGCTTTACAATATACAGTTATTAAACATTAGATGGTTGAGGTAGTATACATACATTCGGTATTCGCCATTCAGTACAAAGGAGGTAGGTAGTAGTATATGGGTAGCATAGGTGACTAGTAGTCGACATTTGAAAGGATTTATATAGCGCTGGCGAGACCCGGAGGTATCAGAGCGCTTTACAATATACAGTTATTAAACATTAGATGGTTGAGGTAGTATACATACATTCGGTATTCGCCATTCAGTACAAAGGAGGTAGGTAGTAGTATATGGGTAGCATAGGTGACTAGTAGTCGACATTTGAAAGGATTTATATAGCGCTGGCGAGACCCGGAGGTATCAGAGCGCTTTACAATATACAGTTATTAAACATTAGATGGTTGAGGTAGTATACATACATTCGGTATTCGCCATTCAGTACAAAGGAGGTAGATAGTAGTATATGGGTAGCATAGGTGACTAGTAGTCAACATTTGAAAGGATTTATATAGCGCTGGCGAGACCCGGAGGTATCAGAGCGCTTTACAATATACAGTTATTAGACATTAGATGGTTGAGGTAGTATACATACATTCGGTATTCGCCATTCAGTACAAAAGAGGTAGGTAGTAGTATATGGGTAGCATAGGTGACTAGTAGTCAACATTTGAAAGGATTTATATAGCGCTGGCTAGACCCGGAGGTATCAGAGCGCTTTACAATATACAGTTATTAGACATTAGATGGTTGAGGTAGTATACATACATTCGGTATTCGCCATTCAGTACAAAGAGGTAGGTAGTAGTATATGGGTAGCATAGGTGACTAGTAGGCATCATTTGAAAGGATTTATATAGCGCTGGCGAGACCCGGAGGTATCAGAGCGCTTTACAATATACAGTTATTAAACATTAGATGGTTGAGGTAGTATACATACATTCGGTATTCGCCATTCAGTACAAAGGAGGTAGGTAGTAGTATATGGGTAGCATAGGTGACTAGTAGTCGACATTTGAAAGGATTTATATAGCGCTGGCTAGTCCCGGAGGTATCAGAGCGCTTTACAATATACAGTTATTAAACATTAGTTGGTTGAGGTAGGATACATACATTCGGTATTCGCCATTCAGTACAAAGAGGTAGGTAGTAGTATATGGGTAGCATAGGTGACTAGTAGGCATCATTTGAAAGGATTTATATAGCGCTGGCGAGACCCGGAGGTATCAGAGCGCTTTACAATATACAGTTATTAAACATTAGATGGTTGAGGTAGTATACATACATTCGGTATTCGCCATTCAGTACAAAGAGGTAGGTAGTAGTATATGGGTAGCATAGGTGACTAGTAGGCATCATTTGAAAGGATTTATATAGCGCTGGCGAGACCCGGAGGTATCAGAGCGCTTTACAATATACAGTTATTAGACATTAGATGGTTGAGGTAGTATACATACATTCGGTATTCGCCATTCAGTACAAAGAGGTAGGTAGTAGTATATGGGTAGCATAGGTGACTAGTAGTCAACATTTGAAAGGATTTATATAGCGCTGGCTAGTCCCGGAGGTATCAGAGCGCTTTATAATATACAGTTATTAGACATTAGATGGTTGAGGTAGTATACATACATTCGGTATTCGCCATTCAGTACAAAGAGGTAGGTAGTAGTATATGGGTAGCATAGGTGACTAGTAGTCAACATTTGAAAGGATTTATATAGCGCTGGCGAGACCCGGCGGTATCAGAGCGCTTTACAATATACAGTTATTAGACATTAGATGGTTGAGGTAGTATACATACATTCGGTATTCGCCATTCAGTACAAAGAGGTAGATAGTAGTATATGGGTAGCATAGGTGACTAGTAGTCAACATTTGAAAGGATTTATATAGCGCTGGCGAGACCCGGAGGTATCAGAGCGCTTTACAATATACAGTTATTAGACATTAGATGGTTGAGGTAGTATACATACATTCGGTATTCGCCATTCAGTACAAAGAGGTAGATAGTAGTATATGGGTAGCATAGGTGACTAGTAGTCAACATTTGAAAGGATTTATATAGCGCTGGCGAGACCCGGAGGTATCGGAGCGCTTTACAATATACAGTTATTAAACATTAGATGGTTGAGGTAGTATACATACATTCGGTATTCGCCATTCAGTACAAAAGAGGTAGGTAGTAGTATATGGGTAGCATAGGTGACTAGTAGTCAACATTTGAAAGGATTTATATAGCGCTGGCGAGACCCGGAGGTATCAGAGCGCTTTACAATATACAGTTATTAGACATTAGATGGTTGAGGTAGTATACATACATTCGGTATTCGCCATTCAGTACAAAGAGGTAGGTAGTAGTATATGGGTAGCATAGGTGACTAGTAGTCAACATTTGAAAGGATTTATATAGCGCTGGCGAGACCCGGAGGTATCAGAGCGCTTTACAATATACAGTTATTAAACATTAGATGGTTGAGGTAGTATACATACATTCGGTATTCGCCATTCAGTACAAAGGAGGTAGATAGTAGTATATGGGTAGCATAGGTGACTAGTAGTCAACATTTGAAAGGATTTATATAGCGCTGGCGAGACCCGGCGGTATCAGAGCGCTTTACAATATACAGTTATTAGACATTAGATGGTTGAGGTAGTATACATACATTCGGTATTCGCCATTCAGTACAAAGAGGTAGGTAGTAGTATATGGGTAGCATAGGTGACTAGTAGTCAACATTTGAAAGGATTTATATAGCGCTGGCGAGACCCGGAGGTATCCGAGCGCTTTACAATATACAGTTATTAAACATTAGATGGTTGAGGTAGTATACATACATTCGGTATTCGCCATTCAGTACAAAGAGGTAGATAGTAGTATATGGGTAGCATAGGTGACTAGTAGTCAACATTTGAAAGGATTTATATAGCGCTGGCTAGTCCCGGAGGTATCAGAGCGCTTTACAATATACAGTTATTAAACATTAGATGGTTGAGGTAGTATACATACATTCGGTATTCGCCATTCAGTACAAAGGAGGTAGGTAGTAGTATATGGGTAGCATAGGTGACTAGTAGTCAACATTTGAAAGGATTTATATAGCGCTGGCTAGTCCCGGAGGTATCAGAGCGCTTTACAATATACAGTTATTAAACATTAGATGGTTGAGGTAGTATACATACATTCGGTATTCGCCATTCAGTACAAAGAGGTAGATAGGAGTATATGGGTAGCATAGGTGACTAGTAGTCAACATTTGAAAGGATTTATATAGCGCTGGCTAGTCCCGGAGGTATCAGAGCGCTTTACAATATACAGTTATTAGACATTAGATGGTTGAGGTAGTATACATACATTCGGTATTCGCCATTCAGTACAAAAGAGGTAGATAGGAGTATATGGGTAGCATAGGTGACTAGTAGTCAACATTTGAAAGGATTTATATAGCGCTGGCGAGACCCGGAGGTATCAGAGCGCTTTACAATATACAGTTATTAGACATTAGATGGTTGAGGTAGTATACATACATTCGGTATTCGCCATTCAGTACAAAGGAGGTAGGTAGTAGTATATGGGTAGCATAGGTGACTAGTAGTCAACATTTGAAAGGATTTATATAGCGCTGGCTAGACCCGGAGGTATCAGAGCGCTTTACATAAGAATCAGAACATAGTTGCAGGTTACATCGTTACAAAGGTTACACAGTTATTAGAGCATAGCTACATAATTACATGTTAGGTCGAGACAAACAATAAGGACATATAGGTAAGGGAAAAAGCAGGCAAGGGGAGAGATACAAGGGGAGAGGGGTAGGAGCAGGGGGAGTAGACATAGAATGAAGGGGGGAAAGAGGAGCGGGAGGGTGAAAGACACAGCAAGAAAAAAGAGGGGGGAGGGTGACGGGGGCACAAACCGGTAAACGCGTAATAGCTGCGTCCAAAGTCCAGTAAACTGTTCATTTTGTGTAAATCAATGTTCTTTATTCAGTGAATACATTGGGAGCTCTGGCTAGACTTTTCTGGGTGATCATGGGTTTCCTTACATCCCTGATGACAGTGAACATTTCTAACTAGTCGCCCAAGTCTGCTGACGTTCATGTCTCACACAACCTGTCCTCGGAGTTCTGCAACTTATAAAAGAGCTCGGTCTGAGTCCTTGTTCCTCTGTTTGGCCAGAATTCTTCTGTGACTTGCAATGTTCTTGTAAGGTGTGGTAGGGGGTACTTTATCCCGTGTATCATGGCCTTGTTGTAAGGAGAGAACTCCCCTGTTCCTTATTACACTTCAGCTCAGATGTTACAATGCCCTGATGCTAAACCCAGCAGAGTGCTGTCTGACCACAGTACCATCTGCCACTTGAACACTTGATTCAAAGGAAGGGTCTTTATTGAATCCTGTTCTGTGGACTCTGTTTTAATGACCGGTCAAAGCCATTAACTACAAAGCATTGCTTTTGTGGGCCTTGTTGATTGCACAGTTCAAAACAGAAGAGCCCGAATCTAGGATAAAACGTGGTTTGAAAATAAGTGCTGTTAGACATTTTAAAACATTTGCTTGTCAAGAATGGCTTCCCATTTTAAATTCTCCGAGTGCAGGTTCAAAAGGTTATTGGAAAGAGGGACGTCTTGTCCATCATGGGGACCAGGACACCTAGGGCCCTCTGAAGCTTTCTAATAATCCTCCCGGTGCACCCCACCACGCAGACCCACCAGAGTTCCTGCTCCCGGGGCATTGACGACTCTGGGAACTGGGAAGAGAGGGTGGGAGACGACTCTGGGACTATGAATGGGATCTTGAGGGTCCCCTCAGAAATAAGGGGTTACCAGTGGAATCACGAATAACACACCGAATACCCTGTGCTTTACTGAGCGAGTTTAGGGCCTGGATCAAGCCAAGGTTCCCTGTGAAAGACATGGGATCCGTGGTAAATTTGCGCTCTCACACCTCTCTTTGGGTCGGTAACTCCTGTAACGAGCCAGAATTAAATTGGGACTGGTTGTGAGACCCTAAGCATTGATGTGGAAAGGGGTGACCATGTCTTATACAGAATAAGATTCCTCAGCGCACCCAGAAAGGGTATTGTGAGTCACCTCCAAAGTCCATGAGATTAATAAAGGGGCGTGCCTTTCAGGTTCTTACTTTGTATGGTCACAAAACTTCTCAGGGGCTTCAAATACCTTTATAACATGAGGTGGGGCCCACTTCACTCACTGTTCAGATGTTGTGACATAGACCACAGGCTTGGCGACATTTAGCGTGAAGAGGACCTCATGCGGAATGGCTTTGGTGAAAATGGCGGCACTCGAAGAACATCCCTACAGCTTGAAGCGTTTCTCCTTCTACCCTTTGGAATTGTCCGGCTGCTTTCAACTAAAGGATTGCTTGGTTCCATTTAGTTTACACTCATAGCTAAGAGTTTTTGGGGTAAATACATTGATTTTGATTGAAACATGTTTTTTTGCTCTCCACAAATGTTTTTATTTGTTTTGTATGCCTTGTTTTAATGCCCGTATTGTCTCATTGGCAGCTAAGGACTTTATCCAACATCTGATGGAAAAGGACCCTCATAAGCGATATACGTGTGACCAGGCTCTGCAGCACCCATGGTATGACGTCCGAGTACAAGAGAGGATATTTACTTGCAGTGTTTATAAAAAAATAACTCTGAGGTTTGCTGTTGCTTGTGGTTTGGTGAAGTAGTTACCCTGTTGCCATTGTAACCAGTCTTAAATTCAATTCTACCCCAAACTCATTTCCGGACACATTGATCTGTTCAGACATCATCAGATCCCCCAAAAATTTGAAAAATATAACAATAAAGAACAGAAAAAATGTATATTTGTCCCGAACGCTGCTTGAAATAATCCGCCCTTCTCGTTGGTTGCCTCAGACCCCCATACACAGCAGAACAGGGGATCGTGTTGGTGAAGCCCAACCAATTTACACAAAAGTGAGGGACCACCACATCAAACCAAGCTAGGAACATAGGGAGCATGTTTGCCAGCCATACCTCGATGTCCCGTTAGGTTAACTCGATTGCCTCCTCCTGGTTCCAAATTCTAAAGCTCTTTACGAAAATCTTCAGATGGCTTCCTCGCAAAAGCGTCGTGCACACACTCAAGCTCTAACCATCACCAAGCTACACTACGGAAACGACGAGAGACTACTCTTCTCATGACCACCAAGAATTGGATTTTAACCACAATGTCTTACTATTAATTTGAAAATGTACAGACTCATCGCTGATACCATGATGTTAGAATGTAAAGACTAGCCTTGAGAAAGCCCTGGCCCTATCAGCCACATAGGGCGAAACACGTGTCGGCTGTTCACTTTTCCTAAAAATTTGCTTTACGAAAAACCAAAAATGAGTGAAATGATCATAATAATGTGGTGAATAAAAAGAACTACCTTCACTCAAATCAATCTGGATTAATGTGTGCTACTTGAACAAGGAATTACCCTTTAACAACAATACTTCTTTGAAAAGGAGGAACACCTGCTCACAACCCTTCCCTCAACTGTTTATTCAAGGCTGTAAAGGTCCAGAGCCTTGAGCAAAAGTTCCTCCAACAACACTAGGGATTCATATCCAGTATCAGGATCTCTGGGCCGTTCACTCTTCTCTCAACTACGTAAACGCACTTTACCTGCAAATCTCCACTCAACTCACCAAGATGCTGCAGGCCATCCAGAACGGAGCAGCCAGACCTACGCTCAACCTCGCACCCCGCACAACTATCCACTCACCTCAAAGACCTCCATCGGCTCCCTACCCACAAACAGGCCTTTTCAAACTACTTGCAGACACATACAGAGCACTGCAGAGCCTAGGACCCACATCCCTGAAGAGCTGCATCAGCTTTCACACCCCCGCAACACACCTTCGCGCCTCCAGTCTTCTTCTCACCTCTGTCCTTGGCTTCCTTGAGTCAGTGGCCATGTCTTTTTGTACCTGGCTCCTAAAGCGCGTGACAATCTCATAACATAACAGACAGGTAGCTTCAGTCACTTCGATCTCAAGAAACAAAAACCATAAAGCAAGGAGGGCAGCTGGACAAGCATTGTGTGCATGGAACTTTGGGTTGAACTTGTTGCCTCCCATGATAATGCCGTACATCTACACGCTGACAATGTACACAATATATACATTTTAAATCACTAGTCTCCATACGCCTTCCAGCAGTTCTCCATTGGGGTCCTGTTCTTTCTGCAGCATCTACGTCAGCCCCTGCTCACCTTAGAAGAGGCAGGCGATCCATCTCACCCTGTGCACGTTCTAGCTCTTAGAAGAGGCCATCTCATGCCTAGCACCACAAGGGCTCCATCCTTTATAGGGCCATAGCTCCCTGCCAGGAATGTTTGCCTTTTCAGTTGTTTGGATCTGTGTAGTTGAGCAATGTGTATTTATAAGGCAGTAGCTACCAACGCACTTACTTCTGTGGCATGGAGATGCCAGCAGGGCAGTGATGTGTCAAAGCATCTCACGGCTCTGTGGACTAGTATCTCTTTATTAGCTGTTTTAAATAAATGGTCCTCTTGTCTGGTTTTCATCCTAGGATTGCTGGAGATACGGCCCTGAGCAAGAACATCCACGGGTCCGTCAGTGAACAGATTAAGAAGAACTTTGCTAAAAGCAGATGGAAGGTGAGGCTTCTAACGAGTTGACCATGCCCGTCTCTACTCGGTCCTAATTCACCTTTTATTATCCCAGTCACCAATGCCTTGTACTCCCACAGTCTCCAGTTAGACATCCGTCGACAGACCTAGTGCGAGTCGTTTGCTTGTCTTATACCTCCATTGTATATCTATTATACACTCAATCTCACTTCTCTTTGCCTCTCTGTCTAAATCCTTTTGCCTCTCCCTAACTAGCAGTTCATCGCTCCTGCTCTGGTCTTCTAATTCATAAGCAAGTCAAGATTGAGGCCACATTATTTCTCGTGCTCTCTTCCTCTTTTACTTCTCTGCCTTTGTAAGAAAAACTAAAAGTGAATTGATCTTTACCACTGGTATTTACTTTAGCTAGCATTCCATCATTTTGTTGGTCACTGTGTAGTCGCAGACAAGGACCAATCATTTGCAAATCAGTCTTGGGCCCGCCTCACATGGGACAAGGTGTCCCACCCTGCTAGGGCACATCTCCACTCAACGAGAACACAACCACCCCCAGTTGTGTTTTAGTTGCATTGCCCTCCTACCCCCCGCCCCACTGAGGCTTGGGTTCAGTCTCTGTGGTCAACCTTTAAGGTGTAAGCTGAGTCCATGTGTCTGCGTTTTCTAGGTAGTGTTGGGGTCTTACTAAAAGAAATGTATGAAATATCAAATAGTTCATGGTGGCCTGTCCCAGAACATACCTTTTATCAATGCCTTCATTCTTGCCACAGCAAGCCTTCAATGCAACAGCCGTAGTACGTCACATGCGAAAGCTGCAACTCGGAACCAGCCAGGAAGGTCCAGGACAGACCACCCCCACAAGCCCATGCCATGGATCACTTCTGGTGCCAGGGGACAACAACGGTAAGATCAAATGCTGAGAACAACCGCACTGGCATTTCTCCTTATTCGAACTGAAAAATTTGTTAATACTGTTTTTAGCTATTTATCAAATTCTCATGTGGGTTTAATCACTTTGTTAAGCCCCAGGTTATTCACGTGTCAACAATGTCTCTCTTCTATGGTTGCTGGTGTCCTATTTATCATAATTGCGTAATATCTTGTACCCTTGAAGTCCTGTGTACTATGGAGTTGAGAGATGGGATCCGGCCTCTTCCATGGAGTCTCTTATAGAGCTGCTTGTTCCAAACTGTAGTCTTTAAACCTGAGTTGGACCAGCCTGGGAGGATGCTGGAAGAAGTCTAGACAGACCAGTGCCTCAAAAGACAGGATGTGCATGAGCAAACTGCATGTTCGTTAACCAATCAGATCTGTACTCTGTGCCAGTCGATTACTTTGATTGAAGACATTCGAGCAAGTTAAGAAAATAGAAAGAAACATAGATAGCTCTGCAGTTCCTTTCCCCCTGCCTTTTTCAGAGCATGAGAAAAAAAGTCACATTGGCCACATGCACAGGATGAGACACGGGTAGAGCCCAGATTGCCAAGATCCGAGAGATAGGATGCCGGAAGAGGGGAAATTAGCATGATCCACAGGAAAAGACCTAGATGGAAGGCAGATTGTGGGATCCAGGACATAAGGAACAAGTAAAGAGCAGATTGGCACTGGCCCTGTGATAAGAGGCAGGTAAATAGCAGCTTGGCAAGACCCAGGAGATAAGACATGGGTACATGGTAAATTAAGAAGATCTGCTAGATTAAAGACCAGTAAAGGCCAGATTGTCAAGATTTACTAAATTAGGAAGTAAAGGGCAAATTGGTGAGATCCAAGAAATGAGAGACAGGAAAAGAGAAGATTTTGAAGATTCAAGAAATAAAAGAAAGGTGTTGGGATGGTAATGCCCTCTGCGTGGTATGCCCGTGTGTACCACTGCCCTGAGAGACGTACTGCATGTGAAACCGGGGTCCTGACTTTTTATTGGCGCAGCTAATAGGCTAATCTAGCATGTCCACTGAGGCCCAGGCCTGTCCCTTGCAATGCCAAGGTGCAGACCAGTTCCGTGACCCGAAGGGCACACCAACCATACCCTCTTTTGTTGACATGGTATACTGTCCACGTCCTAGGTTGTTGACATGAAGTGGTGAAGGCCGTGTACTGTTTCTGTGAATTACTAGTGCTCAACAGGCCTTTTTCCTGTGTCGGAGTGGAAGGTGGCCTACAGGCCCACTTGTGTAAAGCTCTGCTTCCAGGTAACACCAAGACCCTTTCACTGACATTTCCTGTGCGTGTCACCAACTTAGACAGAGATGGTGTCTGCACTGCAGTCAGAATTTGATATTTGAAAGTGAAACACCCCAAATTGGTTCCAGAGCTTTAGACAGAGGATCAACATCCCCTGACTTGAAAATGCATATTAAAGTGGGACCCAAACTGTCCTACTTTGTTCCGGTTCAAAGTTCTTCTTGACCAAAGAAGGTTGTGCTCCGCAAAGTGCTTTGAGCTGCTGTGAGACCAGGGCTGCTGTCTCCAAGACAGCCATTCTCCCAGAGGTGGACGGACATAACCTGAAGTCTCCACAACTTGCTGTAGAAGCTATGGGTCTGGCTAGTGGCAAGAAGCTTGCCTGTTTTTTCAGAAAAGGAAGAAGAGTACCTGCCCTGAAGAAGGAGAGCTGTACAGGAGGAGAAGGTGAAACGTTTTACCCACATGTGGTGCAACCAGAAGAAACCAACTGCCAACAGGATCAAAACCGGTGCTGACCAGAGTAATTAGATGTCATTCGGCTTCACAGAATGTGGTTCACGTGATGAACTAGTTTAGTAAACTAAAGCCAGAAAAACAGCATGCTGGTGGGCAACCCCACAGCATGCCCACAGGACTGGTGCTGCTACTACCCAACATACTGCATATCCTACAAAGAGATGTCATCAAAGCAAAAGCAGAACATCTGCTCACCGCCCAAAGGTTGCAAATTCTGAAGACGAGCACTCAACGAACAGGTCTGCTGTGCTGGTCACCTCAGTGGCCCAAGTGAGTAAAGAGGGCACTGCCTGCAGACCAAGTGCCATTGTGCCAGCCGAAGAGAAAAAGCTGTCACATGGCCAGGAGGCCACAAATGTCAAAGGTTTATCTGATCTGTGTTACCTGTTGTGCTCATCAACTGAGCAGCCTGAGTGAGGCCACTGCTCGCAGTCTCACAATTCCAGAGAGGACACCAATGGTACAATCCTGATGCCCACACCAGACAGTGCCACAACAGCTATGTATCTGTTGAGCAGGTAGCACAAGGCCTGAACTCGAAAGACCGCGAAACTATGTTCCATTGGTTTTAAAGCACTCCGAGTTGGAGCTGTATGCACTTCAAATGGAGTGCGGGGTCCCCTTGTGGTTGGTTCCATGGCTGCATTTTGTGGCCTGGAGAGTGTTAAAGAAAAACTCAAACACACATTTATGGTTGTTTTTTGTGACATTATTGTGCATTGCCATGTCAATTAAATCAATCAATCAATAAAGGATTTATAAAGTGCAGCAAATCAGCCATGAGGGTCTTAAGGTGCTGGAGTTGCTAACTGCTTTTTTTTTTTTAAACAAGGGTAAAGCAAGGATAAGACACTCAAAAAACAAGGGGAAAACAAGGAGAAAGCAAAGAAAACAAAGGGGAAAACACTCAAAAAATGGGGGAAACAAAGAGAAAGCAATGAAAACAAGGGAAAAGCAAGGAGAAGGCACTCATAAAAAGAGGAAAAACAAGGAGTGTGTATTTATAAGGAATACATTGGAATATGGTTATTGATAAATTATTCTAGTGACTTTTTGGACCTTGTCAATAGGTGTGCTTTATCTAGGCATCCCACTGAGAAAATGCACATTTTGTTCTCCATTGAGAAACTGTGTTGAGAAACTCCCTTCCCTTATACTTCCAAGAAGCCTAAAGTTGTTCTGTACTTTTTCTGACCCTAGACGGCTGTTACTCGGTCCCTTTGCTGGAATAAAATCTCTGACTCAAACTTTTGTGGCCATTCACAAACTCTCAAGGCAAACTACGCCTCCATTCTCCCACTGTCCACTCCTGCATGTGGGTGTCGTGTTGGGGGTGCCTGGCAGGTGTAAATGGAGCATCTTCGTGCTTCAACACCCTGCGCATGCTCCGCAAGATCTTCAGATGGATCCCCACTGAAACCAGGAAGACCGTCACCCAGGCACTCGTCACCAGCCGACTGGACTATGGGAACACCCTCTACGCCGGAACCACAGCCAAACTTCAAAAAGACTCCAGCGCATCCAGAACGCCTCCGCACGACTCATCCTGGACATCCCCCGACACAGCCACATCACCGGACACCTGAAAGACCTGCACTGGCTCCCCGTCAGCAAGAGAATCACGTTCAGACTCCTCACCCACGCACACAAGGCCCTCCACGACCTGGGCCCAAAGTACCTCAACGACCGCATGACCTTCTACACGCCCACCCGCCAGCTACGATCAACCAGCCACGCCCTCGCCACCGTACCACGCATCCGCAGAGCCACCGCCGGAGGAAGATCCTTCTCCTACCTGGCAGCCAAGACCTGGAACTCCCTCCCCACTCACCTTCGGCGAACCCAGGACCATCTCTCCTTCAGGAAGCAGCTCAAGACCTGGCTGTTCGAGCAGTAACTTACCCCCTCCCCCAGCGCCTTGAGACCCTCCCGGGTGAGTAGCGCGCTCTATAAATGCCGTGATTGATTGATTGATTGATTGTCAGCAGTAAACATATGTTTACGGCTCTAAATGGCTTTGTGAATTGGGCCTTTTGTTTTTGACTGGGCCCCAAGAGACAGAAAGTAAATCTCCAAATTCAACGCCATATTAGTACTGCTTCTATAAACTATTACAATTATTACATTATCTCTATAAACGGGAAGTAAACTGAATGATTCCATCTGGAAATAATATTAAAAGCAACATTTGTTAGATGGAGAACAATTTGACAGTGAAATATGGGTCATAACAGGCTGTTGACCCTGGATGCTGCGTCTGTCCTCTAGAAATTTTTGAAATATGAAAAGTTAAGTTACAAAAATGCATCTCTTGAGATATGGAGTGAGATAATGATGCAAAAATTCTGGCAATGTGGTCCAGCACCTTCGAGCACGTTGGGCTACTCTTATTGAGCCCTTGAAGAAGCAGGTTGTCAAACTTTAGTTCATCTGTGCCATGAGCTGATCAGTCAAGCCCCTCCTTCTCAAGCTGGTAAGCCACGCCCACTTTGCATGATATGCCAGGCAACCCCAGGTGGGATCAGCCTCACTGGTATTTGTCAGTGAGATGTATATTGGACTATATGGCACAGTATTGGCTGTTATTACATCGTCAGACCACCACATCGCCTCCTCAACATCATGGGCCGTTAGACCATTTGGGAGGTAGCGTCCTTATGAAACTCCTCTTTTTTAGAATTGTTTTTTAATAATCTTTCCCTTACACTATTGCTTAAAAAATAATGTAATGCTTTAGGATACAGTGGAGCTGATGTAGTGGTCAGGCAATGTAGTAACGGTATACTATATCTGGCCTCCCTTAAATTAGGCAAGCAAGGGAAGGAAGAATAGACACGCACAATTCAGTTATTGAGATGTGATCGGCACAACTAAAATGCTGTTGAAATGTGTCATCCAGTGGTGGCTGGCATGGATCGCGGGTGGCAGCGGCAGAGGGCAGGGACCGTTGGTGGGGGAGGCAGGGAGGAAGGGAGGAGGTAAAGAAAAAAAAATAAAACTTACCTCCTCGCCATGTCGCTCCTCATCATCCCTCATCGCCGTCCCTCCGCTCAGGAACAGGAAGCAGTCAGGCTTCCAGGCTCCCCTATGCCAATCACAACACTACAATGGAGCGTTGTGATTGGTCTGAGCACCGTGGTTCAGCGCTCAGCCAGGGAATGGGAGCCTGGGCATGTTCTCCACCCATGCTGTAATTAAGCCTGAGTGGAGAGCATGCAAAGTATGCATGACTGTTTGGCCGGCCCGAGAGGGCTGGCCAATCGGTCATTGCGCACTTTCAGAGGGGCCACCACTCCTCTCCCTTGCTCTGAGAGCAGAGCAGCCCCGCCCGCCCCGCAAAGACAATGCAGCAGGAACAAATACAAAAATAATACCAACGAGTTATTATCATTTTATTTTTACTTCATTTCCACTGCTGAAAGCAGTGGGGCGACGCTCCTCCGCCTTAGCGGAGGAACCGCCACTGGTGTCATCCAATGTTGTCAAGCTCCTCTGGCTGGCTTTCTACCCAGATATTGCTTTTATAATTTTGGGGTTTGTTAGTGCTGGCACAGAAGAGGTCCGTCATGTGCAAATCAATCAAGTTGTTGAGTTTGTTTTGGAATGTGCTGTCGCTAATATGAAGTTTCTCTTGCAGGTTCACACTCTGACAGTTGTAAGGACTGCGGCTCGCCAAAATCACCAGAAAAAACAGAAAACAACTCGTTAGGGTTCGGATCCCACCGTTGCCACCATTCCAATCGGGTTTGAGGCTGGCCAGAGTGCTTTTCTGACAATCAACGACACCAGAAAGAACCAGGCCATGGGCGCTGGGTGTGGACTCCGGCTCGCTGTCCGCAGCATGGCGCCCTTCGGAGGAGGGCAGGCCAAAACTCAAGACTATCAGTGGGGGGAGGGCAAAGGGGAGGGGATCATGGAAAAGAGAGGGTGAAAGCTATGGGAAAGAAAACCTGCTCTCTCTAAAAACAAGGCCTGTTCTAACCTCGTGCCCTATGAAGAGTCCCTTGAAGCAAGGGCAAGAAAGGAGCTTGGTTATGGCAATGGGGCCACTGTTTTTTGTTTCTTTGTAATGCTGTTACCTGGTGATTGTTCTAAGATGTGGGGAAGGGATTTTATTTGTAATTTCTGTACTAAAATGAGGATTTAGGTTCCCAGGGATAAATTGCTGCTAACTTTTTGCTTTCTTTTGGGGGAGGAACTGACGAAGGATCAGAAGCTCACGGCTAAGGTGTAATTTTGTTACTTTCTGCTTCGGAGGCCGCACATGGGGCAGCGTATTTTAGGACCCATGCTGCTGGCAGAGTTCCAAAGGGAATGGGCAGGGACAGGCTGGGGAGCTACTACTCACCTTCGAAATACATGTATTTTTTGGGCAGAGATATGTTTACAAGGAAAGTGATCTGTAGCGCAGAAAAAGTAAAACAGAAAAATTGTCAGGACACTAGTATGATTTTGGGAAATTTTCTTACAACATTTTTCAAGTGGCCTGGACATTGTACAGGTGCACTTACCTCTGCCCCCGCCCCATCTTGGAATGTAGAGTTCTGGCCTACAGAGATCAGTGGAGACTATTTACCATGCCACATCAAAACGTCGCGGGGATCTTGGCGACCGAGGTGCTCCGCCTTTGATGCTTAAAACAGGGCTGTATTGTTTCGTAGAACATGGCAGGTGGAAGATTTAAGATTTTTTTTGTCCATTTGTTTCCATTTTGGTTTATGTATGTACAACATGGCTTAGGGTGTCATTACTTGGAAAATCAACAAAGAAATGTGGTTTGTAAGTGGCAGGAGGAACGCGACCCAAGCACTTTAGTGGCCACCTTTGATGCATAATTCCCAGGTAAGGTGGGAACCCCTTCAGAGAGAGGTGGGAAGTTGCTTGCCAAAGTACGAAAGTGGTGTTTGTCTTATGAGCTCAGCGGCAAAGACAAAGGGTGTTTGTTTGCTACTACTGTTCACAAGCTGATGTCAGAGACTAGCTTAATATTGTGTGTCAAGCCATCTGAAGAATCTGAAGCAAGTGTCTGTGGGAGAGAAAGGTGGGGGCACTATGAGCAAAGAGATTGGAAATGAGTGCTGGGGTCAGTGGCAGGCAGCTCCTACCTGCTGCTGGTTGGATCATAGGAAAAGCTGGGTTAGAATGTCTTCATATTAAATACACAACACTCACTTCTTTTATACAATGACTACAAAGGGCCATTAGTTGTATGCTGCACACCGACGCAGGTAGCTGCCTTCGAGCAGCCTCCGGTGCCAGTTCAGAACAGGTCACCTGTGTCAGGCTCCACCCCATTTCTTGTGTCTCCTTGCAGTCACTAGCCAGCCGGGGATATTCCCTGGTTACTCTACAGCCTCTGTCATCAGCATTGTTCGTGCATGTCAGTCACCGAGGTGTAAAGTGCTTCCAGGTTAAGAGATCGGCGTATGCGTAGCCATTTAAAAGTATATAAGTGCTTCAAGATATAGATCATAGATCCAGTTGCCAATGATCTAGAACAGGTTTTGGGTATACTTAAATATACCTATATTTTCAGTGGTGCTCGGATTTGAGCAAAGCTGCTCAGCGTTCTGTTGAATCCTTGCACGTTTACAGGCCACCAGACTCTTTCGGCCAAAGTGGCCTTGGCTCGTCTCAAGAGCTTTGGTTTTGTTTAGCCATCACGCACCCATCGTGGTCGCCATGGCCGCCGTGCCCAACAGGTGTACTGTGCACAGTAAGACTGCTGGAGTGAAAGTGACGACCTAACCATAGTGGTTTGTACAACTTGTAGCAACTTCCCTGTGCTTCCGTCTCGCCGGATCTCAGCTCTTGCTACATTGAGGCTTCTTTGAGCACCACAGTATAGGACAAACCGGATCCGGGCTATTTGCTGAGCTCCTGATTGGCCTAGCTTGCCGGAAGCACGCGTTGAGCGGGTTAAATGTCTCACATTGCTGTTGTTATCTTACAAGAAGTGAGATAGTACAGAGCACTTTAATAACCCCGCATTAAGAAGCAGACTTTCAATTTGTCATTTCCCACATGGCGGTTTTGAGTAGACGATCACTTCTTCCATAAATCGTATGAAAAAAAGGGCTACTATATATTCCTTAAATTTAAGTGCCAGGCAAAGTCGAGTTTGGTCTATTTTGTGCCAGCTTCCAGGGTGGGCAGCAATGCATTGTTTCAATGATCACTTCACCAGTTCTTGTCCTGGAGCCTGCTGGCTCTGTAGCTGAGGAGACCTCCCAGTCCCAAGCCCATAGGGATGGGCTGTCGGTCACATGTCTGTCCTGTGCATTTTATAGGCCACCTGATGACATCTGAGACCAGACCCCAGCGTGTGACTCACTGGTCCAGACACCACCTACCTTAAAAATCTAGAGGTTGTCCCAAAGACTGTTTGACCTCTGCCCTTTCCATGTCAGAGGGA
Source organism: Calotriton arnoldi (assembly GCA_963921515.1). NCBI lineage: Eukaryota > Metazoa > Chordata > Amphibia > Caudata > Salamandridae > Calotriton > Calotriton arnoldi. The sequence goes on along the minus strand of CAWUFW010000275.1, from coordinate 4,870,436 downwards.
GCTGCTATATGTTGTAAAACTGGATTCAAAGAAAGCGGGGGCCCAACTCGTTTATAGGGAAGGAAATTGAGATGCCAAAAATTGTTTGCACGAAAATAGCTGCCAAATTCATCCTCACTGAAATATTCTGAGGGACTGATGAAGGGGCTTCATCTGTGTGCATAAAACATGCAAATTTAGAAGGTTACAGTGCAAGATTCCAGTGACCTCAGGGCTAGAAATAGCTGAGTGCAACGATGCTGAGGAGGAACCACTGGTTTCTTCCTGTTTACTTACAGAAAGTATGGGTAATTGTCAAAGAAAGCTTATGATTTTCTCTTTTTCCCTATAATGTCGCCCACTTTCTTACTAACAGCGACAATGGTGAATACATGGTAGTTGTGCAGCGATAAACAAACCTGTACACAACGTGCACATGGAGAATTGTAATCACCATGGAAAATCCTGGGCAAGATGTCAGAACTAGCATGTAATAAGAAGTTGACTTCAGAACTCACCTGTAATATTACAGTCGAGTTCTGATGTTACAGTGCCCTCTGTGGATGACGCGCTGCCACAGGCTGACCTTTCACCTTTACCCTAAGTCAGTGCAATGAGTACTGATGCCGTCCTGGATGGGGTAGTGATGATCCCAACGCTGGGACACCCGGACGCCATCTTCCTACTCCGTGCTTAATTTGTAAAATAATAAGTGCCAGGGCCCTGACCAGGAGGCCACTGCAGCTTGCACCGCCCATCACCCCCCTCATCGCTGCCAAAACAACTTCTAACCATCTCTCTCACCTGCAAGTGCAACAGTTCAGATTGTTCCAGGTCCCCAAAGCTAAAGGAATGGCTGGGGAGGCAGGTATGAGTAATTTTTAATGTATATTGTATTCATAAACAACCGTTGTTCAGCTCATCTCTAAATTAGATGTGGCAGACTGTCCTAAGTGTGGTGTTGACAATTAAGTTTCTGGTGCTGAGCTCCGGAAACCACCGGCACAAATTAAGCACTGTTCCTACACTTTTTTTCCGGTAAGGAGGGGTCTGTGCCGGCGCTGTAACCACCGGAGCATGTTGGCCATGATGAAGAGGGTGTTCCAAAGATTAAGAATTTGTGGGAGCGGCGCATGTGACTGTGAGTGCTGGGGTTTGGAGGGGTTGACAACACCAGGGATTTGGGTAAATGAGGCTGTTGGTAATTTGTCCAGAGTTCTGATACTGTAAGTTTTGGAATTGAATGGCACTGGGCGTGGCTTCATGATTCCAACCATGTGAGGTAAGGGAAAACAGGGCAGGAGTGGAGGAGCGGAGAGCGTGACAGCATAGGACTGCAACTGCAGGGAGGAAGCATGGCCATGCATTGTAAGTAACCTGGACAGTTCATGTCACTTTGGACCTCTGTCACCTTCTAAAGCCACTCGTCTCTCAGCCTGTGAGTGGTAAGGGAACTCCTCTTTCATTTGATATAGTCTAAATATGTAGAGTGCGCTTTGGGGTACTTTACCTCTTCTATTAGAGATTGGTCATAGCATCACAGGGTCCGTCCCACTCCAGACAACACATACACACACAGGCATGTATATGTCATAGATATCAGGGACATAGGTGACCAACAACCACAAAGTGCATAAAACTACACATAGGGTGCAAGATGCTTGCCTCTGAAAATCCCTGGAAGAGAGGTTTGCCCCGGAATCAGACTGCACACGTAGGGAGCGCACAGCGTCCACTCTTCTGAGACAAGATGTCTCCACTTTTATATATATGATTCTTCTAGTGTTGATATTGTTCTATTAATACCCGGATGTTGAATGCACACACTGGCCACCAGACCCTACTAGTCCACCCATTTCTGCTCCAACACCACAGAGTCGGTCCTCTGGCCCTGGCTGAGTGCTCACCCTCTGTCTGTCTCAGGTCTTGTACATTTTCTTTCTAATCTTGTCCTCTAACTCCTGCTGAAAGGTGGTTTCATGCATTTTTGCCCTTTCTGTGACGTGCTGACAACACCCCTAATATGTTCACACTCCAGAGACATTTCAACGCCTCTGAGTCCTGCTGTTCAGCACAGTGCACCTGCTTGGAAAAATGCAACATATTACCACAACACAAGAAAGCATGAATGCACACATTCATTGTGCTCTTTGTTAAATTGTAGAAGAAGGACGTTAACTATCTTTTGGCTTTTGGGAGACATAATATCATGTATTATATGAAAGAAAGTACCTTAATCTTTTATTAGGAGGACCTTGCTGGTCACTTCGGAATCATATGACCATATAAACTCTATAGGATCATCGAACTTCTTGGCTTTCAATATGCCGGCTATATAGGGTTCGTAGCACATAGCGCTTACCATTCATAAGTAGGCCAACATCCTTAAGGTGCTTAGTGATGGAGCCGACAAGCCGCAAGGCAGGTCATGGGAGTAAAGTGTGGATGAAACAGCTTCAGTGGGTGTCTGTAACATCTGAACAAGATGGTCCAGGCCACCATTCAGCCTTTTGGTTTCTGGTCAGAGGTGTTAAAAAATGAAAGCGGCGCACTTCTGAGGAGTTCCACTGAAGCAGTCGGTGTCCCTTCCTGTTGTGGCGCTGGGTCAGGTCCACCATGTTGAGTTTTGTGCGCCCTCCATAGACATATGTGGGATGGACTGCTCAGCTCCACGTTGTGCTCCTGTGTTCGATGTGTTTGGCAGCAGAGTCCATTTCAAAAGGTGCCACACACATTTGAGTCACCATGTCATGCCAGTAAGTCCATGCCCCATTCCACTCTATGCTTATTCATGGCTAAAATACATTACTGTCCTGCTTCCCTTAAGGGGTCTAACCACTTGCACCACCTAAGGCAGGATGAGCCACTTTTTACTCCAAGTAGCACCACTGTGCCCTTCCTTCCTTCCTAAGGGTCTGCTTGTCGCTGGCAGCTACGCCAGCTGCTGCGGGCGCCCCTTCAGCTGCTTAGCCCGCCGTGGTACCACGACCAGTCCTGCATTGTTGGGAGCTTAGCGGGTGTGGTGGCATCAACGGGTGAAGAAGCAGAGACCGCTGCACACAGAAAGCTAGGACTTTTTCTCTTGCAGTTTCTGATTGGCTGCAGCAAATCCCAGACTACTGAGCGGGGTCAGCTGCACGCGCTCTACACCTCCCCTGCACGTGGCTCGTCAAAGCTTGCATTCTCATGGGCATCCCAAGTGCTTTCCATGTGAATAAAACTCCTTCAGACTGGTCCAGGGAAGTGAGGTCCATGTTGGTGAGTTGCGAGGGTCTCACTGCACCCCACCTCTGTACCACGTCACCCTCTGGTCCCAGGAAGGCACTGCTGCCTGAATCTCGCCCGGCCCTGCATCCTGGTGTTTCGACTTTTACGCATGTTTAATGAGGATTTTTCAACAAAAATGTTTCTATTTTATTGCTCGTTCTTGTATTCAATGACAGAGGCACGTAATGACGCTGAAGCTCTGCGTGGCTTTCTTTGTAAATGTATATATATAAATATATATAAAAAGGTTTTGATGGTTTTACTGGAACCCACGGCTGTGTTGTTTTTTTTTCTTCAATGCTGCTACAGAAAAGATGCACTGCATGTGGTTTGGTCTGTAATTCACCTGCACTTCCTAAATGAAATTGGGAGCTTTCTACGTAGTCCTTAACTTGGTACCATCACCTGGGGGTTAATGGCCTGGCACCCAATCACAGAGAGCAGTAGGCTTTTGTGTGATGTCACGTGGGACTGTAACAGCCTGGTGCCCAATCACAGAGCAGAAAGCTCTTGTGTGATGTCACGTGGGATTGTAACAGCCTCGAAACCAATCACAGAGCAGTAAACTCATCTGTGAAGTCACCAGGGAGTGTAACAGCCTGGTGCCCAATCACAGAGAAGTAAGCTCTTGTGTGATGTTATGTGGGACTGTAACAGCCTGGAGCCCAATCACAGAGCACCAAGCTCTTGCGTGATGTCACGTGGGGCTGTAACGGCCTGGAGCCCAATCACAGAGCGTAAACCCTTGTGTGATGTCACCAGGTTCTGTAACAGTCTGGTGCCCAATCACACAGCAGCAAGCTCTTGTGTGATGTCATCTGGGACTTTAACAGCCTGGTGCCCAATCACAGAGCAGTACACTCTTGTGTGATGTCACGTGGGTCTGTAACAGCCTGGTGTCCAACCGAGGAGCAGCAAGCTCTTGTGTGATGTCATGTGGGATTTAGAGTTCCTGTTCAACAGGGTTTTGTGGTGGTTGGTGGAAAAGAGAAGGAGGTGTAAAAAAATGAAAGAAAACGAGAAAATGTGATGGAAGAAAAGTGAAAAAGAGGTGGAAACGAATGAGAAAATAGAAGAGAAAAGATTTAGAAAGACAGAATGGCGACAAATCAGAATGTGTTTGAGATCACATAAAGTAAACAATCCAGTTAACAGAGATATAAAATAAGGCATAGGTTTGTAAAAGTTGGAAAAAGAGAAAAAATTATATCTTTTGTTCATGACCTCACCCAAACCGCATCAATTGTAAGCGGGCGTGCTAGTAAAACCGTTATATTTGGTGCATGTCTAGGGGATCTTTTCTAGGTCTGTTTTTGGCTCAGGTAGAAAATCATACACAGAATCCACAGTAGGCACCATTGTCAAATTATAACACCTTGAGCTCAATGATCCAAGACAAGGAGCTGAGCTTCATGTGCTTATTATTAAATTTATTTCGCAAACCAATATAGCAGAATATTGGCATTCTTCGATATATCAAATTCACCTAAAAATTATATTGCATGGTTAATCTCAGTAATAATGGATAGTCCTCATGTCTAATAAGAATAATAATTTTGAATCACTCTAAAAAGCAATGAGAACTGTTGGAGAGCTTTCACAATAAATTGTATTATGCAATTATGCACACAGTTGGTAGTCTCTCCTCTTGCTTGAAAACAAATCTTTAATTGTAATTTCACTGAAAAATTCCCATTATTCTCCACGTTTTAAACTACATCAAATACTGTTGTTCGATACACTCCATTTAGCTCTGAAGAAATAAATAATTCATCAGTAAATAAACGTGGAACAGAATTATGTTAGTAATCAAATCAAATGAGATGCCTTTTTTAATCTCGATGGCCCCGGATTGTACATACATTGAAACCACAGTTTTCATGAGAATGGTTGTACAAAAGAGCCCTTTGATGTGGGTTTATTTTGATATGTTATGTACACCAATGTGCAAACCCTGTTATCTTTGCCTGTAAATAGATGTACCAACATAGTTTTATTTATAAGGAATAAGGTCCTTCCATATGACGTACTGTTATGGAAAGTATAACAAATTATTTCGACTATTCATCGTAAGATATCAAAGGCACTTATCTCACCAATGAGAACCACACATTTATTGGGGCTATCTCTTAGATAATGTGCTTGATAGTCAGGGTCCTCGGAGCGCCCAGATGTGGCGTCACCGTCTGGATCATCCTCAAGAAGAGATGAAGCAATATCTCGCTAAAGACAAGACTTCAAAACAGCATTTCAAAATGCAATTGAAAAATAAGAATGGACTCAAAATGTGAGTTCGAAATCAGAAATTCAGGAAACCATGAAGGTTTATTAAAACATTAAAGTGCAACACAGAGAAAATAAAAATAGTAGCATTTAAAAAAATCAGTCAAAGGAAATGGAAAGTAATTGCCATGAAGGCTTCTCAGAGTTCAAAATAAAAGCAGAGTAAAGAAAAATCCGCAAAATAGACGAAGACCCAAGAGTGCAGCAAATCGATAGAGATTCGAGCAGCATCGCTAGTAGAGACTCAAAAAGACCAGGCTCACCCCCCCAAAACTGAGGGTTGAGATAGCTAATTTCAACGCAGAAAATGATGCAAATTGCAATATCGGTCCGGTTGGAGCAAAAGTAACATTATGTCAGCTGAACCTATTTCAGCATTATAAAACGTCACATAACCCTACCCTCCTAACTCTTTCCCACTGCATGAATATTGATTCCCCCTTCTGACCTAATGTCATCTGGAATTGTGGGAATTAACTACTTACATAATCAATAAAATGTCTTTTGAATGAATGAAATGCAGTGTGCTTGCTGGAAAGGCTTCCTCCAGAGAGGTCTTCGAGAACAACATATTATTACAAAACAAACAGCGCACTACGCGTGCGGTGCCAGTGGGAAATGTAAAAACACAATCAGTGTCACAAAGCTCATCAGAAATACGGGGCACCCAGTATTTCAAAGAACAAGGGTAGTAAACTCACACAGAACAGTGTTCCCCTAGGAATCATTCATTCTGTGACTGATACATGATACAATCGGCCAAATATTCACGATTGATAAATGCAATCAACACAATTTCAATAGTGGTCGATGGTTTATATTTAAGTATCATAAGATGAGTCCAATGGATAGTCAAAATAGAACAATGCAGGTGCTCCAAGTGATGGCACAGTGTGAGTGAAAATAAGTGACCCACACAATAACATTGATATATTTAACTGGCAACATTTACAATATGTACAAAAGGTCCCCCGCACATAGGAAGAAAAGACTTCTTAGAAACCCAATGATATAGGCATTTAGGTTTTAACAGTCCAACATTTAATGATATGGGTGGAACCTGATCAGTAGATGTTTCCACCCCTTAAACTGAGTCACATGGGGTTTTCATCAAGACAGCAAGAAAACGAACCAACCTGACCAAAATAATCTTGTCTGTTCCTATTAATCTCCACGTATCTTAGACAAAAAATCTGATTTTGCTGTAAAGGCATTGGATGGCTGGTTAAAAAGCAACAGAGTGGACACCTATGAACAGCTCTATAATTTGATAGTTAAGTAGGACATACTTACTAACTGTTCCTCAGAGAAGTTGCACCAGCACCTAGTAGATTCTAAGCTGTCTAGCCCAAGGGAGTTGGGCAAGATAGCTGATGAGTGGGTTTGCACACAGGTCCCTAAAAAGTCCCAGGGTGGTGACCAGAAAAAAGGAGGCCAGGCCCCCCTTCAGGGGAGTAAGAATAAAAAAGAAAGACACTCCTAAAGAGTCCCCAAAAGATGCCGGGGTGGGGGAGAGGGGGTCCCAGGGCCACATCCCAATCCGAGGGGACGGGGTACCTGGGGAAGAAATGTAACCCCTTGAAAGGCTGGGGAGTGCTTTGACTGTAGGCAGCCAGGGTGCAAGAGGGGAGATGCAGTGTGCACCAAAAAGGCAGCCAATGGTGACCATCCCAAGGGTATGGCTAGAGTAGAGATGAGGGTGGAAGTTGTCCTTGGAGATTGCAGGAGGTATACTGAGGCCACCTTAGTTTCTCTGGGTGGGGAGGATATAGCATTTTTGGGACACTGCCCCCCCCCTGTATGGAGAAATATAGGCAGTGGCCAAAAATCAGTGGAGTGGAGTGGAGGTGAAGGCTCTGACGGATGCAGGTGCCCGTGTAACCATGGTTATGGCTGAACTGGTTTCCCTGGACCAGATCCTTCCAGAAGAGGCCCACCAAATTGTCAATGCTGACAATGTCACAAAGCCCCATCCCATGGTTGTGGTGGACTTTGAGTTGGGAGGGGATACTGGCCCAAAGAAGATAGCTGTGCCCCCTGCCATCCCAGTAGAGCACCTGCTGGGCAGTGACCTTGAGACTTCTGCCTGAGCAGAGGTGGAGAGAAGAGCCCATGCAGCAATGCTGGGTCTCCCTGACTGTGTATGTGTCTCCACAAGAACAAGTAAAGGGATTCAGGAGCCTGAAACAATGGACCAGGCCCCCAGAGCCAAGAGAAGGGGCAGGAAGGCTGACAATCCAATTTCCAAACGTCCACAGGACCAGAAGAAGCACAACCTTAAGGGGGAATATCTGGTCCCTGAAGAGGAGCATGCCTCCATAGAAGACTTGCCTAAGCTGGCAGAACTCCAGGGGGCAGGAGTTCCCTCCAGAGAGGGCTTGAGCCAGGGACAAATGACTGTCCCCACTCTTGAGGACCTGAGAGCATTAGCTGTCAAACAAGAAGAAGTGGATACCAGTCATAACCATAAGGTATACTGGGAAGAGGGCCCCCTGTATAGTGAGTCAGGGGACCCAGGGGCAGTTCCTTCAATGGAGCAGTGGAGCACACCCCACTTACATTACCCCCAAAGCCCCAGAAATGAAAAATAAAATGGTAATTCATTACCATTTTATTTTTCATCCCCGTCCCGAACAGAGCATCAGGATGGGGGCGGGGCCGCTGCTGAGTGACAGCAGCAGGTAGGAAGGGTGGGTAGCCTTTTGCACTTGTTTGACGTGTGCATGTCTTTTTAGCTGGCCATCCACACATGCGCACTTTAAACCTCTCAACCCAGCTGTCCTAAGATATCTGGGTTGAGAGTAAGTGCAGATCTCCAGAGCGCTGTGGAGCGCCGAGTGAGGCTGCTCCCTCCAATCAGGGTGCTGCTCACGTGCTGCATGTGAGCAGCACCAGGATTGGGCAAGGAAGTTTCCTGGTGGCCGGAATACTATGGAAGGAAGAAGACGTCTGCACCGGAGGACATCGTGTTCATCTACAGTTACATTTTTTAAATATTATTTGCGAGCACTCCCCGCCCCTCCCCCCGCCCTGTAGATGCCTGCTGCCACTGAGGGGACCCCGAACCAAGGGCAACCATGAGACTGGTCGTCCCCCAATAATACAACAAGTTCCTCCTTAATGTGGCCCCCAACATCCCCTTAATTGGACACCTGGGCAGACTAAGAACTAGGAAAGGCTGGTCAATTACTTCTATTGGCCCAAGATGGCTGAGAAGGTGAGGAAGGTTTATCACTCTTGTGTCACCTGCCAAGCCAATGGCAAGGCAGGAGGAGGCAATCCAAAGGCTCCCCTGATACCACTTCATGGGGTGGGTACTCCCTTTAGAGGGTAGGGATTGACATTGTGGTTCCCTAGATCCTCAGACAGCCTTTGGGAATAGGTTTATCTTGGTGGTAGTGGACCATGCCACCAGATACCCAGAAGCCATTCCCCATATGACAGTCACTGCTTCTGCAGTGGCTAGACCCCACCTTGAAATTTTCAACAGGGCTGGGTTCCTTAAGGATGCAATATCAGATAGTGGCACAAATATTATGTCAGCCTGTCTGAAAACAATATGCGATGAATGTGGGGTGACTTATAATTTCACTACCCCATACCATCCCCAAGAAAATGGGCTTTTAAAAGATTCAAAAAGACCATCAATTGCATGATCATGGGTTTGCCTGAAACACTCGGGAGGGGATGGGGCATTCTCCTACCATGCCTGTTGTTTGTCTACAGGGAGGTTCCACAAAAAGGAGTAGGATTTAGTCCATTTGAGGTACTCGTTGGACACCCTATTAGGGAACGCTATGTTTGGTGAGAGAGGTTTGGGAGAGACCCCTCAAAGAGCCCAAAAAAGACATAGTGGACTATGTACTTGGTCTTCGTTCCGGGGTGGTTGAGTACATGAAAAAGGCAAACAAAAATCTGGAGGACAGCCAGGAACTAGTAAAGCACTAGTATGATCAAAAGTATTCAATGGTGAAATACTAGCCAAGACAGTCGATGTGGGTCTTAACACCCAGAACACCTCAGGACAAGTAGACTGGGCCATATCCTATTTTGGAGAAGAAGAGGGAAGTCACCTATCTGATAGAATTAGGATCCTCAAGGAATCCTCATAGAGTCATCTGTGTTGAAATGCTCGAGCTGCACCATGACCGGCCAGACATCACTGTGCTCATGGTGACAGATGGAGCGGAGGGAGAAGAAATTGGGCCTCTCCCTGACCCTACTGTCATCAAATGCCTAAGATGGTACAGTTGAAGGAGTAGTTCTCTCCTCCACTCTCACAGACCAGCAACAAAGGGGCTGCATTCAGTTACTGAAGCAGTGTCCTGGGTTGTTTTCCCTGATCCCAGGTCTGTTTTTCAGTTTAAAAATGCTTTATTAATAAACATATAAATTATGTCCATTCCAAAGGAGTAAATTACATGCTATGTTTTGGTAATGAAATGACACAAATATAAAAAGCAATTCAATATTATATGAAGTTACTAATATACAATTTACAAAGCAATTTATGTGGGTTTTATGAGTAAAAATGAAAAGAAAGAAAAAAGAAGGGGGAGAAAAAAGGAGAACTTTACAAAAGGAACAGTTAGTGGAAATGTATATAAAACCACCATCAGTGCTTGGACAGAAGAAGACGTAGCACTATCAAGTCTGTGATTATGACACAGTAAGTTCCACCATCTCGTGAAAGTAATCTGCGTTGTGTCTTTCCAATTTGAAGTCATTATTTCCACAGTGATCAACAAGAAGATCCGCAGATTTTCCAGTCATGGGATCAACCTTCTAGGTATGATAAGCTCCTCCTTGAAAAAGGTAAACTAAATTGAATGGTAATCGAACAGAGCATATATCAACAATCCTATCCCAAACTTGGAAGCAAAAAAGGAAAACACTGACATTCAAAACCGTATGTAAAACATCACTGTTATCAGCATTACTGGACCAGCACTTGCTATCAGTAGAGAGTTGCATTTTATACAGAGAGAAAGGGGTTAAATATAACATGTTATAAAAGACAAGTGTTTGAGAGGTGCTAGTTCAACCGGAAGTGGGGAGGATTTTGGGAGAAAAAAAATTCCGTAAGGATATGGAAAGGAATGATGTAAACCCTTTTCCTACTGTAATTCCACTTTGTTTTTTTCACTAGAGATGTCTAAAGGAAATAAAGTTTGGTAAATTTGAAACGCTTTCAGCTCGATACTAAAATCAATGACGGTGAATGAAGGATTAGTCATCAGTGATGACTAAAGATTTAATAGGTAAAGCTTGTGTACTGGAGCGCATCAATTGGACAAATTTGTACTGAGAAGAGGATGGCATATTAAAAATATGTTGAAAAGTATGGAAAGACATAAATTGGTTATTATGAGTTGATCCACATACTTAATGCCTTTATGAGCCCAATCTTGCCAGAAAATAACTCTATTATTAATTGTGATGTTTTTATTATGATATATTGGGGAGAATCCAAAGTTGTACAATAGAAATGTAGGTTGAAGAATAAAGGTTTAGCAAGGAATATAGAGTCATTTGTAATAGGTGAGGAAAGAAAACAGGGTTTATGCGTGAAATATACTAAATCTTTGAAGGAAAAAGGAGATATAGAATCAAGTTCTAATGCTGCCATACTGTGGGAGTGATGACAAAATCCGGAGAAAGTGAAGTCCAAATTTGTTTGAGGATAAAAGCGCAGTGGCAATTAATGAAGTCAGGGAAATTAACTCCACCTTTATCTTTTGACATTTTAAGTTTGTATAAGGAGATGTGTGGTGTTTTACTATTCCATAAAAATGTCCTTAGTATTTTATCAATAGATTAAAAAAATTTACGAGGAATCTTCACAGGGAGCATCAATAGACGATAGCTGACAATTGGGAGCATCAATCATATTAATAGTGTTAAATCTGCCACACCGAGAAAGAAATAAAAGCGACCATTGTGTACTACGGGAACGGAGATGCTTTTTGATTTATTCCAGATCAATAGTAATACTTTACCTAATTGAAGAGGAGTATTTAACACCTAGACATTTAATACATGTGGAGATCCACGAGAAACCAACATTTGAAAACATGTCTTTCAAAGAATTTTTATGCAATGGCAAGACTTCTGTTTTCTCAATATTTATTGTATCCTGTTACGCAAGAATATTCCTGCAATAAATGAAAGAAAATTAGGAGAGTGGATTCCAGATTAGATGTAAATAATCGAAAATCATCTGCATATGCTGTAAATTTAACCTCGAAATCCCCATACTTAGAGCCCCCTATAACCAGGTGATCTATGAATTTGTTCCAGAAAGGGTGAAAGGGCTAGGATAAATTAAAGCAGGGAAGGAGGCAGTCCTGCCTAGTACCCATTTTAAAATTAAAATAAAGAGATTGGAGACCATTAACAAACACAGTAGTTCTCGGTGCATAATAAAGCAGATTAATTTATCCTAAAATATTAGGCCCAAATCGGTTCCATTGTAAAGCTTTCATCACAATATTCCAATTAACTCTATCAAAGGCTTTTTCAGGATCTAGCGTAAATACAGCAATTAATTACCTAATACCATATGCAGCATGTTTAACCTTAAGGAAGGTTCTGGAATGATCTGTGATGTATCTGCCCTTGACAAAACTGTACTCTTCAAAGCCTATTAAATCTGGATTAAGTGTTTTCATTCTAAGGGCTAAATGTTTAGAAAACATTTTATAATCTGTATTAATCAGGGAAATGTGTTCATAGTTTCTACAGGGAGATGGATCCCGGCCTTTTTTAGGTATCAAACACAACATAGCTTCTAGAAATGGTCCACAAGCACCAGATATTGAGGCAAAAATGGGGATAAAGGAAAGGAGTTTTGGTATTCCAAGTTTTGGAAAACACAAATAAAATGCAACTGGGAATCCATCGGAACTGGGTGCTTTATCATGAGGTAAGTTTTTGACGGCAGAAGAAATTTCCTGAATAGTAATGTCTTTATCCAACGGGGAGATCAACCCGATGTTGTGTATTCTTTTGTATAGTGGGAAAACAGTCATCAAATTCTCTATCTGATAGTGATCTTTTAGGGGTGTACAATTGTTGATAATAATCAATAAAACAATCGAGGATCTTGGAATCTTTCTAATGTTTGTGACCTTGTTCATCAGCATTATTAATTATTTTAGACTTCTAATTTCATATTTTTAAATAGCTAGCTAACAGTTTCCCTGCTCTATTATGTCCTCCATAATATTTAGAATTAACTTTAGGTGATATTAATATTCAATATGCACTAAGGGTGCAGTTCCTATTAAAATCTAATTTAGCTTGGGTTAGAAGGGCTACTATAGTTCGTTTTAGTCTGGGGATAAGTATTCACGTTCAAGGCCTTTGAATACTTTTAAAACAGAGGCGGTGTCAGCTAATGCAGTCTTTTTTTTGGATGCTACATAATTATACTAAAGCCTCAAGCCTCGAATAGGTGATGGACAACTGCCTCAAACTCAACAAGGACAAGACAGAAATCCTCATCGTTGGGAACAACACCTTGCCATGGAACGACGCATGGTGGCCTGTGGAACTCTTCCCGCCCCACGCCAGCAACCTCAGCATCATCCTGGACAGCAAGCTATCTATGAGGAAACAATTCAACGCTGTCTCATTTACCTGCTTCCACACCCTTTTTATCCTCCGCAAGATCTTCAGGTGACTCCCAGTCACCACCAGAAGGGCCGTCACACAGGCTCTCATCACCAGCAGACTGGATTACAGAAACGTAATCTACGCTGGAATCTTTGCACGCCTCCTGAAGAGACTCCAGACAATACAAAACTCAGTGACTAGACTCATCCTCGACCTCCCTGGAAGGAGCCACATCACACCCCACCTCAAAAAACTACACTGGCTCCCGATCCAGAAGAGATGCCAGTTCAAGATGCTGACCCTACGCTTACAAGGCCCTGCACAATGAAGGGCCAGCATACTTCAACAAGCGCCTCACCTTCCCCAAACCGACCGGACACATTTGATCCACAGCCCACTCCCTCGCGGACACCCCACGGGTCTGCCGAACCAACAGCAGAGGATGTTCCTTCTCGCACCCGGCAGCCGAGGCTTGGAACAACCTTCCCCTGCACTTCAGGACCGCACCATCGATCCAGCAATTCAGGAGAGAACTCAAGACCAGGATGTTTGAATGAACAACCCACCTTCAAGAAGTCAACATCTCCAGTGCCGTGAGACCCTCACAAGTGATTTGGCGTGCTTTACAAATGTTTGCTTGATTGATTGATTTAAAAGCGTCCCATATCATATAAAAATAAATGTTTTGTTTGTTGTTGAGTGAGGAAAATTAATTAGCAAAGATTTCAAATATAACAAAAGATTTACCCCTTAACAATTACTTATTAAAACGCCATCTTATAGATCTAATTGTATCAAGAATATTCAATAATAACAGGGACATGGTCTGAGATAAGAATGGCATCCATTTCCACATTTACTGGAGAACCTAAAATATTGGGAGTCAAAAAAATGTAATCTATTGTGGATTTAGATTGATGTGCAGGAGAGTAGAAAGTATATTCTAGGATATCAGGATTATAAATATGCCAGGTGTCAGCTAAACTGCTAGAAGAAATAGAATTTTAAAATGTTTTTTGCATCTTAGTGGGTGTGTACCGTGAAGTAGATTGTATGTCAAGAAATGGATGCATAATTTGATTACAGTCACCTCCCATCACCAAATTAGTGTTAGAACAAGACATCAACTTCAATGAAATATTATGTCAAAAATTCCAATCAACCGCAATAGGAGCATAGACATTGAAAACCGATAAAGGTACATCATTAATCTTAAGATAGAGCAAGATCCATCGACCTTCATCATCTGTTTCTTGATTCTCCGCAATAACCTATAAAAATTTGTAAAGTAAATTGATAACCCCATTTTTATTATTCATAGTGGGGGAACAGAAGGAATGACCAACCCAATTTTTCTTAAATTAATTTAAGTCTTTTCCTGTTAGGTGAGTATCTTGCAGGAGGTAAATTTGGCATTTTTATTGTGATAGATGAGTGATCACTCTTTGTTTATTAATTGGGTTGTGAAGGCATTTGAAATTCCACAAAATTATTTGGAGAAAATGCATAGCAACAAGTACATATTATTCTTATACCATGAGTGAGGTAAAAAACTGAATAAATACATAATAAGAGTAACAAGTCTGGTGAAAAGTAACATAAGGTGAGACAACTGGGAAAAATAGCAAAAACTTAAGGCATAGGGAAAAAACTGAAAAATAAGGAGATAGAGAAAAATCAAGAATGGTGAGAAAAAATAAAGTAGGGGAGACCAACTAGTCCTCCTGAGGATAAGAAGAAAAGAATAGTAAAAGGTCGGAATGACCCTAATCATAAGAGGACAAAAATGTACACAATCAATAACATTGGAAATGGGGAGTGGTGAAATGCTGAGGCAAGAGCCGTCGAGGTTCCATAAACCCCCAATAGAACAGAACTACATAAACTTGAGGATTTACAATTAATAGAGGATAACAACAAGGGAACTGCACAAGAGACACATTGGAAACACTTACCAACCATGAGAAGCGCAGAAAACAAACGGATAAGTAAAAACAAATGAAATGTGAAAGATACAACAGCATAATGGAGGCATCCGTCTATGTCAACTGACAAGACAGGAAGGAACCTTTAGGGGAGACCGAAGAAATTCAGGGAGAGAACATCCATCCACTGCAACTGACAGAACAAGAAGGGACTTGTAAAGGAAGGTAGAGTATACATGAATCTATGAAGAGGCAATGAGCAACATTTGGAAGAAAAACATTAGAAGAAGTACAATAGGCTAATCAAAGTTTTCCAATATCTATAGCATCTTCTCAATGGCAGTGAAGGAATTCTCCCAATTGAGGTGGTATCTCGTAAACCATAGTCTTGTCTTTGAATGTGACCTTGAATAAACATGGGTGTAGGAGACCAAATGTGGCAGTTAGTAATCTCAAGGCAGGACGCATCTCAACAAACTCCTTACAGCGAACGGCTGTGATCTGTGCAACGTCCCGAGAGAAGAAGACTTTGTGACCCAGCCATAACATTTGTTTCCTCTGTTTTGCCGCTGAGAATATCATCATGAGACCTGTATATTGTAAGAAGAAAACAATGATACATCTGGGTTTTGCAGATTGGGCGGAAGTAGGCAGCTGAGGGTAGGAGCGGCCCGTGCAGGTAAGAGCGGTGGGACGGTGGGGCAGGTGGGTGGAAACTCGACAGATGACGACCAAAAATGTAATATTTATTTAATTTTCCCTCGTTGTCGTCTGTCGAGTTCCCCCCCACCCTGGCCCACCGCTCTTACCTGCACGGGCCGCTCCTACCCTCAGCTGCCTACTGAGGGCCAAGTCGATGTGGTCTTTGTATGTTAAGAGGAGGTAAGTCCAAGAGATCAACCAACTTTGGAATAGCAGATTGGAGAAAAGCAATAGGTCAGAACCTTCAGCCTCTTCCGGAATACTGTATATGCATAGAATATTTCACCTATTTTGATTTTCCAAATCTTCTATTTGTTTTTTGAGAAGAGTGATTTCTTTTACCATGGATTCAGCCTTTGTGATAACATCTTGTGCATCACTAATGTGTTGTTCAACAACTGTCACGCTAGACTTCAGACTGCACCATTTCTCTTCAATTTGTTGTAAGGTAAGATTTGTTTTAAACTCAAAAGGTTCTAAATTCTTGATTTCCTCCAAAAGGTCTTCCAAGGAACGTAAGGAAAGTGATTTAGATGGAGAGACTGGGTCATTTTTCTGACACTTGCTGCCTCTACCTGAACTGTCCTTTGAGGATGAACGGTTGAAGTCAGAGAGGTGAAGGGTTTATGGATGGATGTTACTGGTGAATCCATCATAGGTTGTGTGGATTTTATCACAGTGGAAGAACCACAATGAGGGATGCAAGAGTTTTATTATTGTGAAGTAGCAATTTTCTACTATGCTTCTTAGGTATAGACCTTCGCATCCAAGGTAAAAAGGTTACAAGATGAAAGCAATCCTCTCAAGATAACAAAGAGATTACGCAGGCTACATGACTAGTGATGATAAATATGTCAAAGAGCTTCTGTCCTGAAATGGAGGAAACATAATCGAAAAAATAAAAAAAGGAAGTTCTTATTAGGGCCCAATTAAACAACAGCAGCCTTCCTGGAATGTGAATGAATGTTTATGAAATGTAGCTTCAAGAGATAGTCGCACAGCGTGCGTCTCCTTTGGAGAATCGGCATTCAAAATAGCAGCTTCCACAGTGGAGCAGGAGGCGCGGAGCACAAAGGGACATAAAACTGTTGAAAGGCACTAACATGCTTGGAATAGTATACCATGCTCTTCCCTGATGTGTCGCTACCTCCGCTCAGCCCACCGGGGCACACACGATGAGAAGGCGGCAGAAAGCCTCATCTGTGAGGTCAGGGATGCAGGAACTTTATGGTCTGGCAGTCATCTTAGCGTGTCCAAACCTTCCCATATCCTGACCCCAGGTCTGACAACTTGTTGTACCCATGATGTGGACTTTAGTGATAGCTTGCCTGTTAAAAGTAAAATTTACAGATTGTCAAACCGGGTCAAGCCTAGCATTAAGGCCAGTGGCGTAGCTAGAGCTTCTGGCGCCCGGGGCTATCCCTCAGATTGCCGCCCATGGCAGGTAGCGGCGGGAGGGAGCGGAGGGAGGGTCTGGGGAAAAATTACGGCGAGCAGCAGGGGTGGATTGGCAGGGTTTAAGTTACAACGCCACTCTCTACTCCACTGCATAAGAAAGGGCGTGAAGCTGCGGCGTAAGCATAGAGCAATCCTCGAAGGTCAAGTCTCAGTTGATGAAGGCCCACCAGCACTAAAAAACTGCAGCACTACAATGCACAAAGGACAGAAAATACCACAGTGGTAGATTTAGTGAGAGGCGCTGCCAGTACAAACTATAATAATGGTAGTGGGGCAAGGAGTTGCACATACAAAGAGAGTACGGGTTTGGTAAGAAAAAAGCAAGGTTGATAGAAGGGATTGTCTGTATAATGTTGTGGTGCTCACCATTCAAAAACCCTGCTACCCACAGGTGTGACACAAATGACCAAAAAGGAACAGTCATTCATAATCAAACATCAGAAGATGGGGGCACACCAATGTAGCAACATAGGACTATGATTCTTTAATAAATATACATGAGCACTCAAAGTTGGAGTAGTGAATGTATCTGTTGCTTTCGCAGTAGACTAGAGTTGGGATACCATATCAGTTACATCGTATACATCTAACAAGTATTTCATCTTTAACACTTTCTCAAGACCCTGGGGCAGTTTTTTACGCAGCACTCCGTTTCATGAGGAACAGTAAATCTGGGCCTTTGTTTTCTGAGGGTTGCTTTGTTTTAAGACTAAGTATGATCTTGTTTTGGTATTCCATATAAATAAAGACTGGGATGAGGACAAAGGGTGTAGAGAAAATGGCCCAATTACTTAACAGTAACCTTCATTACACCTAGTCTTCCTTGTCCCAGCCATCACACCCTATCATACTACCTTGAATGTATGGCCTTCAGGTAGGCAATGTACTTCAGGATGATGCAGTGAATGTCATCCTCCTAATGGCACCAGTGAGGGTATATGGGCTGGCCCAAAATGATGCCCAGGGCCTTCAATGGTAGCGCTTTCGCGTGCTCCCCCTAGTCAGAGGGGAGCTTACAAATACAGGTACAACCTAACTAGATGTGCTCCCCCGTCGGTTTGTGCTCCCCTTACGTCAGAGGGGAGGTACAAATACAGGTACAACCTAACTAGATGTGCTCCCCCGTCGGTTTGTGCTCCCCCTACGTCAGAGGGGAGGTACAAATACAGCTATAACCTGCATGTTGGTGCCTGGCCGTATGTCTATGCCTCCCCTAAAGCGCTGCAGCTGTTTGTGCGTGCGCCTGACCGAAAACTGTTATGGCATGCGTAAAGTTGGCAAACAATTACTGTTTTAAGCAATAATTTTGAATCTATTTTCGTATGTGTCTTCACAGGCTGGTTACCTCATGAAAGTCCGGGCCTGGTCCATGCAGCGCACCGCGGTGGCGCGCTGTCTTCACAGGCTGGTTAACTGCCACAATCATTGGTAGTGTGATGGTAACGCTGCCGCGGGAGCTTCAAATTGAATGACAAATGACTTAGTGCACATGCATGAAATGACACGCATGCGCACTAAAACGGCAGAACACTGGGGGAGCGCAAAAATACCTGTATTTAGGAAAAGAGCATCCTGCGCATGCATTTACTGATAAGCATGCGCACAAACGAGGGGGGAGCACAGCCAGATGGGGAGATGGAAACGACAGAACACCGGCCGCCCCCAAAATAGTGCCGCCTGGGGCGGACCGCCCCCACTGCCCCCCCCTGGCTACGCCCCTGATTAAGGCTGAGGTTGCCAAGATGCTAGAGCTGGGGGTGATAGAGCCCTCTAGTAGTCCTTTGGCCAGCCCAGTGACACTGGTGCCCCAACCCAATCCCAAAGGAGGAAAACCTGACCGCAGAGGCCTAAGTGCAGTCACAAAGGCTGATGCCCACTCCATACCAAGAGCTGATGAGCTCATTTATAAGTTGGGGCCTGCAACATCTCGAAACTTAGGAGTGATTATTGACAATAAAATCAACTTTACTGATCATGTAAATAAACTTACTTCTTCCACATTGAACACTCTCAGAATAATTTAAAAAGTTTTGCCTTTTATACACGCTAATCTGCAAAAGACATTAGTTACCTCTCTTATCCTGTCTTAAATCGACTACTGCAATAGTCTGCTTCTGACCACTCATAAGTACAATATTAACAAACTCCAGGGCCTGCAAAACGCTGCGGCTAGACTTTTGCTGAAAATTCCTAAATTCTGTTCAGTGTCGCAAGTTCTAAAAAATCTGCATTGGCTTCCCATTAAACAAAGAATCACCTTTAAGGTATTGTGTCTAGCTTACAAGGCAGTTCATGATCTTGGTCCTGACTTCCTGAATCAGAGCTTCAAACAGTATCTCCCTGCCAGAGATCTTCGATCAGCAAAGGCAAAATTACTAGTACTGCCTAGATTTAAACAAGTACGATGGGCCGGAAAAAGCATTGTGCTTGAAGCATCTAAATCATGGAACTTACTTCCTCTCTGTATAAAAACAGCACCGACCCTCCTTGCCTTTAGGAAAGCTGTAAAAACCTGGTTATTCAGGTCGTAGTATTTTTCTGCAGTCCTTTCTTGACACTTGCAGCCGCAACTGTACAGCGCTTAAACGCCTCAGGGCAGTAATGTGCTCTATAAATCCAGATAACATAACATAACATATCTGAGTACCTTTGCCCTGACTTCAGGTTATTGGTAGATAGCCCTCACACCAGGAGCTCAGGCGAGGTCTGCTTTTTCTACACCTGAAGGCCACTTTCAATTCCAAGTGATGTCTCCTTTGTTGAAAAATGCACCTACCACCTTCCAAATGTTGATAAACTGTAATTTCAAGCTTGGAAAGTTTCAGTGCAGCACACCTGGATGATATTGCTGTATTCAGTTCCACCTGTGAGGATTACCTGATCCACGTCAAGGAAGTGCTTCAGGCCCTGCAACAGGCAGGCCTGACTATCAAGGCAAGTAAGGGCCAGATAAGACAGGGATCTGTTGTGCACTTGGACCACAAAGTGGGTGGAGACCATGTACAACCTCTCCAGCCCAAAATCCAGACAATTCTGGCCTGGGAAGCTCCTAAGATTCATACCCAAGTCAGAGGCTTTCTAGGCCTGACTGGGTACTACAGGAGGTTTGTTAAGGGTTATGGTTCCATAGTGTCACCACTAACTGAACTGACCTACAAGAAACATCCAAGAAAGGCTATCTGGACTGAGCAGTGTCACCCTCGAGGAAGCTTTGAGCTCAGCAAATGTCCTGAAGGCACCTAAATTTAGGACCTCTTGACGCCAGCAGCTGGTGCACACTCAGTGGATGCACCCTGTGATGTACAGCTTTGCAAAAAGTTACCACCTGCTCTCAGTAGGTACCAACCACCAACCATTGAATGTGTTGAATTCCCTTGTGAGTTGTAAGAGCAGAACTCCTCTGTCCTGCTCACTTCCACTCACAATGGCTCACTTTTCGTTCATTGCAGCTTGCGGAAACAATCGTGCACATTTTTACATTGCAAGCCAATTTGGAGCATTTGCACTGTGCAACGTGGCCTTTGGTGATGCATGATCATGCTAAACATTTGCCGGATTGTAGTTTTTTGGCAAAACCAGTTGGATCTGCCAAGGTTCGTTAATTGAGCCACTGCGCTTCTGTCCTCTGTCTCTTATTCGCTTTTCCTGTTTCTGCAGCTTATGGTCATCATTGAAGCCATACACAGCTCTGACCTCTGTGCATCCATGTTGTGTTGTGTTGCATTGTGTTATGATGCATCAAGCTTAAAACATCCAAGCTGGCACAAAAGTAAATGGCGTCAGAGGTATTTATTTAAAGCAACATGTTACTTCCCACCTGGGACGGAGCCGCACTGAACTGCACCCCCCGCTGTGTCCAATGGCTACGCCTTTAGATCACGTGCTCTAGTGAATTCTACAAACATCTCAACACCCCAGGACACCACAGTAATATTATATGCACATCAACTGGAATTATTTAATTTTATGGGATTTAATGGCAACTTGTGGAGCACATTCTGTGACATTAAAAACTAGCATTAAATAAGTATTTACTCATTTTGCGTTTTTCTGCCATTTGTTGTCTGAAGTAATTTTGCTTCTGATGCAAAACGGATCCCAGTGCTTTATAGAATAGAGAGGTTTCCTCAGAGAAAATGTGCACATTCAGGAGATTTTATTCTTAATGTTATAAAACAAATGATGAAATGTTAGTAAACAAATAGGGGCTTATTTACAAGCCCCTTTCCCCGCCAGTGCGTCACTGTTTCCCATCTTAAAAATGACGCACCGGCAGCCCAAGGGGCTTGTAAATAAGCCTCATAATGTATTAGACATTGAGGGGCAGATTTACAATAAATTAACGCAGCACGGTGCCGCAAGTAATTTTGCTGCGCCGCGCTGCGTTAGTTTGGAAGCACAGGTATGCGACATATTTACAACAATAAGTTGCATCTCTGTGCTTCCCCCAGCGCTGGTGCACAAACTGCTGCCATGCGCAGACACCCTTGCACCATGGTGCAAGGATGCCTGGGTCATGAGGATGATTGTTTATGTGGAGGAAGGGTTCCCTTCCTGCACATAAACAATCAGAAATGCGTTTTACGACTTCTATGTGTGCTGCATTAGCACACATGGAACTTGTAAAACGTCTTTATTTAAAGGATTGTTTATGTGCAGGAAGGGACACCTTCCTGTACATAAACAATCATTAGAGGTTATTTCCTCATTCTACGTGTGCTGCAGAATGCAGCACGCATAGAGAGAGGGAAAAAACCGAGGAGAAATGGATACATTTCTCCTCGTTGCGCCTCCCTACACCTCCCCTGGGAAGGCGTAGCATTCAGACGCATTTCCAGATTTACAATTTCTTGTAAATCTGGAAATGTGTCTGGTTCCATGGGTTTTGCGTAGGAACACCCACAGCAACACCCATGGAACGCCCCTTTCACGCAAAGTGCTGCGCGTAAAGGGGCCGTATTTACAAGGACAGGAAAAGCCACGCAGGGTGGCTTTTCCTGTCCTTGTAAATATGGGGCAGAAAAATGTGCTGCCAGTGCGTCACAAAAAGTGACGCACTGGCAGCGCAAGGGGCTTGTAAATCTGCCCCTGAGTCTTGCGTAGAAGCAGAGGAAAGTCGTTTAATCAGTACTGTCAGTACTATCGTTTCTGAATATTATATTCGACCCCATTCACAAGTCTGGACTCTGATAGCACTCAGTGCTCATTACCGAACCCCACGTCTCACTGCTGCTCAGTCCCGGAGCTCACCCGGAAGCCAGGACCTCTACAAGGCTGAATCACAGCAATTCAGCAAGTGAATGAGGCCCACACAATGCCGAACTCAGTCAATCTTCGTTCTTGTGACACTACAGTGTGAACCTCCTTTGATCTGCTCTTGCCAGCTACTTTCAGAAACTATCTCCTGGTTCTCAGTCTGGTGTGTATTCTCCCTGCACCCAATGGTTCTTCTCGAAGCTGTTTCTTCCATCAAGAAACAACCTGCAGGACGGTACTGCGTGTAGTACTGTATGTTAGATATTCACTCAGTTAGTGTCTCATTAGGGGACACTCCAAGATTCAAGACATCAGAACAAGCAAAGTGCTTAAGACTCTTTTAAATTCTGAGGGGCAGATTTACAAGCCCCTTGCAACACTTTTGCGCCGCCGTTGTGTCACTTTTGTGATGCAGCGGCGGTGTAAACAATGCAGCCAATTTACAACGTGACGCATCTAGGGAGATGCGTCACGTTGTAAAGCCCTGTGTCACATTATACCTGCGTCAGGTATAATGTATACAGGGGGGCATTCCCACGCAGCAAAGCCTCGTAAAAGTGACGCAGTGAAATCTACAAGATTCCACTGTGCCACTTCTATGATGCAACTGCGTCAAAACATTACACCTGCTTGAAGCAGGCGTAAGGAGTGACGCAGCACAATAAGTTGTGGTGTCGCAGTCTAGTTGTTGGGCAACCACGTGATTAGCCGTGGGGCCTCATGGGACAGCGCGGGACTGCGCAGAGAGTTACGGGGCACAGAGAGGAGCAATTGCATGGCTCTCCCTCTCCTAAATAAATACTTGCTTACCCCGCACCTGCAGTGTCCGTGTCTCCTTGCGGGGGTAATCTGCAACGTTACAGACTGGCGACGAGCTGTAACGGACCCCGCTGCATCAACCTGCTCGACGCGTCACCCCGCCACGCTCAGTACCCACGGCGCAGGGCGCGCATAACTTCTACTTCACGGAGAGGGAGAGCGGCGTCATCGGAGCAGCCGCTCTGTATTTCGCCCGGCCAGACCTCCAGAAGCACTTCGAGTCCGGCCTCCAAAGCATACAGTCCCCGAGGTACGCCACCAGTGCGTCTGCAATTGCGCACTATTTCACCTGCTGCCTCATGAAATCGTTCCATCCCTGCGACCTGATAGGGAACTCCTGGCGGCCATCTGACATGCCCTAGTGCAGGCGGGCACACTGGCAGCTACCAACGCCTGTCCTTAGCCCACATATGCCACCCAGGGCTACTGCACAGCACCATCTGCCGAAGGGACTGCTCCCCTGCCTCCACGCTGATTTTTCACACAGCGTATCCAGCGCTGGGGATCGCAGTGCCACGCACGCTGGCATCACTCCATGTGGTCACATTCCGCGCATCGCCCAAGCTTGACGGTGCATGATTCAAGCTCTCCAGTGCTCTGTCAGACTCCCACCTACGCATGCTGGCGCTGTCTCCAAGCGTCACTCTACACTCACTGCTGCCTCAGCTTACTGCAGTCTGCTACGCATTTCCAGTTTGCTGATCTGTTCTTGCGGGAGCATTCCAGCACGTCACTATGTGTGCCCAAACCTTCTCCCTAACAAATCCAGTGCCCTTCCTCCCGAAGCCAGGTGAACCAGCAATGAAATGGGCTGATTGGAAGGGGTACTTCCTCAACTACTTGTCAGCCCTGGAAGACGAGGGGGAGGAAGCGTTCTCCAGCAAACGCAGAAAGAAAATACTGTTACACAATCTAGGGCCAGAAGGGTTGAGGGTATACAAGAACATGGTTAAGAAACCGAGAGGTGCAACAGATGAAGACGTGTTACAACACTCTTTAGAGGATTTAGACAATCATTATCAATCTGTTATTTGCACGGCCATAGACAGATACAATTTTTTCCACCGGAAACAAAGCGACACGCAGACAGTGTAAGACTATGTCGCATCGCTCAAGAAACTGGCAGTAAATTGCAAATTTGGCCATCTTCATGATGATTTAGTGCGCGATCAGATAATAATGCACACTGTTAACACTAATGTACCGGAAAAGTTGTGGGTGAGTGGGGAAGCGCCCCTGCATGAGATCATAGCGATTGTTAAAAAAGCAGAACTGTCCAAAAGGTGTGCAGTAGCGGCCAAGAAGGACAGCGAAAGTCAACCCACAGTGTGCAAAGTGAGCGACACAAAGGTTTCCACTGACAAGCCGGCCCCCACGGCAGGGTACAAAAACAACAGAAGGCTCACGAGGAACTCTGCTGGACCCGCCAGGCCTCCTCCTGATAAGAAGGGTTCTTGCTATAGGTGTGGCAGCCACACGCACATGGCCAATGACAAACGTTGCCCTGCCTTCCATGTAAAATGCTCCTTTTGCGGGGTGGTGGGCCACTTTGGCAAAGTCTGTAGGCGGAGGCCCAGCAGTGCCTCTGTCAAATGCGTCATGTATGAGTCCGAACCTGAAGTGGGGGAGGGTGATGGTGATGATGATTGTATTTTGTGCATTGATGAACAAGTGTTGGGCATAGATTGCAAGGCGAGAAAAAAACCATCATGTTTATTGACCATTGGGGGTGTCCAGATATCCATGGTAGCTGACTCGGGGTCCCCGTTCACGATCATACAAAGGGAGATCTGGGACAAGGATTTCGCTGACACCATAGGGCACCACCTACACCCCACAGACGTACATCCCGTCACCTTCACAGGGGAGAGGATCCCCATGGTTGGGTTCAGACAACTAAAGTTCGAATTCAAGGGGAGGGAAACCACAGGCAAACTGTACGTGGCAGAAAAAGGCCCCTCAGTCCTCGGATGGGCCGACCAAGGAGTGCTAGGCATCCAACTCCATCCCAGTGGGGAAACCCAAGTGCTCATGACAGACGACCCTCCCAGACCGGATGTAAACAACCTGCGAAAAGAATTCCCCGATGTCTTTGGCGGGACAATTGGGCAACTGTCCAAGTTCACACACAAGATAGTGCTAAAAGATGGAGCCGTACCGGTCAGCCACAAAGTAAGGAACATCGCTTTCAACTGTAGGGAAGCCGTGCAGCTTGAGTTGCAGCGTCTGGAAGATAACGGCATTATAGAACCCATCGAAAGCGCCAAATGGTTGGCGCCCTTGGTCGTGGCACGGAAACCTAACGGGAAGGTGCGTCTTTGCATAGACCTTCGGGAATTGAACAAAAACATACTTGTGGACAAATCCCCGCTGCCACGAATCAACGAATTGTTGGCCCAGACCAAAGGAATCAAGTGGTTCTCCACAATCGATCTCACAGCAGCGTATCACCAAATTTTGCTTCACCCCTCGTGCCGGAAGTTGACCTCCTTCATCACCCCATTCGGCTGCTACCGATTTCGGCGACTGCCATTTGGCCTGGCGTCAGCCGCGTCGGTATTTCAGAAACTGATGCACAAGTTATTCAAAGACAGCAGTGACGTCTTATATTTCCAGGACGACATACTCGTCATGGGGAAAACAAAACCGGAGCACGATGCCAAACTGCGAGAGGTTTTAAGGACACTGTCTGAGAACGGCCTCACGGCAGAACTGGAGAAGTGCAAGTTCGGCCTACGCACTGTCACGTACCTGGGACATGAGATCGGCGAAAACGGGATTTCTCCAAAGAAGGCAAATGTAGAAGCCATTAGGTCTGCGCCAAAGCCAAGAACCAAGGATGAAGTCCGCTCTTTTCTGGGGCTGGCGGAATTTTATAGCAAATTTGTCCGGAATTTTGCAACCAAAACTCACAGCCTGCGCCAGCTCTTGAAAGAAAAGAACTCTTTCACTTGGACGTCGGAATCGAACATGGAATTCGAGACTATCAAACAGGACATATGCGAAGCTGTACCTCTACAAGGGTTCGACAGCTCTGCCCCCAGCATATTGACAACGGATGCCAGTGAGAAGGGGTTAGGGGCCGTCTTGTCACAACGCTCCACGGATGGCACAGAAACCACCATAGGCTCCGCGTCACGCTCCCTCGCCCCCAACGAGGAGAAGTTCAGCATCATCGAGAAAGAAATGCTGGCATCCATCTGGGCCATGGAAAAGTTTCGGCAGTACCTTTGGGGTTCCCGGTTTACCCTCAGAACAGACCATAAACCGTTGGTGAAGGTCCTTACATCCAGTGGTCACGCGAAGGCCACCCGCGCATCGCCAAAATGACGCTCAGACTACTGGATTTTGTATACGACGTAGAATACTTGCTAGGCCAGAAGAACAAAGTGGCGGATTTTCTCAGCCGATCCGCTGCCATGGAGGGAGCGCCGCACCACAGTGAATGGGATGAGTACCAGGTGGCGCTCACGGCAGACAATGGGAACATCATCAGTGCGCAAGACTGGAAGGCGGCCTACGAAAATGACCCTGACCTGTCCAAAGTGAAAACCTTCGTCACACAGGGGTGGCCCGAGAAGAAGCATCTGAAGGACGACTTCCGGAAATATTGGGAAGTGCGCGATGAATTGTCCCTCAGTGACGACACCATCTTTTTACTCAGAGGGGACAAAGTCATTCCCCCGAAGACTTTATTGGACCGCCTCCTCAGCATACTGCACGAAGGCCATCTAGGAATTGTGAAATCAAAGAGGAGAATGAAACAGTCGTACTGGTGGCCAGCCATCGACAACTTTGTGGAAAAGTATGTACGTGCTTGTCAGCATTGCGCCAACGCAGACAAATCACTGACGATGCTGATACCCCTGATGGGCGAGTTCGCCACTCCCACCAACCCCTGGGAAGAGTTGTCGGTCGACATATTGGGCCCCATCCTAGACTCCTGGGGGGTACCCAAATATGTCATCGTCCTAGTCGACAGATACTCAAAGTGGCCGGAGGTGGAAGTCTGCGAAAAGGTGGACGCGGATGCAGTCATTGCGTTCCTAACCAGTGCATTCTTGAGGGAAGGAATTCCGAAAGTCATCACATGAGACAATGGTCCCCAGTTTACCTCGGAGAAATGGTCAGCCTTCATCCGGAGGAATGGAATCCAGACCAAACACACACCAGTGTATCACCCCGCAGGCAACGGCCTCGCCGAACGGTTCAACCGAGTAATCATGGGCTCGGTCCAAGCGGCCATCAGCGCAGGCAAGAACTGGGAAACAGAAATCAGGAACACAGTGTGGGCATATCGCATCACGCCCACCCTAACGGGCTACAGCCCTTTCAAGATACTACGAGGAAGAGAGCCATTTACGAGAGATAACCTCGTTTGGATGAACATGAAACTTCAAAGCAAATGGTTTCCCGCTGTGGTCAGAAGCAACATAGAAAAAGCTCAGAAAATATACAAAGACAACTACGATAGGAGGCATGGCGTGCGAGAGGTCTCGTTGACATTGGGAGACTGGGTCTGGGTGAAACTTGGCCACTTAGGCAAGAAAGGGGACAGCAAATTCAGCAAACCCCTACAAATCAGAGAACTCTATTCGCGCTCGGCCCTACTGAGTGACGGCAAAATATGGTCACACGGCAGAATGGCAAAATGCAACAGGGTCGTCCAGTGGCAAAAGGACGGCGCCACCACAAGGGCTGGATATAATGGCGGGGACTCTGATTTAGACGACACGCCACCACCTGTTAGCACCGGGACTTTTGGTGCAATGAGGGGGACAGGGGGTGATACCGAGGCCACAGGGGTGAGGAATAACGATGATTCCACACAGCACACGCCACCTCAGGAAACCAATGGCACAGGCAACCCAGACATTAGGCACAGGGCTCCCACCTCACACGACAGGGGCCAGCAAGAGAGTACCGTGAGGACCAGATCACACGCAAGAGAAACACTTGAGGTGCAAGCCTCCCTCACACGCACCGGCACAGGTAGGGTAGTGGTGCGCCCCAAAAAATATAGCGAGTTTGCTATGTAGGCTCGCCCCGGTGTTTCCCACTGCGCTACCTCTTGACGATCACTCACTGTGATCCTTTTTCTCTCTCTCTCTCTCTCTCTCTCTCTCTCTCTCTCTCTCTCTCTCTCTCTCCCCTTCCCCCACCAAGGGCAACAAGTTCCGTGGGAAGCAGCAGGCACAGGGTGACCTGCCGCAGCTCCTCCATTGAGGCGCCCCCACGTAGGCCAGGGGTACACCTACTGTTCATGTACTCATCGCTTATGTAAAGCAAATGTATTGTTCCGTTCATTCCTTGTGTGTTGTTAAGGGGGAGATGTGTGGTGTCGCAGTCTAGTTGTTGGGCAACCACGTGATTAGCCGTGGGGCCTCATGGGACAGCGCGGGACTGCGCAGGGGGTTACGGGGCACAGAGAGGAGCAATTGCATGGCTCTCCCTCTCCTAAATAAATATTTGCTTACCCCGCACCTGCAGTGTCCGTGTCTCCTTGCGGGGGTAATCTGCAACGTTACATAAGTATAGGCCTCAACATGCATTGCTGGAGTTGCGTCGTGCTTGCGACATGACTCCAGCAATGCGTGACTTTTTTGGCCAACAGATGTGTCAGAATTTCTGACGCATCTGTCAATCATTGCGCCATGGTGTGCCGTATTGTAAATACGGCGCATCCATGGTGGCGCAAGAGTATCGCAGGCTGGCGCAGGGAAACTGATGCATCTCTACAGATGTGTCAGTTTCTTCTAAATCTGCCCCTCAGCATCCTTTTAAACTAAGTGCTTCTTTACGTACGATGATGGAACCATGAATTGGTGGGAAATGTGATAAACATGTTCATGCCAAACAATAAATCATTCTTTACTCCAAGTGTGAACCATATTTAAATGCGGAGGGTTTTTATTTCCTCCTGTAGACTAAAGGGCCCACTCAAACCCATCCATTAGGGCTATTAACAGCATATGGGCTAACTTCTCCCATCTCCAGGGCCTGAATACAGCAGAAAGTAAGTGAAACATAATGTGTTGTTTTTGCTGAGCCTCAGGCGCAGTTTTGCCCTTCACATGCAGCATTTATAACTCGCTCCATTTTGAGGAAAGCACAGATTTTTAGTTTCCATTTGAAATTGAGCAGTAGAGGTTGAAATATCTGATGGGTGCTTAACTGTTACATATTGTCTATTAGAACACATCCTCCGAGCTTGCACACGCGCCATCCAGGTGCATTGTGGGTCTGCATACCTCGGTCATATTTAAACCAGCACTTACTCTTGGAAAGGGGTTTTAACCTTTTGTGAGAGCAGGGTGATTGGATAAGGTTACTGAGCGATGTGCCAGAGAAGGCCCATTCCAAGTCAAGGATGCTAACATTGAGAAGGCACAACCTTCAAAACTACGTGTTCTAACAGGAAGACATGAGTTTTACAACATCTGGCTTGAATGAAGAGAATGTGAAGGAGAACAGCCAGATGTTTTTTCCTTAAGGGACATAAGTGTTGGACAGTAGAAGACAGAATGCACTGTGCGCAAAGCTTTCAAGTAATTGTTGTACAACCGGCAGCTGTGAAGTTTCGTCCACGTTGGGCAAGATCATTTAAGCGGCCTCATTGTGAGCTGCTTCAAGACATCCAGCAGATACTAGGGGGCATATCATCAAGGGCCTTATCTCCGCTTTTTTGGCTTTAAAAGCCAGAAAAGCGGAGATAATGTTTTCGCCCTATTAACAAGAGGGTGCTAACATGCATAATAGCATGTTAGCACCCTTTTTCCCTACGCCTCCCTTTGCATCTCTAATGAGATGCAAAGTGGGCGTTCCTTCCCAAAATAACTGGAGAAATGTCGCTAACTGACATTTCTCCAATTATCAATGGGCACGCTAACAAGCATAGCGATAAGAAAAGTAGCGCTAACCGCGGTTATCGCTACTTTCCTTACACCTGCTTTTAGTTTGACTTAGCCATGATATCCAATGGAAGGTGGATATCATGGTTAAGTATGCCCTGCCCTATCAACAATGTAGCGCCAAACGTTGTGCGATTATCGCTGGAATCCCAGCGATAATTGCACATTTGGCAGCTAACTCGGTTATTTTTATCGCTCTGGAGATAAGCGTCGCTGATAGCGCGCTATCTCCGCGATAAAAACAAGCGATAGCCGGCGATAATTATCCTAGCGCTAAGTGCGCTTAGCGATGATTATCGCCGGTTGTTGATGATATGCCCCTTGGTCTTTAATGCAGAGAAGTGGAGTGGTCAAGTCTGTTTGACATCATATTTCTGTATCTGTCGCTGGACAATGAGCTGCGACAACGTCCTAATGTGGCAGGTCAAGATGAGGAGTTTCAGATATTGGGCATGTCGCCAATGATGACAACTTCTCTATTTTTAATATTTAATAAAGTTTTCTATGCCTTACATTTCTTTATCGAGCTTGCGCATTCTTCAGTCTGGTGTCTGGACTGATTTACACAGTTTTGTTAAAGGTTCACTTGGTATCAGAGGGCAGTAGGCTTCTGAAGGTTGCAATACACACCGATCCATCAATGGGTGAAGGTCCTGAGTGAGATAGCAGTCCTAGGCTGAAATCCAGATACCAGTTCCTTTCTCACAGATTGAAGCCTGTGGCATGCATACAATGGAGCAGGCCCAGCATGGAATCCAGATGTCAGTTCTTTTCTCCTAGATTGATACCTGGTGCATGCCTGAGATGAGCAGCCCAGCATGTAATCCAGATAGCAGTTCTTTTCTCCTAGATGGACACCTGGTGCATTCATGCGACGGAGCAGCCCCAGCATGGAATCCAGATGGCAGTTCCTTTGTTGTAGATTGACACCTGGTGCGTGCATGCATGCGATGGACCAGCCCCAGCATGGAATCTAGACGGCAGTTCCTTTCTCATATTCTCATAGACTGACGCCTAGTGCATGCATGCAACAGAGCAGCCCCAGCATGGAATCCAGATGTCAGTTCCTTCCTCACACATTGACTCCTGGTGCATGCATGCGATGGAGCAGCCCCAGCATGGAATCCAGTTGTCAGTTCCTTTCTCCTAAATTGACGCCTGGATGGAGAAGCCCCAGCATGGAATCCAGATGGCAGTTCCTTTCTGATAGACTGACACCTGGTGCATGCATTTGAAGGAGCAGCTGCAGCATGGACTCCAGATATCAGTTCCTTTCTCATAGATTGATGACTGGTGCATGCATGCGATGAAGCAACCCAGCATGGAATCCAGATGTCAGTTCCTTTCTCACAGATTGACGTCTAGTGCATGCATGCGATGGAGAAGCCACAGCATGAAATCCAGATGGCAGTTCCTTTCTGATAGACTGACACCTGGTGCATGCATGCAATGGAGCAGCCCCAGCATGGAATCCAGATGGCAGTTCCAGTAGATTGATGACTCGAGCATGCATGCGATGGAACAGCCACAGCATGAAATCCAGATGTCCGTTCCTTTCTTGTAGATTGACGACTGGTGTATGCAGGCAATGGAGCAGCCCGAGCATGGAATCGAGATGTTAGTTCTTTTCTCGTAGATTGATGCCTGGTGGAAGAATGCAATGGAGCAGCCCCAACATGGACACCAGATATCAGTTCCTTTCTCGTAGATTGATGACTGGCGCATGCATGTGATGGAGCAGCCCCAACATGGAATCCAGATGTCAGTTCCTGTCTCACAGATTGACGTCTAGTGCATGCATGCGATGGAGAAGCCACAGCATGAAATCCAGATGGCAGTTCCTTTCTTGTAGATTGATGCCTGGTGCATGAATGCGACGGAGCTGCCCCAGCAGGGAATCCAGATGTCAGTTCCTTTCCTGTAGGTTGACGCCTGGTGCATGCATGCAATAAAGCAGCCCCAACAAGGAATCCAGATGGCAGTTCCAGTAGATTGATGACTCGAGCATACATGCGATGGAACAGCCACAGCATGAAATCCAGATGTCCGTTCCTTTCTTGTAGATTGACGACTGGGGTATGCAGGCAATGGAGCAGCCTGAGCATGGAATCGAGATGTTGGTTCTTTTTTCGTAGATTGATGCCTGGTGGAAGAATGCAATGGAGCAGCCCCAACAAGGACTCCAGATATCAGTTCCTTTCTCGTAGATTGATGACTGGCGCATGCATGTGATGGAGCAGTTCCAGCATGGAATCCAGAAGTCAGTTTCTTTCTCACAGATTGATGCCTAGTGCATGCATGCGATGGAACAGCCGCAGCTTGAAATCCAGATGTCAGTTCCTTTCTTGTAGATTGACGACTGGTGTATGCAGGCAATATAGCAGACCCAGCATGGAATCCAGATGTCAGTTCCTTTCTTGTAGATTGATGACTGGTGTATGCATGCAATAAAGCAGCCCCAGCATGGAATCCAGATGTCAGTTCCTTTCTTGTAGATTGACAACTGGTGCATGCATGCAATGAAGCAGCCCCAGCATGGAATCCAGATGTCAGTTCCTTTCTTGTAGATTGACAACTGGTGCATGCATGCGATGAAGCAGCCCCAGCATGGAATCCAGATTTCAGTTCCTTTCTCCTCGATTGATACCTAGTGCATGCATGCGATGGAGCAGCCCCAGCATGGAATCCAGATTTCAGTTCCTTTCTCCTCGATTGATACCTAGTGCATGCATGCGATGGAGCAGCCCCAGCATGGAATCCAGATGTCAGTTCCTTTCTCCTCGATTGATACTTAGTGCATGCATGCGATGGAGCAGCCCCAGCATGGAATCCAGATGTCAGTTCCTTTCTTGTAGATTGACACCTGATGCATGCATGAGATTTGCAGCCCCAGCATGGAATCCAGATGTCAGTTCCTTTCTCCTCGATTGATACCTAGTGCATGCATGCGATGGAGCAAGCCCCAGCATGGAATCCAGATGTCAGTTCCTTTCTTGTATATTGACACCTGATGCATGCATGAGATTTGCAGTCCCAGTATGGAATCCAGATGTCAGTTCCTTTCTTGTACATTGACACCTGGTGCATGCATGCGATGAAGCAGCCCCAGCATGGAATCCAGATGTCAGTTCCTTTCTTGTAGATCGACACCTGGTGCATGCATGCAATGAAGCAGCCCCAGCATGGAATCCAGATGTCAGTTCCTTTCTTGTACATTGACACCTGGTGCATGCATGAGATCAGTAGCCCCAGCATGGAATCCAGATGTCAGTTCCTTTCTTGTAGATTGACACCTGGTGCATGCATGCAATGAAGCAGCCCCAGCATGGAATCCAGATGTCAGTTCCGTTGTTGTAGATTGATGCCTGGTGCATGCATGCAATGAAGCAGCCCCAGCATGGAATCCAGATATCAGTTTGTTTCTTGTAGATTGACAACTGGCGCATGCATGCAATTGAACTTCCTGAGCATGGAATCCAGATAACAGGACTCTTCCCCATATCTCCAAGCCATGTGTCTGGGTCACAACATGATGTTTTTTCAAGCTCACTTTTTATCATTGGTGTGGAAAGTTTCACTATGAAATACAGATATTCAGGGTGACCACCAGCTAATTTGATATTCATTGTATGTAAATTAATGCCATGTGAAGACACTGGTAAACTGGCCTAGAGCCAGATGTTGTCAGTCATCGCTGGGTGCCCTTGCTTTAGGCTGACATTCTTCCATGCATCTAACATGTGGGTCTTCGCTATTAGAATTTCCACACCCAGTTTGCATTTGTGGCTTTTTTCTGGGGTGAAATCCATCAGAAATAGCTATTGTGGTAGTGAAGGGTGCAGTCGAATGCTTATTTTCCATTGTGTGTAGCAACATAATGATTAAATAGACTGTGGACACAAACACTCCCATAGACCCTCCACTTTAGCACCTACAGTTCATCCTTTGCCGAGTGTCTTCCTACACTTTACCCTACACCACACACATTGAAGATCTAGGACTTGGAGCAGGATTTAGAGTTGGCTAGTAACAAAAACCTCCAAGTTCTGGGGAAAAGCTCATCTAGATGCAAATTCAGTGCCAGTGTGTGTACTCAAGGAATTGTGCGGCCGGGGGAACCTCACCAGTGGATTCTCTTTCGGGTGAAGCACTTCATCCTCAAATTACAGGATGTTCTTCCACCATCCAAATCTAAATTAGGTCCAGACATCTTTTTTTCAGAAAAATAGACAATAATAGTCTCTAACTGCATCTTTATTTAACCCCTTCAGTGCGTGTGTCCGCCAATGGCCAACACACGCACACCCTCCCCAGTGCATCAGTCGGCTATTGACCAATACCGGGGAGGGCTGAAAATAATAATAATAGTGACACTTGTATAGCGCAACAGCTACCTCAACAGAGGTGTCCCGGCGCTGTAGCGGAGCTCAGGTAGGGTAACTGGGCCAGGCGCTAAACCTGGCGAAAGAGCCAGGGCTTCAGGATCTTCCTGAACTCCAATTCAGTATCCACCAAACGTATATGTGCTGCCAAGGAGTTCCATAACTTGGCTGTCCTCACTGTGAAAGATCTTCCTTCCATTCAGGACTTTGCAAAACGGGGTACATACAACAGGTGCTGGTCGTTTGATCTTAGAGTACGTTTAGGTTGGTATGGGTGCAGCCTGTGTCTGAGATACCTGGGCCCCTTGTTATGTAGGGCACGATGGGCTAAGGCCAAGGACTTAAACTCAATCCTTTTTGCAACTGGGAACCAGTGCAGTTGCCTAATATGAGGGGAGATATGGTGACGGCGATACAATACACAGCCAGGGAACCCCACTAGACACAGGGAGGCTGGCCCTCGTGTTAAGCCCATCCAGGGACATTTTGTTTTTTAATTGCATTTTTCTCCCTGGGAATATCATACATTTTAAAAAAGGAGAAAAAAAAAACGAAATTGACATGGGCGGGACAGCCATCGTTAGAATGAGCCCATCCCCCTGGGGCCATACTTTATTTAAAACATTATGGGGCATATTCTCAAGGACTTATCGCCGATTTACCGGCACTTTAGCGCCGCAAAAGTGGCGATAGATTTATCGCCCAATTCTCAAGCTGGTGCAAACTGCCGATATCGCCAGTTTACCAGCGATAGCTGCCGCAAAAAACATCGCCACGGATGAGTGCGACAACTAACGCTAATGATATGCAGAGTAGGCGTTCCCGTGCAAAAACACATGAAATCACCACTTTGCAATATTCTCAATGACCAGCCAGATCTGCGATGCGAACCAAGAACAGGCGATAAGGCGCATTAGCAACAGGGATTTAACACCTGCCTATTACTGGTGTTAAGCAGGACGACAACCTGCAGTAGAAAGGGAGCCCAGCCCAGAGCCACAACTGAAGACCAACAGATGCCATGGAGCTACTGATCATGCAGCTCAGAGAACCAAGAGGGCCACAACACCCACCGCCAACACTCCCAGGCCCCCCCGCACCCCGGGCCACCCACTCCTTGATTACCACCTAGGCAGTGCAGGACAGCGGACGACCCTAAAATGCACCAGCCCCAGAGACTCAACGCCAGAGGAAGCCATTGACCAACACAGGCTCAAAAGGACAACCATCCACCGCATCCTGACCTACATTGCCCACAGGCTGACGGTACCAACACAGCGGACAACCTACATCCCCCCGCAGACAAAGCTGCTGGCTGTGCTGTACCTGTTGGCCCCTGGTACCTTCCAACCAACAACTGCCGGAGTCGGAGGAGTCTCACAGCCAGCCCCATCAAACTCCCTCACATATGTCATGGATGCATGTCCACAAAAGCAACGGCTGGCCCCTGTATCCGCACCACACAATAGTTCCAATTCGTAGTGTACCTGTGCAACCAACCCCAACGCCAGCCATGCTAGACGCCTCCGTGCCCCAGACCCAAGATCGTAGTAACCGAAATGTGGGTGCGCCAGGTCATGAAGTCCAGTAGTCAACAGTAGTGTAAAAACAGAACTTTATTACAAATACACAAACAAACAAAACGAAAAGCTCAGTCAACGCGTTCCATTTCCAACGGGGAACTTCAACAGGGCAACGTGTCTTCAGAAACCTGTGGGAGAAATGGTGACAATGGTCAAACTTCCGTATAGTCACATGCCTAATCTGGTACAGTGTACTGCACTTGGACAAACCGTAATGCTCACAGGTATGATAAACCATGCATGAGAAGACCGTAACAGAAGTTCGTGTGGCCGTAACTGTCGTAGGAATGAAGAGGAAGGTAACGACCACACGAACTGCTGTTACGGTCACATCATGCAGGACTCATCATACCTGAAAGCATCACGGTGTGTGTCAGCTCGATACCCCTGCCCCTCACTCCCCCCACACTGTGCAGGAACATCTTGAGACCACGCAAGGGAACTACGCCATAGCGGGCGTCACGCACGTGTTGGGGACAATTCACAGCACACGTGCATGACTTGTGCCCCCTGCCGACACTGCACACAATCACCGCAACAGCAACCACATGCATGCCATCACTGTGCATACAAAAGTGGACCACCGTGGCCTGTCCACCAATGTCGCCGCAAACTCCCCAGGCAGTGTGCATGATTCCCACATGTCCGCAAGTCCGCCACCAACCAGCGCTTTGTGGATGGCCCCCATGGAAATGCACTGCCCATCGGCAAGTACCAACTGAACACACCACACACCTCAACTCCACAATCCCCCAACTCACAACTGTGGGAATGCACACGTCACAAATCTACCACCAAAGTGACTACTGCGTGTGTCTCAGTCTCCGCCACAACCTGTCCATTTGCCTACACACAGGTGGCCGACCACCTTCAACGGGCACATTCACACTGGAGACGAGGTGGCTACGTCCCAAACCAACCCGCGCACATCACGATCATCGCATGCAGGGTCATGTCAACAAGGGCGGCGCCCCCCACCCAGCCACGAGTCCGCCAACGTGACCGGTGGTGCCTGCGTGATCCTGTGCACCTGCTGCACCCCAGCCCTGGTCCCCAGACCGGTCCTCCGCCCAGCGATGACTGACCGCCCCTGTGCACCCAGGCCTCAATGCTCACCTGCCGCCACCGCCGTGTCTCCAAGAGGGCCCACCACGTGCCGGTGCATCCTCCGTAGCCGATCGCTGGATTCCGCGCCACAGGCCCCCAGCGCACCCAGCGGCACCGCACCACGGAGTCATGTGTGTGCTGACTGCTGCCTTCGGCGTGCACTACGGTCCAGCAGGACTCACAATTCAAATCGAACCACAATTAGCAGGACGGCTCATCGAGGCCTACGTATCATCGCAGGCTGCACACCCGCTCAGCTCTTCGGGTGCCACTAACCCTGTGCAACGCAAGTCATCGTCACGTGGCGGTAGGCCCCTGCCAGCCGCAGTGCAGCGGGTGCCACCAACTCAGTGCACCGCAAGTCATCGTCACGTGGCGGTAGGCCCCTGCCAGCCGCAGTGCAGCGGGTGCCACTAACCCTGTGCAACGCAAGTCATCGTCACGTGGCGGTAGGCCCCTGCCAGCCGCAGTGCAGCGGGTGCCACTAACTCAGTGCACCGCAAGTCATTGGCACGTGGCGGTAGGCCCCTGCCAGCCGCAGTGCAGCGGGTGCCACCAACTCAGTGCACCGCAAGTCATCGTCACATGGTGGTAGGCCCCTGCCAGCCGCAGTGCAGCGGGTGCCCCTAACTCAGTGCACCACAAGTCATCGTCACGTGGTGGTAGGCCCCTGCCAGCTGCATTGCAGCGGGTGCCACCAACTCAGTGCACCGCAAGTCATCGTCCCGTGGCGGTAGGCCTCTGCCAGCCGCAGTGCAGCGGGTGCCACTAACTCAGTGCACCGCAAGTCATCGTCACGTGGCGGTAGGCCCGTGCCGGCCGCAGTGCATCGGGTGCCACTAACCCAGTGCGCCACAAGTCATGGACCCTTTTTGATTGGGTCTCATGGTGCGGACGCCATCATGTCATCTCCTGCAGTGGGGAATGTGACGTGCTAGGCCCCTTTTATTGGCAGGGTCACATGTCCTGTGACGCCTGTGCTGGATGGGTGTGGTGTGGGTGTTAACCAGCCCTCAGGGAGTGGCTGTGGCATGCTGACAACTAGACCAGTGAGCAGCAGATCACTACAGGGAAGACCTGGGACATGTAGCTTTGTCGTACCCCCTCTGAGCATAAGCGGAGTGGACTGGCCTGGCGTATGGCAGGCCAGCGTAGGGGTGGGAACAATGAGCCCCGGGCTCTGGGCGTGCTTCAGTTCTGGGTTGGACAAGGAAGTAACTGATGCTTGTGTCTCTGTTGTAGTGTCTACGCCACCCGGACCGCAATCGGCAATGTTGCACCCTGTGACTCAAGTCCCACGACATGAGCAACATGGACGAAAGGGGGAATCACTGACCCTACATTCAGCCATACTCTCATACTTGATTGATCACAGACATGAAACATCTGTGCGATTCTGAATGTTTAATTCACATCCAGTGGAGTGTTGCAGCTGGAGCAGTACAGGGCCATGCAAACCCCACTTCACATTATTGGCCCGTGGAGGGCCAGCCAGAGTCCTTCAGGGAATGACAAGTACATCGGAAGAGGACGAGTTCAGTCCGCAGTCTGATCGCTGTGTCATTGGTAACCAAACAGAAAATGGCAGTCCATGTCGAGGTCCAAGGTGAGTGTCGTAGAGTGTATCGGGGGACAGTGGAAGGTGATGATGCAAAGGGCAGAACCAAGCAGAAACAGGCCATATGGCGGAGATGAATGCTACTGCCTCCTCCTTACCAGTAAGGTTGATTCACCCGCATCTTCGTCCTCTGATGTCACATGTGCCTCACACGTGGGTGGTGGTGGATTGCCTGCCGCACTGTGTGCCACTGACACATCGGGGGCCAGAGGTGGATTGCCTGCCGCACTGTGAGGCACTGACACATCAGGTGGCGGAGATGTGGCTGTAGAAGCAGCAGCAGCATTCATCTGCACAAGGCCTTGAGGCAGCAATGCCATGACGATGTGCTGCAGGGCATGGAAGGTCCCAGCCACATCTCGCTGGTGTGCAGCCGTGGCAGCCATTCTTTCCGCCGTCATCCGCTCCATGTTCTCCATGAGCCCCCGCATGTGTCCCAACTCCCGGCTGACATCGCTGGAGCCACTCTGACTGGACAGTTGTTCTTGTCTCAGTATCATGACTCCAGCGATGTCAGCCATGGATCGTTGGAGAGCATGGAGCGGACTGTGGGTGTCTGTTAGGGACTGTAAGTGGTCCCTGATGGGAATCAGACACCCATGTATGGCATCAAGTTTGGCTGCCATGAGGTCGAACCTCACCCGCACCTGATCAGCCATCTTCTTCTGGACCTCTAACACACGGCGTTGGAAGGCCATGTTTTGTTCGTGGGGGTCCTGGGAGACAGCCGGGGTGGTAGGTGCTTCCTACTCTGTGGTCTGTGCAGGGGGTGGGGTCTCCTCAATGCAGCTGGGCTGCCCTGCTCCTGGAGGTGGGGTGCCGAAGCTGTCAATGAGGATTTGGAGGGCTTCGGTGTCGATGTTGGGGATGTCCTCATCGTCATCAGTGAAGAGTTGTTGGGGCTGCTCTGCAGGAGGTGTTGATGCTCCCTCTGCATGTGAAGGGGAGATGCAGTGTTACATTGTGTTCACATGTATGTTGACGCATTGTACAAGTTCACATGCAGACTGCATGACAATGTACATTGTGACTGTTTAGGAGGAGCTGCCTATTTGATGCGGGACAGTGGACATTTCGTCAACATCACGGATATGTGTTTGTACTTGTACATTGACATCTCACATTTCCCTGCTGTGCTTGGCCAGTTTCTACACACAAGCGGCACCTGTTGTGTCCTCTGTTCTGTTGTAAACGTGTTGCAGTTTGTACCACATTGTTGTCAATGCTGATGTGCTCTGAATGTCATGTGTGTGTGCTGCATTTTGGGAGAGTCGCCCCTGCAGCTCTGATTTTGCTGCCCCTTGTCCCTTTCAGGCGGTGTGCCTTTGACTTCTGTGCCCATACAGTACTGAGATGTTCCAGACTTGGGTGAATTTGGGTCTTGGTGGGAGTTGGCACTCTGGGGCATGGTTTGTCCGCAGATGTGTTGTTGACGTCAGGGGTTGTTTGTGCAGGTGGATGTGTCAGAGTGTGACCAGCTCCTTTACGGATGTGGTCCACACTCAGCCACCTCAGTGTCGTGGCATGCAACATGTCATGATATATTGACTGCAGCCATGCTAATCGTCATGCAGTGTCACTTCCATTGTCAGTGTGGCTCACAGACACGCCGCTTTGCTGGGTTTGGCACATGTGCATGGGTTGGTTGTGAGATTGGTGATGTGTGGGAAGGGCCCCCTCTGGGCACATAGTCAACGGGGGCCTACTTGCTGTTTCTAAGTGTGCTGCAGTGTGCCAAGCGGATCAGGGACATGATCCAGAGTCATTGTGGGTGTGCACTGTGCTGTACTTAATTGTGCCCATCTCCCCCCGTCCCCCCAGTCCCTGGTCGTTACTCACCCTGTTGCTGTTGTGTCAGGTCATGTTGAGCAGTGTCCGGTCCCCCAACTCCTGCCACCGTCTCCCCACTGATGACTGAGGACACCATTTCCTCCATCTCATCCAGCTCCTCCTGTGGCGCTGGACTCCCACCTCCAGTCTGCATTGCTGCCTTCTGGTTGTTGGCGAGTTTCTGCTTGGTCTTGCACTTCACATCATTCCAGCGCCTCTTGAGCTCTTCCTCTGTCCTCCTCAGCACTCCGACTGCATTCACCTTGTCCAGGATGGACTGCCATGTTGCATTTTTTGTTGCCAATGACACAGTGGAGGTGACGAACAGTTGTTGATGGTGTTCTATCACCTCCGTGATCAGGATCCTGTTTTCCTGCGGACTGAACTGCGTCTTCCTCTTCTTCTTGTCCTTGCCCTTCCCTGTCCCCGAGGTCCCAGGCTGCTCCTCCGGGGGGCTTGTGGGGTTCTGGCCGTCCTCTGTACCTGCTTCGGCTGCCTCCATTGTGCTTCGCTGTAGTTTGGTTTTTGTTTGTGTTTTTTTTTTCTGCTTTTGTAGTGATTTTTCCCGCCTGACGTGTGTGATTTGCAGGCCTGGCGCTGCTTTTCGCTGATTGTCTTTTCGCGGTTGGGCCCATCGCAACTTTTTTCGCGTTCGGGTTTGGATTTTCATCGCTGTCCCGGTAATGTTATCGCGGACATTTGACGCGTTATCGGGAGACTATCACATGTTACCGCCGTGTTGAAAATACGACGTTAACACAGAGTTATTTTCCCGCGATAGACGGCGATATGAAAACTTGCGTTAACCTATTTTGGCGATGTTTATCGCACGTTCTTGATAATATCCCCCACTGTTTTTCTCTTGGGAGCACAATTGCGTCCCCAAGGGAATATTACAAGATAAAAAAAAATTTAAAAAATGAACAGGGGGTCGGCCCTCCTTGTTTATGGCCCGACCCCTTGGGTCTATATAATTATTTGTGAAATGTGTGATTCCCTCGCAGAGCCACACTTTTATGTGCAGTCTGATGAAATGCCTCCGCAAGAACACCTCCGCAGACTCGACGGACATCAAGAACTACAGACCCATCTCTCTCCTCCCCTTCGCAGCCAAAGTCACAAAGAAGATTGTCCACAACCAGCTCATGAACTTTATAGAATCCAACTCGATCCTCGACACTTCCCAATCCAGATTCTGCAGAAACCACAGCACAGAGGCCGCTCTCCTAGCCGCCACGGATGACATCCGCACTCTCCTCGACCAAGGCCACATTGCAGCCCTCATTCTACTAGACCTCTCAGCAGCCTTCGATA
This sequence comes from Calotriton arnoldi, assembly GCA_963921515.1. Lineage (NCBI taxonomy): Eukaryota > Metazoa > Chordata > Amphibia > Caudata > Salamandridae > Calotriton > Calotriton arnoldi. Next base: position 4,828,385 of record CAWUFW010000275.1, on the reverse strand, counting down.
CCATCTCCCATCTCCCACCGCACACTAGCCGCCAGACTCCACGAGGCCGGCATACAGGGAACTGCCCTAACCTGGATCTGCTCCTTCCTCACCGGACAAACTCAAAGAATCAGACTCCCGCCCTTCCTCTCCGAACCCACAGAGATCAGCTGTGGAGTACCCCAAGGATCCTCACACAGCCCCACGCTCTTCAACATCTACATGGCACCCCTCGCTACCATCGTCAGAAAACACGGACTCAGCATAGTATCCTACGCCGACGATACCCAGCTCATCCTCTCCCTCACCAAGGAACCCGACATCACCAGATGCAGTTTCCAGGAAGGAATGAAGGACGTTGCATCCTGGATGAGCAGCAGCTGCCTGAAGCTCAACTCGGAGAAAACCCCCTCCACGTGGGACAACACCTGGTGGCCCACTGCCCTCTGCAATCCTCCCACGCCCACAGGCCACGCCTGCATCCTCAGCATCATACTCGACTCCTCCCTCACCATGAACCGACAGATCAACGCCGTATCTTTCACGTGCTTCAATACCCTCCACATTCTCCACAAGACCTTCATATGGATCCCCCCCGAATCAAGAAAGACCATCACCCACAAACTCATAACCAGCATACTGGACTACGGGAACACCCTCTATGCCGGAATCAACATATCTCTACTCCTCAAACTCCAGACCATCCAGAACGCCGCAGACAGACTAGTCCTCGGCATCCCATGACAAGACCACATCACCCAGCACCTACGAGATCTCCACTGGCTCCCCGTCGAAAAGAGAGTGACTTTCAAGCTGCTCACTCACGCCTACAAATCCCTCCACAACACCGGCCCCCAATACCTCAATGAAAGAATCTCCTTCTACGTACACAAGAGAAACTCCGCTCCGCTGACCTTGCCCTGGCCGAAATCCCTCACATCTGCAGAGCCAGAACGGGAGGAAGAGCCTTCTCCTACATCGCGGCCAAGACCTGGAATGAACTCCCCCTCAGCATCAAACGAACTCCCACACTGAAAGCACTCAGGAAGAGCCTCAAAGACCTGGCTCTTTGGATGAGATGGAGCTGCTCGAAACCCCCTCCCCCAGCGCCTGTGAGTAGTGCGCTCCACAAATCCCTGATTGATTGATTTATTGATTGATTGAACACGACGTAGTCTCTAGGAGGCGCCAGGGTTTGTGCAGCTTGCAGCTAGGGCACTGAACCAGAGATGCTGACCACACAGACTGACTGGAATGTGGGGCACAAGGGACCCTGAAGTATACAAAAATGTCAAGTATGGAATTCTTAATTTAACCCCTTAAGTGTATGTCAGCCAAAAGGCTGACACACACTGTCCCCAGTGCGTCAATCGGCCCATGGCCGACACCGAGGAGGGCTTAAAAGGACCCTCCAGTGTAAGTACACCAGGGTCAACAGTAGTCCTCATGCAAGGACTACCGTTGATCCTCGTTTGATCCATTCCTGTCACGGGCACTAGGCCCAGGCACACAAGTGGGGTAGCATTTTTATCTGGACAAGTGGGGAATGCTGAGTGGTAGGCGGTTTGTTGATCCCTGCACATTCCTGTAGTTTATGTCACAGAAATCAAAGGAACATTAGTGTTTTTTTTCAATGTTTCACCTTTGCAGGGTATTCTAGGTAAGAAAACTTTGGGGGATCCACACAAGTGACACCTCCCCGGATTCCGCTTGATGTCTACTTTTTATAAATGTCTGGGATTGATAGGTTTCCCCACATGGTTGCCAACCCCAGGACTAATTAGTACACTTCCTATAGTTATCATTATTGCCAGAATATGTTTTGGGCCTTTGCCTGTCTGGGGAACTTAGCCCACCCACACAAGTGAGCAGTGGCGTAACGAAACTATAGGGGGCCCCCCTACAAAGTACATGGAGGGGGCCCCCCATTCTCTGCGCCAGTCAAGAGCTCTCATGCCAGCGACCCGCCACACTGCAGGGGCTCTTCCCGGCCATAAAAAAAGGATTCTGGTTCCTCCATTGGTCACATCCGCCCTCTTATCGGGCGATTTACATACATCAGTAAATACTGCTGCTGCGCCCTTCAGCAAAGTTACATAACACTGCCTCCAGCTGGCCCACCAAACACATCCTCCTACTTGATGACCCACCTCCAAGCGAAGCCCGCTCAGTTACCCACCCCCAAACACAGACCACTGTCGTCATGCCTGCTACTAACGCATCCATTACACTCTACTCTCACCCCTACGAAACCCGCAGCTATGCTTTTCCGCCCACCTTTAAAACCACCCCTCGGATGTCACTACGATCCCGTGACCGCGGCCCACTGCTCCCCTGTCCACCACTGACAGAAAGACTGATGGCCGGTCCCCATCTAACCACTGCTTACCAGTACAGACAGAGCCTTTCAACTGCTGCCCTCCCCGGTGCCACTGTGGTAGTTTAAAACATGTTAAACAATCTCTTCAACTGACCACCCCAAAACAGTTCTTCCTGCTAGCCTCTACGGCACTAAAGCCGTTCCTGCTACTTTTCATCCTCTGCATGATGCACACACTAATATTAAATGTACAAAGGGTCTGATTTTTGCTTCCTCATGCCAACATTAATTTACACTATGTACCCCACTAAACCATACCTCCTGTCAAAGGCAAACCTGATTCCATATGTAGCACCAGTCAGCAAGTACCCCAAGGACAAACACCAGAGAGAATGCACGATTCATGTAATTAAACCTACAGTGACAACGTAGCATTTCCCCACCCACTGTCAGCCCAGCGAAGTCTGCAACTGCGCAGTAGCCATCAATACTGGCAACGTCTAAAGCGCATTTCCACTTCCTTTCATTGGCAGCTCCTGATACATATACCTATGCCTTCTGGGTGGCATCTACCACAGACCACAGCATTCTTTGTCTCCCTAAGACTAACCGAATGCTGTCGGTGAATGCTTCTCTTACCCCTTCCTTACTAATAACTAATGGAGGATAACGAGAAAAAAATATAGTATTTTCTTATGCAAATAGCGTATCAAGCACTTGCTGCCCGCAGTCCTCACCAGATCCACACGTATCAATATTCTGCTATCGCACCATCCTGTCAACCCTATTATTATCAGGAGATGTTTTTTATCCCTTCCGTGAACTGGGAAAAGCAATACCTTGCACGAAAACAAGTCCCTTTAAAACCTTTGCTACTTATACAGGTTGGCAAAGCACTTACTTGTTTTACTAACCGTCGTTGTAAAGCAAACAGGTAACTCATTCTAGGACTGGAATTACTGCTTAGAAGTGTGGAAGTTAATACTGAGACGTAGGATGATTTTTTGCATGTCTGCCAGACACTCGTTCCTCCCAACATGCGCACACAATGCAACAAGTATTAGCTTCACAAATTGTTCAGAAATGTACGGAAGATAAAGAAACAGCCCATATTATTTTTACAAAGAAAAATAGACCATTGTCAACTTTATACCCCATGACATAAAAGCCTTAGCGTGCACAGCTTGTCCAAATCCATGCCACCTAATTCTACCACACACAGCACATTTGAACATCTCATAATTCAATGCCACACAATTCAACTATAAATAATTTAACTCTACAACATTACGTACCACATAATTACAATACTACAAATTAAAAAAAACACATATTTCCACTTCACTCCATACCACATAATTCCACATCACATAATAACATTCCACACAATTAATACCACTCCAAACCACATAATTACACTCCACTCAACACAACTGAACTACACATAATTACACTTCAAGCTATAAAATTACACTTAACACAACATAATTACACTCAACTCCAAAACACATAATTACCCTCCACAAAATACAACTCTGCAACATGCTGCATAATTCCACTCTGCGAAATTATACACCACACCATGCCACATAATTCCACACGTCACACAATTCCACAATTCATCCCCACACAATTCATCCCACAACATAATTCCACTCCACATAATACCACTCAGCACCACATAATTAACCTCCACATAATTATGCTCTACTCCATACTGCATAAATACACTCCACATAAATCCCGTCTATGCCACGTAGCAACACCCCACATAACTACACTTCATACCATGCCTCATAATACCACTTAACATAATTTTCACTCAACACCTTACACTTCCATGCCACACAATTCAACTCTACACATTTCCATTCCACACCACATAATTCAACAACAAACTACATAATTCTAACCAACAACACAATTACACAACACACCACATACATCCAATCTACACCACAAAATTCCACATCATGCTACTACAATATTTAACAGCACACCACATAAGTAAACTCCACGACATACCACTCCACAACACAAAATACCATTCCAGATAATCCCACTCCAGGACACACAATCCCACTCCATGACATACAATCCCACTCCACATAATTCCAGTGCACTCAATACCACATAATTACACTGCACGCCATGCCACATTATTTCACTACACAGATCCAATCCACACAACACAATTCCACAACTAACAATCCCAATCCAAACCACATATGTCCACTTGACACCACACACATTCACTCCACTCCAAACAGAAAACGCATAGGTAAAATACATTGTCCTTTACAACGTCAGTAGCTCTAACTCTCACAAATGCGAGACCAATTGCATTGCAAATGCTTGTTTACCTTCCAATGCGTCGCAGCAGATACTGTTCCTGGGGCTGCAAACATTCTCCTGCCCCAGTCAGCTCTGAGCTGCCTCGTCCCTTCTCAGAGGAGCAGTGCCCTATGGAGAATGCTCTCTCTGAGGGCCCCCACCCCCATCCTTGTTCCGGACCTGGCTCTGCCTGAAGAGAAACAATGGCCAAAATGGCCACCGGATAGGAGCTTCGAGACATAGCTCCTGGGTCTTTGGGATCACAAATGAAAAATATCCCATGTTAACCCGTTGACACCGTCTCCCACAGTACCGAGAAGTAAACTATTAGATCTGAGGCTCACCTGATTGAACTTTTCAAATTCATCGGCCATTCCTATCGCGACGACTGGTTCTCTCCGTCGCCGACCGGGCTGAGCGGGCTCTCTGGAGGAGTGGTGCGAGGACCTGCAGGGTGGACGGAAGGACTACCACCGCAATCTTTGTCTTTGGAGACGCTCCCGGACACCATGACTGACCCGGGTGAGTGAAACCGCTGCACTGCGTGGCCTGACATCGCGGAGGACACAGTGACTAAACCTGGAGAAGAGAAACTGCTGCGCGGCGTATCCCGACAACAACACTGATGATCCCGATAGCAGACGTCAGGATTACCTTGTTGCCCCTCGAGACCGCAACCGTGAGGAAGAGCGGGTTAATGCGTCCTCGCTCCCCCTCCCGTAGTGGTGTCCTGAAATGTCCACCGTATGAAGTCTCATCCCTTGGAGAAACAGCTAGAATACCTCTCTCTCGAGAGAGAGGACTGTGCCACCTTATCTCGCACAACGCCTCTCTCTCTCCCTCATGGCCCCGTGCGTCCGGCAGCTCCCTATCAGCGGACATCTGGGAAGTTACTGACTCACACTGGGCAGAGAGCCTTTGGGAGTGCATCTAGGCATCTGCACCAATTTTTAGGACACTCACACGCTAATTTGGGCAAGAAAGTGAGGAAAACAAAAAAAGGGAGATAAGTCTGGAAAAAAAAACAGGATAGGAAATTAGGAGACTATCATCCCATTCACAAGATGACTGTGACGCCCAAAATAAAAAAAATAAAAAAATAAAAAAGAATCACACCACCATTTTAACGTGGCATCATATCGAGCAGCATACTCACACAAGATGGCGCCCTCCTACAACCTGAAATGAGAAAAAAAAAAAAGAATACATCCCTCCCTAGAAACTAAAAGAGGACTGCTACTACCAAAACAGTGGCCAACTTTAAAAAGGCACAGTCAACAGTGACAGACTCCCTATACTACTAGACAGCTCGGACTGACCTCGGGACAAGAAGAATATTGTATTACCCACACCCCAAAATTAACACTAACAGAAACCCTAACACAAATAATCTGATCTATACTATGAACGTACTCCCTTCAGTTACCCACAACTGAAGAAGGGGTTTATGAGGCACCACCCACGAATGCACACAACCACAGGAGGGACCTACCTGCTTTAAATAATGGACAGAAAATTGGAACCAGCGGGCTACAATGCATTCTCTATTAAATACCCCTCCAATCTTTCCAAAAACGCATCAAAAAAATTCAAACACCAAGTATTCAAATCCCACCCAGAAACTCTCATCTCAGACCATTATTTCTGTACCACCAAGGGAACCAGAACTAATGACCTTATATTTCACACAAAAAGAAGAGCACAATGGAGAACAATTTTTTTCTCCAGGTTAAGCGTCACAGACACCAGAAAAACACCCCACGGACTTAGAATATCGCTCTCTCCCTCTCCCTTCTGCAAGGCAAATGCTACCATATCCATATATAATAATGGGGTTATACTAATACAGGCCTCGACTGAAAATCTATCCTTAATCGACAAAATCTTCCCTATCCTAAAAAAAGGGGTTTACAAGTCCACTCTTCCCACCTAATACCACCCCAATAATCCCGATGAAACTCCCACCTCCTCCTGTACGCACACGGCTACTACTTGCTTAATCAGCCCACTTCCGGTCGCAAGCGATTGCTTAACCACCCCCGCTACCACCAATTTCATTACAGATCCATCCCCACAAGCGGAGTTTAAGAACCATACCAGGAGTAAGCAACCCAACTCGTCTGCTCCCCCCACCAATATAAAAATTAACTTAACCCACGGCTACATGGGACTTCCTCGCCCGCATTCACACTCCCTTGCCCCCTCAGAGCGTACCAATGAGAGCCCTCCAGGCACTCCCTCATCGATCACTCATACAGGGAACAATAATACCCACAAATCCATATCCCCTCAACAAACCAATCTTAAATCACCCAGATCCCCTAACCCTCTCACTTCCACCCTTTTTACATCACCTCCCCTCACCTCAAATCCTCATCTAAAAACTGTCCAGCCAATGACAAGGAACCTCCCTCCCAACTTGGCATCCCTCACAACATCACCCAGCTCCCCGACCTTCCAACACAACCCACAGCTACCTGTAAACATGATTACTGGGTAATGAGATTCAATGTGATTGATCATTGCCTAAAAAATCTTAAGGAGGACCTTCAGAGGCTTACGACCATCACATCTGATATTCGGCGCTCTCAAAGTTCAAATAACAACATGATAAACAGAACTGTTTCCCTCACAGACACCCCCACATTCCATGTCCCACACACAGCCACTCTGAGATCTGGATCCACACCTTACCCTAATGATGCCTCTCGACCAAAGAGAACTAATCAAGATTTGTCGAGTAAGGAGATCCATGAACTCCTCCTCTCTTACCAGTCCGAAGAGAATACCAACAGTTCCGATAAAAATCAAATACAAACCATCCAAGCGAATCCTTTCAGAGAACCGAGCATCAACCACAACGGAATAAACAAGAATAACCTCAAGAGAATCTCACTCCCACAGATGGTCTCTCATCATAATAATAAGCAGCTGAAGTGCGTGCTCCTCAATTGCAGATCAGCAAATAAGCACGCAGCAGATATCTACGACTTCATCCTCTCGCACAAATTCGACATAGTTATACTCACAGAAACCTGGTTAAACAACTCATCTCATCCCATCGTAGATCTGCTAGTCCCACCTAGTCACAAGATCATTCGACTAGATAGACTAGAGAAAATAGGAGGTGGTATAGCATGTATTTACCACAACACATTATCAGTACGCAAATTGGAAACAATAGTGGTCACGACATGCGAATATCTTAGCATCAACATTTCATGCAACAATAAACCCATTTGTAATATTCATGCCATATATCACCCCCCGGGTGATAACTCTTTATTCATTGAACAAGTCATGGAAATCATCACAATGAATGACAATACTCAAGGACCCCAGATCTTCCTGGGCGACTTCAATCTACACTGGAATGACCTCAACGACCACTCAGTGAATAACCTAAAAACTTTTCTAGTAAACCATGAGTTATCCCAAATTTGCGACAGGCCAACACACAACAAGGGGGAGACCCTGGACCTTATTATCTCAAAATCCGACACAATTTCCCTAGAATCTATTAGCCCCTGTGACTGGACAGACCATTATCGCATCACCTTCCTCATCAATCTGAAGGCGATCCCTAAGCATGAACAACCAATGAAAATAAAACAATGGAAAAGGGATCTTCGTAATATAAACCACAATGATCTAGCTACCCTATGCAATAATACCTTGATCCCACAGACCAACATGGAGGATGTCAATGAGCTCACTGACTACTACAACACTTCCATATTGAAAGTCATGGATTCCATCGCGCCTCTTCAACAGAAAAATATATCCAATAAAAATTCAAAGCCATGGTTCAACGACAACTTGAACACAGAAAGACGCAATCTTAGAACAGCAGAAAGAGGATGGAGATCCTCTCCATCCCTAGAATTGCTAAAACGCCTAAGAACAACGAGGAATACTTACAATAGAAAAATAAGACAAGAGAAAGCTAATTTCTTTAAAATACAACTTGACCAAGCTAGAAACAGGCCAAAAAAACTATTTGAAATAGTCAAGCAACAATCACGTAACACATATAACTCGGTAGGCTCCGGAACCAGCCCCCGCCAAATTGCAAAGAAATGGCCACCTTCTTCAAGGAAAAAACCTCAAAGATAGAGAACGAACTTCAACTAGAAAAGGAACTTCTACCAACTACCCCATGCAATTTCTCGTATACCTCACAGATCTCGAAAGGGGATGAAACACCCTGGCCCCCTGCCAAAAACAATGCCTCTTGGAACACCTTCTCCCCAATCAATGAACACGACATGTACAACATTCTCTCCTCCTTAAACCTATCTAACCACTTCACGGACCCGCTACCTCCTCGCATACTCAAGGAAATCAAATCCTGTGTTCTCCCTCTATGGACCAAGATTGTTAACAGCTCACTACGTCAAGGCACTATCCCTGACTGCCTAAAAGTTGGTCAAATAACTCCCATTCTAAAAAAAACGATGGCAGACAGCTCTGATGCGAACAACTATCGACCCATCTCCAACATATCTACCCTGGCAAAGCTCTTAGAAAAATGTGTTCAGAGTCAACTATGCAACCACATAGTCAAATATCTACTCCTCGACCAACTCCAGTCAGGATTCCGTCAAGATCACAGCACCGAATCTGCACTTACTCATATAATGGATGACATACTAAAAATGCTGGATAAAAATGAATCATGCCTTCTGATATTGCTTGATTTATCGGCCGCCTTTGATACCATCAAACATGATAATCTATTGAACGTACTGGAACAAAGGATGGGCCTATCAGGGGTCATACTACAATGGTTCGCTTCATTCCTCCAAAACAGATCCCTAAGAGTCAAAATGAATCAATCCCTGTCTAAGTCCCATGCGATCACGCTTGGCATTCCTCAAGGTTCTGCTCTTTCCCCCATTTTATTTAACCTATTCCTTGAACCACTGGCTTACCTCCTAAAATCTTCTAATATCCAATACCACATGTACGCTGATGACACGCAGCTGTGTCTCAAAATCGCCTCCCCAGAGGACATCACATCCCTCAATTCCATCTTACAAAACACACACCTGTGGCTTACGGTTAACCATCTCAAACTCAACGCTGCCAAAACCGAATTTCTTCTCATCTCCCCACCGAAACACAGCCCAAAAATTGATCTTTGGTTGAAACATCTTACAGCCCTCAAATGCTCTCCCCACATCATAGACTCCGCTAGATCACTAGGTATCACATTAGACAAACACCTAAATATGCAGGATCACATCAGCGCAGCCACTAAAGGAGTGAATTACCAACTAAGCATTCTGCGGAAACTCAAACCCTATCTACCACAAGAAGACCTAAAACAAACGGTCCAAGCCCTAGTATTACCCAGACTGGATTATGGTAGTGCCACACTATGTGGCCTACCTCGATACAAATTGGCCCCTCTAAGAGCTTCCCTCAAAGCGGCAGCCAGACTTGTCCTTGGAACAAAAAGAAACACACACATAACACCGGACCTAAAATCATTAAACTGGCTACCGTACGAGGCAAGAATCCAACTGAAAATTGCCTGCATGACGCATAAGGCATTACACTTCAATACCCCCAGCTACCTGTCTCAAAAGCTAGAAAAATCAGGGGGCAGGCGATCTTCACGAAGCGCGCTCACCTTGTTGCTGAAACCCCAACGTACTCTCAAAAAGAAAACGGGTGCCAGAGCATTCTTGGCTATTGCAACCAAGATATGGAACTCTTTACATGACATAGCACATAACATGTGTATTTGTGAAGCGCACGTTCACCCCTAACGGGGTATCTTGGCGCTGAATAACAGATGCTTATTGTTACCCAACTCAATGGTACTCATTTTATTGACCTCAGATGGATGAAAGGCTGAGTGGACCCGCCGGGATTTGAACCTGTGACCATGAGATCGAACACAGGCCCCTGCAGTGGATGCATTAGTCCACTGAGCCACCAGACCCAGACCAATGGATGTTCACCTCATCTCCTCTACCTCCTCCTTCAAAAAAGAAACCAAATCTTTTCTAATGACGAAATTCCTACCCTAAGACAATATAACGGTCATATCGAAAATGTATAGTCAGCAAACTACTATGGGGATTATCCCCTCCTATTACTGTCTCTACTGAAGACCAATCCCTGCTATAATATTATACTGCATGATTTGTTTTGGTTATCACGCATGTATTTCCTGTTATAATATTATACTGCATGATTTGTTTTGGTTATCACGCATGTATTTCCTGTTATAATATTATACTGTATGATTTGTTTTGGTTATCACGCATGTATTTCCTGTTATAATATTATACTGTATGATTTGTTTTGGTTATCACGCATGTATTTCCTGTTATAATATTATACTGTATGATTTGTTTTGGTTATCACGCATGTATTTCCTGTTATAATATTATACTGTATGATTTGTTTTGGTTATCACGCATGTATTTCCTGTTATAATATTATACTGCATGATTTGTTTTGGTTATCACGCATGTATTTCCTGCTATAATATTATACTGCATGATTTGTTTTGGTTATCACGCATGTATTTCCTGTTATAATATTATACTGTATGATTTGTTTTGATTCTCACGCATGTATTTCCTGGTTTTTTTTCCCCCTCAGACCAAATGTTACATTATCCCCGGTTCATGTAAAGCGTTCTGATACCCACTTGGGTCACGTTCGCGCTATACAAAACTTTATAAATAAATAAATAAAATAAAATAAATGTTTGTTGTTACTTTGTTTCTCTTCAGTCCTAGGTCAGCGCGAGCAGCTCAGAGCAGGCTGCACACTGCAGCTGCTTTAGAGCAAGACACACACAGCTCTCTACAGATGAGCTGAGGGGGCCCCCTTCACGTACTGAAGACTGGGGGCCCCCCGCATCACGGGGGCTGCGGGGGTGTCTGTTACGCCCCTGTAAGTGAAGTAGCACTTTTATTGGGAAACGCTGGGTGGTAGGAAATCTGTGCTAGTCCGGTGATCCCACAACTTTCCCACCCAGAAATGTGAGGAAAATGTGACTTTTTAGTGAAATTTGAAGTTTGCAGGGGATTCTGGTAAGAAAATGTTGAGGGATCCACGCAAGCCACACCTCCCTTAACTCTCCTTGGAGTCTAGTTTTCAGAAATGTCTGAGTTTGGTAGGTTTACATGGATGTATGATGCTACATCGCAAACGTTAACATCGCAAACATTGACATCGCCGTTGGACGTGTGGTAATGGTCCACGTCGTAACGTCGCTTGCGTTGTAACGCTTGCGACGTAAACGCATGCGATGTAACGCATGCGTTGTGATGGGTGTTCACCGTTTACATAGATAGCTGCGGAGCCCGGGACCAAAAATGTAGTGCCCCCCTTGCAAAACCAGATCGTTTTGTGATAGATAATTCTGATGTCTCCACAATATGTTGTCGCCCCTTCCCTGTCGCAGGCCCTTGGCCCACCCACATAAGTGAGGTACCATTTTTATCAGCAAACTTGAGGGAATGCTGGGTGCTGGAAATTTGTGGCTGCCTGCAGATTCCAGGACGTTTCCTCACAGAAATGCAAGGTGTTTTTTTAGGCAAAGTTTGAGGTTTGCACAGGATTCTGGGTAAAATAAACCTGGTGAGAGCCACGCAAGTCACCCCACCCTGGACTTACCCGGGTATCTAGCTTTCAAAGATGTGCTGTTTGGTAGGTTTCCGTAGGTGCCGGATAAGCTGGGGCCAAAAATCCACAGCTAGCCACCTTGTAAAAAAGCATGCGTTCTGCTGGGTGAAATATGATGTCTCCTAGGTCACGTTTTTTTTTTGTGTGTCGCAGGCACAAGACGCAGCCACACAAGTGGGGTACCCTTTTTATTGGGAGACATGTGGAAATACACAATAGTTTCATATTACCAATTGAATATGTCTACGTTTGTGCCTTTCATATGTAAGCAAGTGTGTAACACAGAAGGCATTTTACAAAATGCCCTCTGAAACACATGCCAGTATGGGTACCCATAAATTCAGAGATGTACAAACAACCACTGCTGTTAAACTCAGTGTCAGGTGTGCATTTCAGAAATACAGAGCTTTCCTTCATCCCCTTTTTCCATTCTTTATAATTTACCATATGAATTGCTGTATAGTCGGTACACGTTGAAAAACCATTGTAAGGTGCAGCTTGGTTGTTGGCTCAGGGTACCTCGGGTTCTAAGAGAACCTCCAAGCCCTGTATAGCCCCAGAGCTAGAAGGGACCAGCGGACGTAATGGTATATTGCTTTTGAGAATCTGCCACAGTAAGAGCAAGTTACAGATGAAAACGTAGACAAAATGGCTGTTTTTTTCAACTCATTTTTTATATTTTGTTTTTATTTCAACTGTTCCTTTTTATCAGAAAACCATAAAGGATCTACACAAATGACCCCTTGCTGAATCCAGAATTTTCTCTAGTGTTTAGAAATGTATAGCTTCCTGTAATCCATCATGGGTTTTATACCCGTTTCTGCCACAAACTGGAAGGAGGTTGACAGCATAAAAAATAGGAAAAATGGACCGTCTTCCAGTAAAATGCCAAAACTGTATTAAAAAATGTGGTTTTCTGAATCCATGTTCCTGAAAGCTGGGAAGATGGTGATTTTAGCTCCGCAAACTTTTTGTTGATGTCATTTGCAGCAACAACAAAAAACAGACACTCTCTTTTGCAGATCTTTGTTCCTATTCCCCCCCCAAAAAACCCAAAATGTAGCTATATTTTGGATGATTTCTCAGTCCCCTTCAGGGAAATCCACAAACCCTCAGTACCTTTAGAGCCCCAGGATGTTTGAAAAAAAGGACACAAATTTGGCGTGGATACCTTACGTGGAAAAAAAGTTATGGAGTCCTAAGCGTGAACTACCCCAAACAGCCCAAAAAGGGCTCAGCACTGGGGTGAAAAGGTCCAGCAACTAAAGGGTTAAGGAGGTAAGGTTCTGTTTATGAAGATGAAGCACATCGGTGTTGAGTGAATGTACACACGCTCTCCTACGTCATGTAACTGGCACGAGGTTGTCGCACGTCTTAAGTGACGCAGGTGGTGGTAAATCCGTCTCTGTAACAACCTGACTAACTGGTTGTGCAGCTTCTCACAGCTCCTCACGAGGTGGTGTTGATGCCAGTGCTTGTCGGTACAATGTTCTCAAGGGCCCTTCAGAAAACAGTAGCAATGCATACATACAGTGCAGCCGGACACAGCAAACTAACTCAGATACCTGGGGTACGTGCACCTTTCTCATCTGCATCATAGACTGTCTTCTGGACACAATTTCTGGTTTTCTCACAATATATTGTCCACAAGGAGAGGGCGGCCTGGGAACCAAAATCAGCCATGGAAAGATGTTCAAACCAGCCATGCACATATGACAGTCACAAGCAAGCTCGTCCCTCTCATACCCTGTTCAGGAAGGTTGAGGGGAGGCTGGAATGCCCCTCCGCCACTCAAAGAAAAGTTCTAACAGGCACTAGCAAAGCCAATAGGTCGGAGTTTAATGTGCAAACTAAAGAGAGTGAGGGGCCGCTCATCCTAGTCCGTGGTTCGAGTCTGCTGCTAAAAGGACTCTCTTTCACCTTTTTTGACTGCACTCTGCCGCCCAGCTCTGAAAGTAGCCTCTACCATGCAGCCGTCTGGGAAACTGCCAGAGTGCCAACATGGCCCGTCCGGTCCTAAGAGATCATCCCGGAGCCTGTTAGCGATGAGCCAGCTCCGCATTCTCCTTATGCATTCATTAGGACTTATTCTTTTGTTCTGCATGATCTCCTACAGAGCCATTAGTGTGTCTAACTTGATACTAAATCAAGTAATTCACTGCAATGAACTTGTTCCCACTGTTGCTACAAAGCAAACACAAGGAGATGATGTACGGAGCGCTGAAACTTTTCAGACACTCATCCCCTGTCACAGATCTGAGTTGAATCCATCATCGTTCTTTAGCTCACTTCGCCACCCCAGTTCAGATATAGCTATATGCAAATCAGTCTTGGCTCTGTGCCTCATGGAAACAGTCCAGCCCGAACTGCCAAGCCATGTCTTCCCTGGACCGGAAACAAGCATCCTGGGACCGGTTTCGGGCTAACAGCCCTCATCAGCCAGGCTAGCTTGAATCCAGTGGCAAAGTGAGCAAGGGACCCACGTTTGGGCATACCCTGCCAACTTAGGGTGGACAAAGCAAACACAAGGAGATGATGGACGGAGCTCTGAAACTTTTCACACTCACCCCCCGTCAGCGATCTGGGTTGAATCCATCATCATTCTTTAGCTCACTTCGCCACCCCAGTTCAGACACAGCTATATGCAAATCAGTCTTATCCCTCTGCCTCATGGGAACAGTCCAGCCCGAACTGCCAAGCCATGTCTTCCCTGGACCGGAAACAAGCATCCTGAGACCGGTTTCGGGGTGACAACCCTCATCAGCCAGGCTAGCTTGAATCCAGTGGCAAAGTGAGCATGGGACCCACGTCTGGGCATACCCTGCCAACTTAGGGCGAACAAAGCAAACACAAGGAGATGATGGACGGAGCGCTGAAACTTTTCAGACACTCACCCCCAGTCAGAGATCTGGGTTGAATCCATCATCGTTCTTTAGCTCACTTCGCCACCCCAGTCAGACCCAGCTATATGCAAATCAGTCTTGATCCTGTGCCTCATGGGAACAGTCCAGCCCGAACTGCCAGGCCAGGTCCTCCCTGGACCGGAAACAAGCATCCTGAGACCGGTTTCGGGGTGACACCCCTCATCAGCCAGGCTAGCTTGAATCCAGTGGCAAAGTGAGCATGGGACCCACGTCTGGGCATACCCTCCCAACTTAGGGCGAACAAAGCAAACACAAGGAGATGATGGACGGAGCGCTGAAACTTTTCAGACACTCACCCCCAGTCAGAGATCTGGGTTGAATCCATCATCGTTCTTTAGCTCACTTCGCCACCCCAGTTGCTACATCATAAAGGGGTTCCAGGATGCTCTGGATGGGCTTTGTGACAGCAGGCAGCACAGCTTCGGGAGGCATGTGGGTGCGATGGCACAGAGTGGTGAGGGTAGGAGGCAGGAGATTTTTATATATATATATATATATATATATATATATATATATATATATATATATATATATATATATATATTCCACACGAAGGTTGCCCGAAAGAAGAAGGTGCCACACACAACATGAAATTTGCCTCTTTATTGGATGGACAGCAGCATACGCAGCCAGGTCTTCTTAGCACAGTTTCTTTCTCGGCCATACGCGTTTCGGGGTCATCCCTTGATCACTGGCTTAGGGGAAACAGCTTGTGCTAATTAGATCGCACTTGCGATTTTGAAGAGTAAGTCCCGCCCCAATGGGCGTTTACGCACACTGCATTATGGTCTTTAGAGTTCAGGTAGGTTTAAAATCCATAGTGGATGTAGCTGTACGTTCCCTTTGTAAACGGTTTTAAAAAATCTTTTCGAGTTGCTTGTCTGAACCAGGCTGGGCTGCTGCTTACTTGCGTCACACCAAACCGGCATGTTGTTCTCTTCGCACCCTGGAGTCACCGGTGCGAGACCTGCAAGCTCTGCAGTGGGGCACCTTCGCGGCCAGGACAGGCCGCTACATATTCCACACGAAGGTTGCCCGAAAGAAGAAGGTGCCACACACAACATGAAATTTGCCTCTTTATTGGATGGACAGCAGCATACGCAGCCAGGTCTTCTTAGCACAGTTTCTTTCTTGGCCATACGCGTTTCGGGGTCATCCCTTGATCACTGGCTTAGGGGAAACAGCTTGTGCTAATTAGATCGCACTTGCGATTTTGAAGAGTAAGTCCCGCCCCAATGGGCGTTTACGCACACTGCATTATGGTCTTTAGAGTTCAGGTAGGTTTAAAATCCATAGTGGATGTAGCTGTACGTTCCCTTTGTAAACGGTTTTAAAAAATCTTTTCGAGTTGCTTGTCTGAACCAGGCTGGGCTGCTGCTTACTTGCGTCACACCAAACCGGCATGTTGTTCTCTTCGCACCCTGGAGTCACCGGTGCGAGACCTGCAAGCTCTGCAGTGGGGCACCTTCGCGGCCAGGGCAGGCCGCTAGATAAAGGGGTTCCAGGCTGCTCTGGATGGGCTTTGTGACAGCAGGCAGCACAGCTTCGGGAGGCATGTGGGTGCGATGGCACAGAGTGGTGAGGGTAGGAGGCAGGAGATTTTTATATATATATATATATATATATTCACTGAAAAAACCATAGGTTTCAGAGACGTTATAGTTAGAAATTAGCATTTAGAAATTCACTGAAAAAACCATAGGTTTCAGGGACGTTATAGTTAGTTGGACATTTCACTCGTACAAAACCAGAGAAATTCGGCCATTATAGTCAGATACAGACACTCACACACCGCCACTCATCACTGAAACCTATGGTTTTTTCAGTGAATTTCAAAGGTTTTTAAATGCTAATTTCTAACTATGACGTCCCTGAAACCTATGGTTTTTTCAGTGAATTTCTAAGGTTTTTTAAATGCTAATTTCTAACTATAACGTCCCTGAAACCTATGGTTTTTCAGTGAATTTCTAAGGTTTTTTAAATGCTAATTTCTAACTATAACGTCCCTGAAACCTATGGTTTTTCAGTGAATTTCTAAGGTTTTTTACAGGCCACGCCCCCTTTCTTCACCACTATGCAAACGCGCCTCTTGGCGCGTTCTGAGTTGGGGGATTAAGTCCCCTTGAATACTGAGGGTCCCTGGGGGCCAACTAGCCCACCAGGTACCTCCAGTAAGCCCCACACAGCTGGATTGCTGAGAGTGGTACGAGGCCACGCCCCTTATTACACCACTCTGCAAACGCGCTTCCTGGTGCACTGCTGCTTGGGGGATGAAGTCCACTTCAGTCCTGAGGTCCTCAGGACACAAGGGGACTTCATCACCCCACCAGCAGTGCGCCATGAGGCGGGTTTGCAGAGTGGTGTAAAAAGGGGGCATGGCCTCGTACCACCTCTCAGCAGTCCCACTGTGTGGGGCTTACTGGAGGTTCCTGGTGGCCTAGTTGGCCCCCAGGGTCCCTCACTAGGAACGGGGAATTAATCCCCCAGCGCAGAGCGCGCCAGGAGGCGCGTTTGCAGAGTCATGCAGGGAGGGGGCGGGGCTTCCGGCGAGCTGCCGGTTTCTTTTTTTTATTTTTTAAATTTTATGGGAGAGGGGCCGCGGGGCCCCCCTTCCCTGGGCCACTTCTGGCCCTGAGGACCCCATCCCCCGGGGCCTGGCCAGTCTTGTCATTTAAAAAAAAAAATTTGGGAGGGGGCCGTGTGGCCCCCTCCATAGGCCAATTATGGCCCTGGGGACTCCATCCCCCGGGGCCGGCCTTCCATTTTTAAAATTATTATTTAAATTAAAAGGGAGGGGGCCGAGTGGCCCCCCTCCCGGGCCACTTCTGGCCCTGGGGACCCCATCCCCTGGGGCCGGCCTTCACGTTGGGGACCGCTGGGGGAGCCCCAATGCCCTTGCGGTCCCTGTCGGCTCCCCACCTCCTGCGGGAGCTGGCATTGCTTTTGGACAAGG
Source organism: Calotriton arnoldi (assembly GCA_963921515.1). Classification (NCBI taxonomy): domain Eukaryota; kingdom Metazoa; phylum Chordata; class Amphibia; order Caudata; family Salamandridae; genus Calotriton; species Calotriton arnoldi. Next base: position 4,810,222 of record CAWUFW010000275.1, on the reverse strand, counting down.
GGAGCTGCTGACATGCAGCTCCCCTTGCCCAAAAGCAATTCTGCTTCGCTTCCTGGAAGCGAGGGCAGGTTTTCTGCTCTTGCTTCCATGAAGCGAAGCAGAGTTTGCTATGACAGGGCGGGAGCCGTGCTCCCGCCCGGTCATAGCAAACAGCAATGACCCAGGGGTGGGCACCCCGGGACATTGCAGGAGCCGGCTCTGGGGGGTGACGGTCCCCAGGGCCATCGAGGGCTCCAGGAGGTGGGCCGCGCGGCCCCCCTCCCATCATTTGCATAGCCCTGGGGAGGTGGTGTTCCCCGGGGCTGGGGGTCCGCAACAGACCCCCGTATTTAAATTAAGTTTGCCCCGGGGAGGTGGTGGTCCCTGGGGCAGTGTGGGGAGGGGCAGGAGCCCCCCCACACTTTTTTATTTTATTTAAGCCCCGGGAGGTGGCGGTCCCCAGTGCTTGGGGGGCTGCGTGCCCCTCGCACATAAATAATAAAGCCCCTGGGAGGTGGCGGTCCCCAGGGCTGCGGGGGGACGCGTGCCCCCGCACATAAATAATAATGCCCCGGGGTGGTAGTGGTTACCGGGGCTGCGGGGGCCCATGTGGGCCCCCGCTACATAAATTGGTATTGCCCCCGGGACCTGGCCCACCCGGGGGCTTTAAAAAACGAAGCGCGGGAGCCCGCGCTTTGTTTCTTTAAAACTTTTCGGCCGAAGTCCGCCGGGGGCGCGAATCCGGCCGAATTTCTTTTTTTTAAATGCTTTTTTTTTGCCCTGGGGGTCTTTGTGGGACCCCCTGGCCATGCCTAAGGGGTCAGGGTGTTTTTACCCTGCCCCCTTTTCTTCTTTTTTAATGTTCCTCTCACCTTTTTCCTTCTCCCTCGGTACCGAGTCACAAGATGGCTGCCAACACTTCCTGGTTTGAAGTGTTGGCAGCCAATCAGAGGCAAGCTCGTGCTTGGGAGGGCTCAGCCAATCAGATCCCACAATTCTCAAATATCGATATCTGTAAATCTTTAAATATCTCAAAAACTACTGCACGGATTTACACCATTTAAAAAGGCTTGCTTTCTGGACCAAGAGCTATCTCTCTGCCAAATTTGGTGTAATTCCGGTCAGCAGTACAGGCTGTAGCCGTGTCTAAAGTTTCCTATGGAAATTAACATGGAGAAAACACGTTTTGGGACCCCCCTTTTTTCTCGGCCCCCGCTTGACGAATCACCCGAAACTTTCAACAAAGGAGCTGACCTGAGTGGACAATTAGTTTTGAAAATTTCGTGAAGATTCGTCAAATGGCGCCAAAGTTATTGGCAAATCAAAAACGCTTTTCCTATGGAAACAAGGTTCTAACTATACCTACTGGCTACTGCCAGTAGGCAATATATATATATATATATATATATATATATATATATATATATATATATATATATATATATATATATATATATATATATATATATATATATATATATATATATATATATATATATATATATATATATATATATATATTATCTACTAGCGGTCGCCAGTAGATAGTTATAGTTAGGACCTATTTTCCATAGGAAATCCGCAACATTCTATTTGAAATAACTCTTGCGTCGGTTGACGAATCTTCGCGAAATTTTCAAACTTTATGGCCCGCTCCGGTCCGCTCCTACCCTGAAAGTTTTGGGGTGATTCGTCAAGCGGGGCCGAGAAAAAAGGGGGTCTCAAAACATGTTTTCCCATTCATTTTCCCATAGGAAACTTTAGCCACGGCTACAGCCCGAACTGCTGAACGGAATTACACAAAATTTGGCAAAGAGGTAGTTCTTGGTTCAGAAAGAACCCTTTTGTTAAATGGTGTAAATCCGTTCAGTAGTTGCGGAGAAATTAAAAAAATAAGAGTCAAAAATCAATTTCCCATAGGAAACTTTATGCAAGGCTGCAGCCCGAACTGCTGAACGGAATTACACCAAATTTGGCAAAGAGGTAGTTCTTGGTTCAGAAAGAACCCTTTTGTTAAATGGTGTAAATCCGTTCAGTAGTTGCTGAGAAAATCAAAAGTAAATACACATATATATCTGGGCTCAGCCTAACCACACATGTCATCGTGAGATCTGATTGGCTGTCAGCACTTCATCCTGGAATTGCTGGCAGCCATCTTGGGACCAATATAAATGATAGTACCCCATTGAAATGCATTGTAGTGAATCGAAGATTTTGAGGGTTACCAAAAGGAGAACTATAAAGGGTGATAACAGACTTTAGTTACATTAGAATTCATTTGTTGATGGTACCATACTAATTTCAGGAATTGTGGAGTGTTCTAAGGTGATTTTACCCTGTGAAAAACCTTCTGCTGGGATATCATGAATCATGTTTGAGAGAAAACTATTTTCACATGCTTGTCCCATACAGTTCTGGAAGGTGCTCCAGAAGCTAAAATGAGAGCATATTTTCTGTAAATTCACATTATCTTTCTCAGTCATGTGAGAATGAAGTGTGACATTCTCAGTAAAACATGTACATCCAACAATGGCAGAGACTGTCAGTTGATTCCTTTGTGTTCTACTGCAGCTTCCCAGAGCGTTCTAAAGAACAACTAGAGTGCTAACAGCCTTACTTATGACAAAAGTATGGCACACCTGAAGCCATCTTGATTGGAATAAACTGGTAACACTTAAAACATTTAATTTAAAAAGGAACAAAATGATGGGGTTCATTTTCTCATAGAAATTATGGTTAGTGCTGTAGAAAGAAAAATTAGGACATGTTTCAAGTGTGATCTCAAATATCTTCCTGTTATATTTCAACAGGAGCAGCCTGTCAGTTGATGCCTTTGTGTTCTACTGCAGCTTCCCAGAGTGTTCTAAAGAACAACTAGAGTGCTAACAGCCTTACTTATGACAAAAGTATGGCACACCTGAAGCCATCTTGATTGGAATAAACTGGTAACACTTAAAACATTTAATTTAAAAGGAACAAAATGAGGGGGTTCATTTTGCCATAGAAATTATGGTTAGTGCTGCAAAAAGAAAATTTAGGGCATGTTTTAAGTGAGATCTCAAATCCTCTTCTATTTCATTAGAAAATTCTGACATGCAGACTGAAACAATCACTTTCAATACCAGCAGTAGACTTCCAGTTAACTCCTTGGTGAGCAGTAGCTTTACTACAGTGATCTAATGAACAACTAGAGTGCTAACATTCTGAATTTATGGCAAATGTGTGACACATCTGAATGCCTTCTTGATGGAATCAAAGTAAAAAACTGAAAGCATTTCCTACTGAGGAGACTGTAGTAAATGAGGAAATTAGGAAACTTCATAACAAATAAGTCTCCCAAGATGGCCACCAGAGAAAAAAGAGCCCAAATGTAGCACAAATATCACCGAGAGGTAGCCCACGTATAGCCCAATGACAGAAGTGTGCAAAACACTTTTTATTTTTGTTTTTTTGCAGTTTTATATAGTGCAGACTGGTCAGGTATTGGAGTGCTTTACATGAGCATTGGTTACATCACACAAGGACAAATTCATGTTGGTTGACCCCTACACTACCCAAACACCACTGCACTACCCTAAACCCTAAAACACTACCCCCAGCACGACCCCCTTCACTACCCAAACACAACTGCACTACCCTAAACTCAAAAACACTACCCCCAGCACGACCCCCTACACTACTCAAACACCACTGCACTACCCTAAACCCTAAATCTACCCCCTACACTACACAAATACCACTGCACTACCCTAAACCCTAAAACACTAGAACCCAGCACGACCCCCTACAGTACACAAACACCACTGCACTACCCTAAACCCTAAAACACTACCCCCTACACAAACACCATTGCACTACCCTAAACCCTAAAACACTACCCCCAGCATGACCCCCTACACTACACAAACACCACTGCACTACCCTAAACCCTAAAACACTACCCCAGCACGACCCCCTACACTACCCAAACACCACTGCACTACCCTAAACCCTAAAACACTACCCCCAGCACGACTCCCTACACTATACAAACACCACTGGACTACCCTAAACCCTAAAACACTACCCCCAGCACGACTCCCTACACTACCTAAACACCACTGCACTACACTAACCCCTAAATCTACCCCCAGCATGACCTCCCACACTACACAAACATCACTGCACTACCCTAAACCCTAAAACACTACCCCCAGCACGACCCCCTACACTACCCAAACACCACTGCACTACCCTAAACCCTAAAACACTAACCCCAGCATGACCCCCTACACTACCCAAACACCACTGCACTACCCTATACCCTAAAACACGACCCCGTACACTACACAAACACAACTGCACTACCCTAAACCCTAAAACACTACCCACAGCATGACCCCCTACACTACACAAACACCACTGCACTACCCTAAACCCTAAAACACTACCCCCTATACTACACAAACACCACTGCCCTACCCTAAACCCTAAAACACAACTCCCAGCATGACCCCCTACACTACATAAACACCACTGCACTACCCTAAACCCCCCTACACTATACAAACACCACTGCATTACTCTAAACCCTAAAACACTACCCCCAGCACGACCCCCTCACAACACAAACACCACTGCACTACCCTAAACCCTAAATCGACCCCCCAGCACGACCCCCTACACTACCCAAACACCACTGCCATACCCTAAACCCTAAAACACTGCCCCCAGCATGAACCCCTACACTACCCAAACACCACTGCACTACCCTAAACCCTAAAACACTACCCCCAGCACTACCCCTACACTACACAAACACCACTGCACTACCCTAAACCCTAAAACACTACCCCAGCACTACCCCCTACACTACCCAAACACCACTGCACTAACATAAACCCTAAAACACTACCCCCAGCACAACCCCCTACACTACACAAACGCCACTGCACTACCCTAAACCCTAAAACACTACCCCCAGCACGACTCCCTACACTATCCAAACACCACTGCACTACCCTAAACCCTAAATCTACCCCCAGCACGACCCCCTACACTACCCAAACACCACTGCACTACCCTAAACCATAAAACACTACCCCCAGCATGACCCCCTACACTACACAAACACCACTGCACTACCCTAAACCCTAAAACACTAACCCAGCACGACCCCCTACACTACCCATACACCACTGCACTACCCTAAAGCCTAAAACACTACCCCCAGCACGACCCCCTACACTACTGCACTACCCTAAACCCTAAAACACTACCCCCAGCACGACCCCTACACTACCCAAACACCACTGCACTACCCTAAACCCTAAAGCACTACCCCAGCACGACCCCTACACCACCCAAACACCACTGCACTACCCTAAACCCTAGAAAAGAAACCCCCACCCCATGCCCAATCCCCCTTACCTCTCACTCCTCGTGGTTCCTCTCTCCTCGTGGTTCCTGCTTCACGTCGTCTCTGAGGGGCGGTGCACGTCATTGTGAGGAAACGGAACAGCCTCTGTTTCCTTACAACGACATGGATCGTCTACATGTTTTTAGAACGCATGGTCATTTACCATACATACCTTTACAACAAAATTCATTGTAAAGGCATGCGTGGTAAATGACCATGCGTTCTAAAAATGCGTAGTAATGACTTTGTGATGTACAACGCATGCGTGGTAATGCATGCGTTGTAATGGTATCGCAAAGTAAAAAAGTCGTTGTAACGGCTGTTTACCGATCGAAGCTGGCCCCTGTTCTTCAGTGAGACGTTTATTTGATTAATTAGGAGGAAGGAATGTGTTTTTTTTACCGAAAAGTGCATTCCCGGCTGTTGTATTGTGAAAGTGTCCGCGTGGCCTGGTTTCACTTCCGGTGAGAGAGTGGAAGAGTCTGTTTGGATCTAAAGGAGTTCTGTTGTTGGACGGGGCCGGCGCGACATGTCATCAGAAAACATAGCTAATGGAAAGCGTCCTCCCTGAAGTGTGGAGCAGTGCCATGAGAGGTCAACGAGTGTGCGTCCCACCGCAGTATGACCGTACCGCGTGACCCATGTGCCACCTCCAGGGTACGGGAGGCAGAAGCGGCATCGCAGGTCCTCTTGAAGACCGTTGTAGCACTAATTCTACATTTTGGTACTAGGGCATTTTAACTTCGTTGTTCCTGCCAGATACAAAGAGAAGATCCTGTGTTATTCAGTGCCCTCGTTACCTTTTTTGTGGGTTGTGGTGCTTGTCACTTCGCTGCCCCGCCGGTGCACACGACTGGGCACCCCACCTCGTGTGCCATCTGCAGGGCCTCTGCCCTCGGATCACTGGTTTCGGTTTCTGGAGTGGCAACATAAACAGTTGCTCCCAAAGGACTAGCCTGAACACTTAGGTGAATATCCCCTGCACCAGCATTCCACGGAAATTCTTTCCTAGCTCCCCCACGTCAACGAGGACGTCATAATAGCACGGCTCCGCTCGCGACACCGTATGACGTCATCGGAGCCATAAGAGAACCTCGTCGGCGTGCTGACATCAGTTCCACCCATTTTTTCCGTGCCACCGAGGCAAAAAGGGGACGAGACATTTTCACATGTATACATAGTATAATAAATATATATATATTCACTGAAAAAACCATAGGTTTCAGGCACGTTATAGTTAGAAATTAGCATTTAAAAAACCTTAGAAATTCACTGAAAAAACCATAGGTTTCAGGCACGTTATAGTTAGAAATTAGCATTTAAAAAACCTTAGAAATTCACTGAAAAAACCATAGGTTTCAGGGGCGTTATAGTTAGTTGGACATTTGACTCGTACAAAACCATAGAAATTCCCCCGTTATAGTTAGTTCAGCTAACTATAACTCGCGCACCCGCAGTGCACTGCTGATGACGTCACATATTACATCACTCATGACATGGTCAGTGACATCACTGATGACATCTCAAATGACATCACTGATGACATCACTGATGACATCATCCAGTGAATGTGTGTTTTTCTGAAAATTAAATATGTTTTATATATGTATATCTCAAGGTCGATGGAAGAATAAATGGGTATATAAGTGTCTAAATGGATGATTTTGTTTTGTAAAATTGATTGTATAACTGACTAAGTGTATCTTAGTGAATACATGGGTTAGTGAGTAGTGTTTAAATATGAAAATATCTGTATCAGTCTCTCACTTTGTGTATAAGTGGCTGCATGGGTTGGTGAGTAGCTACATGAGTGTCTATATGGGTTATTAGTTGGTTTTTTGAGTATCAGTATGAGTGTCTGAGTGTCTGTATGGTTCGGTGGGGGGTATTACTTAGTGCATAGATGCATGAATGAGTGACTCACTGTTTGTATGTGTTGAAGACAGCATGTGTGCAGGACTGTATAGGTGGATGAGTATGTGTATGGGTGTGTTAGTGAGTGAATGACTGTCTCAATAGTGTCTTTATGAGTAACTACATATGTTTTAAACTAGTATATGTGAGTATTGGTGTATATATATATATTCACTGAAAAAACCATAGGTTTCAGGGGCGTTATAGTTAGTTGGACATTTTACTCGTACAAAACCATAGAATTTCCCCCGTTATAGTTAGTTCAGCAAACTATAACTTGCGTGCCCGCAATGCACTGCTGATGACGTCACATATTACATCACTCATGACATGGTCAGTGACATCACTCATGACATCACTGATGCCATCTCAAATGACATCACTGATGACATCACTGATGACATCATCCTTGTGATAGAGTGGCAGACCTCCTCTCACCCTAATATAACCTTTGATACACACACTCAAAAATACAAACTAACATTTTCAAAACAATGGACATACCAATACCAGTTACAACACACCTATTCAGTAATTCCAAGATCTACACACACATCCACTCATTCACCAACAGTCCCTATACAGTCACTCATACATGTACTCACTCATCATATGTACTCATACACCTATACATCCTGTTACACACCGCCACTCATCCATAGAGTTACTCACACACATAGTCACACATGCAAACAAAGTATCAAACATCCATTTACTTGCATATACAGTTATACACACACTACCACACTTACTTCTACAGAAACTTACACATACTTACTCTCTTAAACAATCACTTATAGAAACACCTACTTATTTGTACAGGAACTCTTCCAATCTCTCACTCTCACATATACTCACTTATATACACCAATACTCACATATACTAGTTTAAAACATATGTAGTTACTCATAAAGACACTATTGAGACAGTCATTCACTCACTAACACACCCATACACATACTCATCCACCTATACAGTCCTGCACACATGCTGTCTTCAACACATACAAACAGTGAGTCACTCATTCATGCATCTATTTAAACAAATGCCCGTGAGCTTTAAGAGGGCACTCCCAGTTCGCCCACCATACGGTGTATGTTCGCCACTCGTCCCAAAGTACAGGTAAGTATTTCTTTAGCCGACGCGTTTCGAGGTCCTTTGCCTCTTCTTCTTGGGCTGCTTGATTTCAATGGCAAAGAAGGCTCGCTTTAAATCACCTTTCGGCATGCTATAATTGTTTTACGGCCCCCAGGTGGACCTCGCTCAAGTTCGTGATAGCATGCTGGAACATGTAGTCCCTTTAGCGGCCATGATTATTCTCGCAGTGAGTTCAATGCACATTGGTAAATAACAATATTTTTAATCCCTTAGTAGGGTCCCGAACATTAGGGCGAGTCAATTGGGCATTTGGCTTACTGCGCTGATTCAGGTCTGGATTAGTTCCAATCCTCAGCCTCTCCTTCATTCGGGATGGTGCTGCCTCTCCACGGCAGGGCTGCCGTGCTGATAAATGTTTAAACAAATGCCCGTGAGCTTTAAGAGGGCACGCCCAGTTCGCCCACCATACGGTGTATGTTGATGTCACTCAGAATCCCTCAGTTAAAAACATCGCTGTTATTCACTGTTACTCGTGTATAATTCTATATGTAGCGAATAATTGACCCCAAGGAACAAAGCACTTCCCTGTAAGGGTAGCTATATACCGACTTACCCAAGAGGTGGCGAAGGGTATATCACGGCCAGTCCAGTGCTCAGATGACGGACAATTGACGTCATTAGACAGTCGCCATTGTTAGGGAGAGAAGGTACCATTTACTAACAGGGGTGGTCATGAAGCAGCAATAGAACGCTGGGCCCTGTAGCTTATCTCAGCAGCTATATTATGAAGTTCTAATCGATAATATTGCTTTAAAATAGGTACTTTGTGGATTGTTATCCAAATAAAGATAGTGAAGAAAAGAGATATGACGCAACTTGGCCCTGGTACAGGACAATTTTACAGCATTACTTGCACCAGCCGAAAAGTGTAAATATGATATTCGCATTAACTGGCCTAAGCGAAAAGCAGAGCTTTTGCACCAGATTTTCGGTCCAAGTGCAGATTTCGCGTATGTCAGTCTTTGCAAATTTTGTTTCAAAATTGGATGAGACCTGTAGGAAGTTGATGCAATTCTGGTCTATGGTAGTCTGAATTTCTGAAATGTTTTAGGACACAGTGTGATTACTGTGAAAGTTTGAGACCACCAGCCTGAGAAGTGACACTTTTCTGATTTCTTGCGTCACAAGAGACCTCAGGTTTTCAGTGGGACTGTTGAGATGAGAGATCTTGCAGGCTGGAGACATTTGCTTGAGTGTAGTCAGTGAGGTCTCTGCCTGGTTAGGGTGAATGAGTGCATTCAACTCCCAGTTGGGGAGACGACCGTGGTCTGGACTGTTGGAAATGTGCACGTGGAAAGTAAGGTAGCTTCATCACAAGAGCTGATCTTGTAATTTTGCAAATTTAGGGAGCTGTCGGTTGGCATTCCTACAAACAACATATGGCCAGGTATTCTAAAATTCTGGTCATAGGTTGCACACCGACAAGTCTTTAATATTCTGATGCAACCTCATTGCAAAATCTCAAGCCACAGAACGACTTGCCTAATGAATATTAATCAGGCAGGCCACTATTTTACCGCCCAGTGATTGGCTACAACACAAGTGGCCTGACAGGAACAGCTGACCATTCTCCCTGTGCTTGTATTCCCAAACGGGAAGCAGCCCTTGTTCCTTAGAGGCAGTGGTGCTGCTTTATAAAAAAAAATAGTTTTGTGTTTGGTAAAGCATTGGTTGAAGCAGTCAGTGGTCCTCTGGGACACTGCATACTCCCTCCTCCTGAAGCGGTCAACAACATTCACAAAAGGCAGGAACTACCAAGGGGACATCTCCCACTTTGCTAATCAGTTTCCACCTCCTTTGAGAAGTTGGTAACTGTCCAATTTGTGACTGAAACTGTGGTTGAAAACCATAAATACATAGTATTGTAATAAACAATTAGGAGGGGACATCCCTTTCACCCCGCCTTCCTAATTGTTTTTCAGAATGGTTCACAAAACCCATTTTGCAAGACACAATGGGGGATATTTACAAGGAAGTGGCAGAGTGAGGCATTAGCCGTCATGGCTTAACGCCTCACTCCGCCACTTCTGAAACGCAAGGCTGCACCATATTTACAAGGATATGGTGCAGCCTTGCGTGCCCCCTGCGATGGCGTTACACTTAGCAGTGTAGCGCCAACGCAGGCACCCTTGTACCATAGTGCAAGCGTGTCTGCATGCAGGGGAGGATTGTTAATGTGTAGGAAGGTGTCCCTTCCTGCACATAAACAATCCTAAAATGCCATTCTGTCACTTTCATGTGTGGTGTTTCATGCAGCACACATGGAAGTCACAAAATGGCATTTTCTTTACAGATTGTTTGTGTACAGGAAGGGGGACCTGCCTGTACATAAACTATCCATTGCAGTTTACTTTTTCCATGTGTGCCGCACAAGGCAGCACACATGGAAAAAGCAAAAATGAGGAGAAATAATGCATTTCTCCTCGTTTTGCCAAGTTAAGACCAGGTTTTCCCTGGTCTTAATTTTGGTGCTGCCTCCTATATACGCTGCCCTTGTACATAGGGGGCAGCTTCAAAATCATTGGGTGTTGCGGTGGAACGCCCCTCGCAACACCCACTGCCCACCCCTTTCATGCTAACCATAACGTGACAGGGTGCCTTATTTACAAGGAAGCGTTAAGCCACGTTAAGTGGCTTAACGCTGCCTTGTAAATAAGGTGAAGCCCCTATCGCCACCACAACATCGGTAAAAGTGACGTTGTGGTGGCGATAAGGGCTTGTACATATGCCCCAAAGTCTTTTGTGACTTGCAAATGGGTTTACGAAATAGAATAGAGCCATTTTGTGGCTGCAAACCATGTGATTTTGTGAGCCACAGGGTTTGCAGTTGCAAAATGCCTTTGTACATCTTTTCCAAAGTGCGATGGTTCAGAAAGACCAGTCAATTTAGGAATATTCCATGCAGTGCATTATACTTGTCTGTCCTAGTGCTGGGGGGCCCTTCTGGGTAGCCATGCGCTTAAGAAATTCCCATGAATAGAATAGAAGGAATAGAATAGTGGCTAGCTGTTCTATCCTTGGCTGATTCACAGGTGGATGATTTAGTTTAAACTCTATAATTTAACAGTCTAGTTTTAGAACGTGACCCGCTGTCCAGTGCTTAATTCGTGTTAGTGGTCGGCCGTGGTGGGCACTGGCATTCATTTTGGGCATTGGTACTTATTTTTTAACTTTTTGTTTTATCACCAGACTTTGACAAAGAGAAGGAGAGCAAAATATGAAAAAGAAGGAAAGAATGCAGAAGATAGTTAGTAAAACACTAACAAAGGGAGAAGGAAGGAGAAGGAAGAAGTTAGGGAAAGAGGTACAACAAGAGAAACCAGGGATGAAAAAGAACCTCTAAGAGTGGAATAGGACACGGGAAGTGTAGGGTGGGGGCAGAAAACAGCATAAGGTCATGCTTGGTGTTTGACAATTTCAGCTGAGAATATTGTGGCGCCTTGAGATCCCATAGCAAGGAGACGATTTTGGAGAAAGGAACAATCCAGGGAGGAGGATAGAGGGGCTGTTGGATTGAGTCCAAATGAGAGATTAGTGAACGCTGCTAGAAATGAGATGATGGAGAGGAAGAATAGGAGGTGTTTATGGGAGCTTTCTAAATGCTTGTGGTTGAATGTCACCTTAAGGAACAAAGGGAAAGCGCTACATAGCAGCAGCAGCAGAAGAGGCTCTGAATATTAGCGGGGAAGAAGCTGAGAGGGCTAATCGAAGATTGGAGAGGCAGCTTTAAGATGGGGGGGAGCTGTGAAATCTCTCTAGTGGGGTGTTAAGCAATGCAAACTCAAACTAAGGGACAGGTTTATTAAGGTTTTGAATCGACTTTGCGCCACAGAAGGCGGTGCAAGGGTGACGCAAAACCTAAGTGAGATTTATCAAGTCAAGCGTGGCCCTGCATGGCTTGATAAATCTAGATTAACGCAAGGTAGACCTGGGAATGCGTCAAAATGCTACGTCACTCCAGGTGAGGCACAACGAGGAGAAATATCTTTCTTTCTCCTCATTTTTTCCTCTTCTATTTGTGCCTCATTCTGCAGTACACATAGAGAGAGGAAAATGCCTCTCAGGATTGTTTTTGTGCTGATCCAGCGCTATCAATAAAATTTCTTCTCCTATATGCTTTGGACGTCCAGGTACAAATATCCCTCTAAAACACAGACTATATCCATGTGACGGTGGGGCCCATAACACGCCCCATATACATTCACTCTCTCATATATTCCCTGGATTTCATCCGTCCTTACCTAGGAGAAAAATAGTAGAACGATTCGCTGGAAGGAGACGGGAGACCTCTTAAAACGACATAATACTTCTGAAGCTTTAAGGTATTCCGCTCATTGGTCGATGGACCAACTAGTAGGAATCAGTTGATGGTGATTAAGACCAGCTCAATCACAATAAACCTTTAAACATTTATATTTATCATTGAGCTAAAGAACCACTGACTCAGTGTTTTAAAGATAATAAAGTTTATATAAAGTTTAGAGACATGAATAAGTTTCAGATTTATTATTCAGATTATTACATTTATCATCATTATAAGAATAAATTGAAATTGCAATGCATACCTATTAGATGGAAAAACAAAGTTCGTCACAGCAATGAATTCAGATCACAGCATAGAACTCCCGAAAAACTGTCTGTCTGTCCTGAAAAACAGGCCTTTCCGACGGACCACCTATATGGTGTTTTCCGCCACAATCCCGTTCTTTTCCCCTTTAGTATTTAAGAATAAAAAGGTCTAATAGTATTAATAATGGAAAATCTATTAAAAGCAAATAAAGGTTCTCCAGCAGCAGCGTCCCGTGCTCAATCAAAAATATAAAAAGCAGTAGCGATCCCCCTCCCTAAGAGTAGGTCTAATTATACCCTAAAACTAGCTTACTAAGTGAAAATGTTACATCTTTGTAGGCAAGATTCTCTCTAATTGGTCCATTTGGGGTCAGTATACATCTCATTATGAATATTCTTGCTCCAACCAGTTCTTTGTGGAAAGTTCATACTTCTGTCGTTTCTCACGGGTTCATGACATTACCCATCCGCACATTGGTTTCATTCTGTATCCTTTTCTGATACTTTTAAGTTGAACAGTTCATTGTTCATTCACATATTCACTGCAACTTCTCACGCTTTTCGCTATGTCCTTCTTTGGCATACGTTTGTATAATAATGTCATTGCAGCCTTGACCACGCTTCCATCCTAGGCTTTGGGACGGTCACATGATCCCTTTGTTCACAGCCTTTCTCACTTTCGGAACCCACTTCGCGCCTGCGTACTCTAGCTTGTTTGCCTCAGCAGCCATTTTTACATCGCGGCACAACAGGTCTAAGCGAACTATTATAAAGATAAACAGAACATAGTTAAGAATAAAGAATATAAGCCTTTTCGTTTCCCTCCCGTCATTCTACGTACCCCAATTAAGTATTACCTAGCAAAGCGACATATAAAGCTATTTCTTACTTACCAACCGCTTTACTTTGCCACTACACAGTTTATTTCCAAGCACAAATCATGCATTTATTATTCTAATTAGTACGCAAATCATTAGGTTTATGTTATCCACGTTAACAATTGTAAGTAAATTAGTTTGCACGGATATGGCGTGTTACCCATAACCCTTGGTAACATACATGGTTGGTTATTTACTGAGACGAACCTGTGTGTTAATTATTCAAGATAAATATTAGGAGGTTACATTTTTTTCGTTTACCCTGCTCCATCAGTGCCTTCGTGCAATGCAGGCACCCTTGAACCATGACGCAAGGGTGCCTGCATTGCTTAGGCAGCCATAACTGCAGCATCGCTAGGAAAAGCTGTATAATGGTAAATACGGCGCATTCCTGCCCTTTCTCTTTCACACAGCGCAGCAAGTGGCTTGCTGCGTTGTGCTGCGTAAAAGAATGATACATATGGCCCTAAGAGCCCTTGAAAGGAAGCATGGTTCTAGAAACTGGAGTTCACTAAGCAAGAATATGATGAGAAAAAATGAAAATGTGATTAGTTATTGTCCCGCAAATACCAAGCACAAAGGCAGGAGATGGCTGTTGAGATGGTTATCACAGGAAGGGGGGATTGTAAGAACAAGGAGGGAAGACATTGGAGAAGGACTTGTACATTTTCTAGAAACACTCCGCACCTCAGACTTGAATGTGAAGGAAAAAGAGACCAAAAACTAATTGACAAGCCTGAAAATACTGATGGGAATCACTGAGAATAGAGGCCTTTTGATGAGGAGGTTTCTACAGGGAATATTGTAAGATTATAAAATGGATGGCAGTGCCGGGTGGGAATTCTGTAATAGCAATCTAGCTGAAGGTAGAGGAGCACCGTACAAAGATAGGGTAGATGTGAGGTGTACAGTGGAAAGGGGTGAGGGATGGGACAGAGACAGGACGGGGGGATGCTGCTGCCCTTTAGCTGGAATACAGATGGGTCAAGTGTCACAGGAGGAGACAGATCTCTCCTTTGTTCCTAAGCAGATGGAGAGAGGGAACTTGCTGTATTTCGATGCAGAGGAAGTTCCAGATTCTATGAGACTAGCAAGAGAAGGCCCAGAATCATGTCTTCTCCTTCCTTCTTCTTGTATCTCACCCTTGTGAGGTTGCTACTGCATGTGTTACACAGACCCCTAAAGATCTGATGTCAAGATCGGACGCTAGTATTATGCATAAACCGTTTATTGCTACTCCATGCAGCCACTCTCCCTATGGTAAAGTACAGGGAAAAGTAAAAAAATTTTTTTTTATTTAACTAAAAAACAAATTGCACAAATATTTGTATTTAAAATATGAAAGTAAATTAATTATATATATTTATTTTAAATGTAGATCAAAATAAAAAAGTGCTACTGCATTTATAACCAATTTTGATTGAAATCTTGAATTAATTTAACTTTATAAATTTAATTTAAATATATTTAATCAAATAAGACATTTATTCTGATGTTTAAATTTAAAAATACCTCTAGTAAAAGCATTGTTTTATAATGCATTAAAAATTATTAAAAGTGATGTATAGAATTAATTGAACATAATTTAATGAGATGTTAATAAAATTAATTTATAAATTCTAAAAAGTTTGTGAAAACATTTTATAATTAGATAATAAATGGTTTCTTTTTAGATTGTTTTAACATTAAATTATATTTATTTATATTTTCAATAATTTAATTTAACATTATTTCCTTTAGGGTTTTATTTTAAGTCTGTCCCTCCAATATTTCCGATCAGAGGTTGTTGTAGTACCCGTGGTTGGCCACGTGTGGTGCTGGTCTTACTCCAGCTCTGAACTGGACTCATTAACCACTGTTTTAGCCCCTTTTTGGCTGTAGTAACTTTCGAAGTGTAGTTTGTGAATAGTAATGGGCTTACTCTTTTGTGGGTAGGTGCATGTTCCTCGCTAAACCTTTTCCTGTGTGAACATTTCAACTGCATATGTGTCAAACTTACACATATGCATAATACATGTTGAAAAATACCCCCTACCCATTGTCGGAGTCTGGCCCATATGTGGAGCAGTCCAGGCAATGGGTATATGGTACAAAAAGGACTCACCTGTATATCGCCACAAACTGGGTCGTAATCCTCAGGGTGAAGATGCTGCTGTGAAAGGGGGACTTGAAGAAAGGGATCCCTGTCGAACTGTGACTGAAATAACAGGAAAGGGGTGAGTACGCACCCCAAATCCTTAGTTTCCGCCGACTTGAAGCCGGAAGTCCCACCGCCGCGGTCGTCTCGTCGGAAAGCCAACTCGTAATATGGACGGCTGTGAAACTTCTCTTTACCACCCTATGGAAGCTGCTTTTCCCTGACCCTGACCCCGGTGGTCTGTAGTGTGCTGGCTGTGTATGCAGCTCAGCCGTGGTCTTTGCAATAGCAATCTGCCCCACTCGTAATACGGCCGTTGGACCGCCGAGCTCATGGCAGTCACACCGCGACCACAGGTATGGCGGTCCACAGACCACCAAACTCGTAATAAGGCCCTAAGTAGTAAAGGTACATGTGTGAGGATCTCCCCAAAGAAAAGATAGGAGCGGTGGAGGTAGAGAATTACACTCTTAGGTTTGTGAATGGCATCGTCTAGTACATTTCATAGCACTACTGTAGTACTACTAAACATACTACAAAACACAGTTGGTGAATAGGCTTTGGAGTTTCTAAACTCAAAACATAGCATCAAGCACACATTGTTAGCAATGCCATTGAAATAGTTAAATCCGCCTTTCTAGGCCCTATGCCTATCAGCACATTCTCCAGTGTTACGGAGGTCATGTTCACATACAATCAAACCTGCCTTGCATGCAACATGCATTATTGTGACACGAAAGCCCTGCCACACACAACACCCCATCTTGTCTGCCAATTATCAGGATCTTGTATGTGAATTAAAACTTTGAGAATGTAATATTTCCCCCCCATCACTAATGTATTGTATTATAGTATGTACATTTCACTGTTAGATATCTTCTGGAGCTGAAAAAGGTGCTCATTGGGAATTCGTGATACCGCGCAGCGCCTCCGGCCATAGAGCTAGATGTACATAGGTTTCAATTTGCGATTACCTAATAGCAAATTGTTTGCAATTCACCATTAGGAATTCGCAAACACCTATGTACTAATGTGTCTTTGACACATTAGTGATTCCTAATGGGGTCACAACTGACCTACTTAATTAATAGTCATGAGGTAGGTCACAATTTGCGATCCATTGGGAATCACAAAAACACAGGGATGGTGGCCTGCTGGGGAAAGCAGACCACGATGTCTGTGTTTGCTTTAACTAAAGATACATTTTTTTTTTAATGCAGCCCGTTTTCTTAAAGGAAAACAGGATGTGTTTCAAAAACAAAAATGAAAAGTTCTGTGGGACCACTGCCTGCTCTTAAAAAACGTTTTCACAACTATTCACAAAGAGTAAAGGGTCTCTTGAGGACCCCTTCCCATTTGCGAATGGGCTACCTCCAACTTCAAGTTGGTGGTAAAATACAAATGCTTTGCGACCGCATTTCGGTTGAAAAACATTCTCATACACCACTGCAAGTTTCTATTAGGAAGGGATGCCCTTAGCACACCCCTTCCTAATACCAAATCGCAAACTCATTTTGCAATTCAGTAGTAGGTTACCAAAACGCAAAATGGGCCTTTGGATATAGAAAACTTCTTATTTCCCACTCTGCGAAACGGGCCATTTGCGTCATGATATATAGGTGGCCCACTGTTTCTTCGTGGAGCTGTTCTTCAGTGAATCAGACGAGTGCCGAGTTTCATCCCGATTGTATTTTTGCTGAACGACAATTCCGATGTTAGAAACACTCAAACGCACAACAATCTTGCAGGATCAAATTCGTTTATGCTTGTGAATCACTCTTAACTTAAACCATTTTCTTTTTGAATTGCACGTTAATCATCTTCTTCGCTCTATTTAACTTTTCTGTGTCTCCAGCAGTAACAGCACGATAAGTGCAATCCCACTCACTGTTAGAATTGGAGCCCCTCCAGTGAATAAACTACATATTAAATATCCTAGTGTTTGTGAAAACAATCCTACTGTGCATTTGGATCCCTGTAGTGTTCACTTACTAGTTGCTTTTGTATGTGTTGTGTTTGACGCATTAAAAATAGTTTTGTTATTTGTGTTCACTGTATTCAGCTTGTGATGCTTATTTCCTGCCTCTAAAGGTGATGCCCTCTCTCAATAATAACACAAGCATGCTGGCTAGTTTGTCAGACCTTGCACACAAGAATGTGTAGGTGTCTGACCAATGATGCAAGGTAAATGCTCCTTGCGTTGGTTGATATATCTTGTAACTTCCACATTCAAAATTTCAGTTACAATAACTGGATAAATGTAGCCCCTTTTAAAGGAACAGTGGGGCACATGCATCAAGGTAATCATTTGCGATTACCAAATAGCGAATTTTAAGGATTCGCTATTTGGTAATCGCAAATGCCTATGCAGGAAGGATTCGCAAATATTTTTGCGAATCCTTAACATTCCCTAATAGCGAATTGCAAATTGCGATTCGCTATTAGGCTATATAGGCCCATAGGAATTAATGGGAATGCATTCGCAATTTGGGATTACCAACTTGGTAATCGCAAATTGCGAATGCAACTGCAAGGGTGCGAGGGGGCCTAAGTCCTCCCTGATGCACCCCCAAAACAGGTAAGTGTGCACATGTGGCACACACACATGCCCTAAGGGCAAGTATGTGCACCACATGGCACTTTGAAAAATGCACTTTTGTGCATTTTTCAAAGGACTCTCAAATTACCATCAACTTGAAGCTGATGGTAATTTGCGATTCCTAAATGCAAACTCGCATTTTAGAAATGCTACATGCATCGCATTTAGGGAATCGCAAATTATGATTCCCTAAATGCCTTCGCAAATTAGGTAATCGCAAAAATTGCGATTACCTATTTTGCAAATGCAATGCCTTTGATGCATCAGAAAAGGCATTTTACCGTTCGCAAACGGGCCGATTCTGTGAATCGGCCTGTTTGCGACCGGTAAAATGCTTGATGCATGTGCCCCAGTATTTTATAATCTAACTATGTGCCAATTTTCAAGGCTGTAAATATTTGATCTATTTCTTGCTCTGGGCACACGTTTAGTATACAAATGTACTTCAAATTATTTGTGTTGTATTCTTTATAGAAGGTGATCTGTTCACAAATGAGTTCATCTCACAAATGAATTCAATTTGGAAGTGCTTTTTATCCCAGCCTGTTTCCTTATTTTCACTTTAATTAAACCAATAAATATACAATGATACTTTAATGCCTGACAGGTTTCAATGATGTCACTTCCTATGGATGATAAATAAGCACAGTCAAATGTAAACACGTTTTCGAATCTGCCTTGTGCACATCTGCATCTGTTTACGCCTCATTGGCAAACGTTCCCTCTTTTTAACTCCTTTAGCTGTGGTTTGGAAGACAGAGAGAGTTTGTTTGAGTAATGAGGGAAGCGGGTTGACGCACGTAAGCGCTACATTGACAAGGTAACAAAAGTTTGGGTCCAGATTTACAAATACTTTGCATCAGGTTTGCTTCACTTTTTCGACACAGCCCGGATGTCCTTTTTGGTATTTGCAGAACCCCTAAAACGTTGATTTTCATGACTTCGGACTGCCTAGTGTTACTTTGCATCAGGTAGGCGTTCCATGGGAGGTGCATGGTCGTTCCCATGCATCCACAAATGGATTTTGATGCAATCCCAGATTTATAAAGAGATGTAGACATGGGTTGGCTCCAGAATGGTGGATCTGCCTCAGGCGGTTATAATGAGGAGAAATATATTTTATTTCTCCTCGTTATTACCTTTGTGCATGCGTGCTGCATTTTGCAGCACACATAGTAAGAGGACAATGCCTTTAAGGATTGTTTTTTTGTGCAGAAAGATGCCCATTCCTGCACATAAATTATCCTGATCACAACACAGACACCCTTGCACCGTGGCGCAAAGGTGCCTGTGTGCGTTGGCACTATGCAGCTCAAAGTGCGTCAGTGCATGCACAGAGCAGAAAGGCGCCATTTCTTGAAGAGACGGCGCAGTTCTGCTCTCCCCAGGTGATGCAACGCAGCACATCAACTTTGTTTTCTGCGCAGCGTTGTTCCACTTCTTTATAAACATGCCCCTTGCAGTCGAACAGCATCCCTGGGTGTTGTGGGAGAGGTTGAATGCGTGGGCCACTGTCAAGGCGCTCAGCTGATTTTTCATCAGGCACTCAGACTTTCCCATTCCTGGAATCTGAACCATGGCGACAGTCATTCAGAGGGAGCTCCCCTGCGTCCAGTGGGACACATGGCTCAGGCATCAGGCAATGTTGGGTGAATTCTCAGGTCTGTTATTCAGCCGTGAAATAATCTGCCTACATTTGGGGCTTCACCAATGACTGAATAAAAAGCTGTGCCGGGGGTGTATGTAAATGTTCAAAAGTATACAAAGGATCCTTGGGGGGTGCTCCAAGACACTGGCCGTATGGACTTCTCTAAAGACCTGACCCCACGTCTTACCTGCGTTGATTAAATCATTGGACCCACAGCAGAGCATGCTGGGATATACCTGTGTCTTATTCTTGACTTTCCAGCAGCATTGTGGGGCAGATTTACAAGCCCCTTGCGCCACTTTTGCGTCACTTTTCCCATGTTAAAAATGACGCAAAAGTGGCGCAAGGGGCTTGTAAATAAGCCCCCCTGTGTGCTCACCAGAGGTGATTTTGAGGAGTGTGAGAAAGTATGAACTACAAAACAGCCTGCTTTAAAATGTAAATAATGTGGCTTATTTACAAGCTCCTTGCGCCGCCAGTGCGTCATTTTTAATATGGGAAAAGTGACGCAGCGGCGGCGCAAGGGGCTTGTAAAAGCCCCAGTGTTTGTTAACCCTATGGTGCTCCTATCAAAATCACAGCGAATGTTCATCTTCCTTTAAAATATATTTCTGCCAACTTAAAATAAGGAGAAAACAAAATAACGGCACTGCACAATACCAGCAGGAGCAAAGTTTATACTAAGATACTTACAATATTAGGCATTAATACATTTTGAACTTTTCATGAAAAATATTAGTCAATGAAAAAACCTACAATAAATAATTATTAGTCATCGTGCCCCTAATAAAGTTTTAAGCCACAGAACACAATTTCTTTCAGGATTGCTCTGCTGAATTGTGGCAAAATCTCCTTCATCCAGTAGAGGGCGGTAAAAGCCAAGCTAAACTGTAGACATTGGCGAAATTCTACTGAAGCTTTTGCGAATAATTGTCATATATAACACAGTATTCATAATCCAGAAAGGGGATTGCCCTTGATGATCAGCTAATAGGTATTACTACCCAACATACTGCATTACACGATCTCAGACGGTCCAATCAGTAGCCCTGTTGGGATCAGGGGTTAAAGGTCTAATCTAAGGAGTGGGTGTGGCCGGGGGCATTCATCAGTTATAGATTGAATACAGGGAGCAACAAGCATTGGCATAGCCAATAGGTCTCGCCTTTAGGACCTTATTAGTGTTTAGCCATGCAGCACATTATCCTGGGTGCTGTGCCACCAGGGACTGAAGAGATATACAATTACTACACACTGGATTATGCATTCTGATTCAGGAATACATGCTTGCATGAGGAAACCTTTATTGACACATACTAAGAGATGCCTTGCTTTCAGAAATATCACAAGCACCGACAATCTGCCATAATGTGAAAAATCACAAATCCTAAAAAAATGCCCTTGCTATTGCAAAGCCCATAAGGAGGCATGTCAAGATGGCTGACTGATTAAGCACTCTCTGCTGGCTTCTGCATTAAGTGTTTGGGAAGCCTTGGCAGTATGTAGCCCTTGTGTTATATGGCATGCACAGAACTCCCACACAGTAGTTACTCGGAATGCATGGAAGCTGTGGGTAATAAGGTTAAAAATATTTTCTGGCACATACGTTTACCTCCCCCAGCAAATCAATAGCCCTAAAATATGTAAAGATACACAATTGTAAAAGGCTAATTAAGTTATCATTTATGGGGTTTGAAAAACGTGAGTCCTTTACATGCACACAATGTCTGAATTGCTAAAAAACATTTGGCAGATTAGGGTAACGAAATGGTGCTATTAGTAAGGGTAAGGCCACACTGATTTAATGCACCTTAACTCTGTGCTAATTCCTATAAAAAGATGGTCGAACGACTTTGTATGATTATTTATGCACTTGTATGGTGTAGAGTTTGCAAATGGGTACCTTATTAAATACCTGCCTTGCTGTAGGAACATACCCTACCTTTAAACAGAGAATTAGTCCTTAAAATATACGTGATAAGTAGCGTATCTCGGATGCAGCACTCGTGTGAAGTGCTGTTAACAAGAAAGCATATGTTTCTTTTTATTGTAACTTTGAGTTTGGTATATTAAGGGCTTTAAGTGGGCCGGATCCTGCCGGTGCTGATCAACGGCAGTTCTAAAAAGCAGGTGCTGAGACGGGTCCCTCTTGGGCTGTACATTTTTGCCCTCACCATCAGGATGAAAAATAAATCTTAACTCTTCAGCAGTGCCACGTTCCCTGCCTTTGATGAAATTTGAAAGAGACTCATATTTCGTTCACAGTCTCATCATTTCAGAACTGACACCTTTTCAATAAGTTCTACAGCCGAGCCATGGTTGTTACATATTTATTTTATGCAGCTAACGATCACTGACAAAGCCAATAGCCCTGGCTTGTTGCTTGTTGTATTATATATCTGGATGCAATTACAGAAGCAGAAAAATACCAGTCGGGCGGCACACTATGCCAAGAACAGATCTTCAGCTTCTGTCTTTCTAAGCCACGCCCTCAATTACATCGGCCACACACATTTGAGAGACCCCCCCAGTTTTTTCTATCACACTTAAAGCCCTGGTATATGGTTGTGTGCCATTAAACCACTGCATGCTTGTTTTAGTTATGCTTGTTAGTAACATGCTTGTGCTGCATATTAAGGAGAGTGTGCTTGTGACTTTGTTGCTAGGTATTTATATTGTAATTGTTGCATTGGGCGAAAAAAGACAGTCTATTGTATTGGCTTTGACGCTTCTCACAAGTGGAAAGGGCGGAGTATTTTTGCTGTAGTATTTATCTGGTGGAGCTCTTATTTTAACTGCTGGAAGACCAATTGTTCCTAGTGTGGGAAGCGGTGTTACACACGGTCATTCTACCAGCAGCAGGAAAGCTGTGAAGTCTGGTGGTGGTGGTGGTGGCGGAAGCGCAAGGGGCGGGCGCGTGAACATTTGGATACCTTGTTTGTGAGCAGTTCAGCTTGAGGGCAGAGTGAGCCCAGCATATCCCCACATACGCTGGTGATCCCGCTCCAGTCTCCAGTGGACACTAAACATCACGTGGGGTGGGAGCCGATCTTTTCAGTTACTGACTGTGGGGCATATTCACAAGGACTTATCGCCGAGTTATCGCCACCTTAACGCAGCAAAAGTGGAGATAGATTTAACGCCCTTTTCACAAGCTGGTGCAAACTGCAGACAACGCAAGTATTCCCACGATAACTGCCGCAGAATTTACCTCCACGGGTGACACCACCAACTAACGCTAATGAGATGCAGAGTAGGCGTTCCCGTGCAAAAACAGACGAAAACACCACTACACCACATTCACAACAAACTGCCAGATCTGCGATGCAAACCAAAAACAGGCGATAAGCCGCTGTAGCAGCAGGGATTTAACACCTGGCTTCTGCTGGTGTTAAGCAGGACGACTACCTGCAGCATGAAAGGGAGCCCAGCCAAGAGCCACACCTGAAGACCCACAGATGCCATGGAGACAATGATCATGCAGCTCGGAGACCCATGAGGGCCACAACACCCACCGCCACCACCCCCAGGACCCGCCCCGCCCCCCCCCCGGACCACCACAGAGGCAGCGTACACAAAGACAGCGGACCCACCATAAACGCACCAGCCGCACAGACCCAACGCCAGAGGAGGACATTGCCCACTACAGGCCCAAAAGAACAACCATCCCCCGCATCCTGACCCACAGCGCCCACCGGCTAACGGTACCAACACAGCGGACAATCAACATCCCTCCGCAGACAAAGCTGCCGGCTGTGCTGCACATGTTGGCCTCTGGTACCTTCCAACCCACAACTGCCAGAGTCGGAGGAGTCTCACAGCCAGCCCTATCCAAGTTCATCACACTTGTCCTGATTGTCATCATCAGCCTGGTACCCCAGCACCTCCACTCCACCCACACTGCGCAGAAGCAGCTGGAGACCAAGCAAGGCCTCTACGCCATAGCTGGATTCCCTCACGTGTTGAGGGCAATCGACTGCACACATGTACCCCTCGTGCCCCCTGCCGACATTGCACACAACTACCGCAACAGAAAGCACACGCATTCCATCAATGTGCAGGCAATAGTGGACCACCGGGGACTCCTCAACAATGTTGTGGCCAACTCCCCAGGCAGTGTGCATGATTCATACATCTCCCGACAGTCCATCATCAACCAGCGCTCCCAGGATGGCACCTATGGAAATGCAGTGCTCGTTGGAAAGTACCAAATGAACACACCACACACCTCCACTCCACAGTCATGCAACTCACGACACTGGCAATGGGTACGCAGCAAAACTACATGCAACATGCCACACAACATGCCAACCGACCAGACACGACAACACAACTCCATTGGGAACCTGGGCTTGCCATGCACACAACCCAGCCAAGGCATGGCACCACAGCCACACAATAGCAGAATGTGAGGAGAGGCTTGGAGCAGGCATGTGCGAGAGCGGCAAGTGACTAATGAATGAGAACCTACCCAATGTCAGGTGTGGCGTGGATGTGCCGGACAGACTTCAGTGTGCAAACCACGGAAATGGCCATTTGGACATTAACTACTGGTGCATGGAGTGTAGTGGCCAGTGGACGCTACCATGTCCCCACAGGCTGTGGGGCAGAACGCGGAAATGTCGCTCGTTACATCCCCCCCTGTATGCGTGGGCGGAGTGGGTTGGCCCTGCATACGCCAGGCCTGCGTAGGGGTGTGAATGAAAAGCCCGTCGCACTGGGCGCGGTTCTCATTCGGAATGGCCAACGTGTCTGCCAGGGCGGTGCCTCTCAGCCCGCCACAAGGCCGGCGCCGTGCGCAGCAGGGCCTGCGTCCCTGTGCACCTGCTGCACCCTGGGCCGCTGGTCCCCAGATCCGTCATTCCTGCCCCAGCGCACCAAGGAGGCTCCACTCACCTGCCGACACCGGTGTGTGTCAAAGAGGGCCCACCACGTGCCGGTGCAAGTTCCAAGCCCCAGTCCCGCGACCTTTGCAGCCTCCGCAGACCATCGCTGGCCTCCACGACTCTGGCCCACAGTACTCCTTTTTCATTGACATACTCCACCGGCGTACTCTTCGGCCCAGTTGTTGGCACATGTTGTACTGTGTCCTGAGTTTTGAATGGCAGTGACCCCAAGTCTGTGGCAGCGTCCACATCACTATACTCCCTCCAATCAGAGAAGCCAAAGTCTGCATCACAAGCCTGCGACACGTTGTGCCACTAACCCTGTTCAACGCAAGCCGCCGACACGTGGTGCCACTAACCCTGTTCAACGCAAGCCGGCGACACGTGGTGCCACTAACCCTGTTCAACGCAAGCCGGCGACACGTGGTGCCACTAACCCTGTTCAACGCAAGCCGGCGACACTTGGATGAGGGCTCAGGCCTACACTGCGGTCCAGTAGGTCCCACATGTGGAACTGTGTCCTGAGTTTTGAATGGCAGTGACCCCAAGTCTGTGGCAGCGTCCACATCACTAAACTCCCTCCGATCAGTGAAGCAAAAGTCTGCATCGCAAGCCTGCGACACGTGGTGCCACTAACCCTGCTCAACGCAAGCCGGCGATACTTGGATGAGGGCTCAGGCCTACACTGCGGTCCAGTAGTTCCCACATGTGGAACTGTGTCTTGAGTTCAGAATGGCAGTGACCAAATGTTAATTGCCGCGTTTATATCACTGAACTCCCTTCGATCAGTGTCCCAAACCCTGCATCGCAAGCACACGACACGTGTCTGTGCGCCCGTGCTGACCGCTGCCCCCGGCCTTCACTGCGCTCCAGTAGGTCCCACATCCAGCACTTAGTCATGATTCATGAATGGCAGAGTCCATACCAGTGAACGCACGGAGAGGAGTAAGAGGAAGATGCGGTTCAGTCCGGATGAAAGCCGGATCCCCGTCACGGAGGTGACCGAACACTAGCAACAACTGACCTGGTGCCACTATCTCTGTGCGCAATGAGTCATGGGCACTTTCTGGTTGGACTTTGGTGGCGTCTGAGTCCATGGCCTGGGGGTTGTCTGCATCATCATCTGGCTGGGACGGACTTGGTGTTCGACATGTGTCTGTTCCATTCATCTCCACCATAGTGACTGTTTCAGCGTGGTTCTGCCCTCTGCATCATGCCCTGGGGGTACACCTTCCACTGTCCACCGAGACACTCCGCGACAACCCCCATGGTCATCTACGAGAACCTGCTCTGCTCTCGTGACCCTGCCCCAGTGCACCGCAAGTCAGCGGCCCGTGGCGGTAGGCCCGTGCAGGACGCTGTGCATCCGGGGCCACTAACTCTGTGCATCTCAAGTCATGGAGCCTTTATGGTTGAATGGTTGTGTCCTTAACGATGTACACTGTTGTCGTTTTTTGACTGCACCAGGCACTCCATGACGGCTGGTGTACACACACCCCACACACATCCAACACAGGTGTCACTCGACATATGAGCCTGCTAATAAACGTGGCCGGGCGCACGTGCCCATAGCCATTCACACCATCTAAGCAAGTGTGTCCGTGTGGTCATTATGTCAGCATGATGGGTCCGAGCCCTGCAACATCACAGTGTGCTGTCTTCAGCGGACGATACCATGTCACCTCAGCAGTGGCCAAGACCTTGGACATGTAGCTTCGCCCTCTCCCCCCTGCATGCACAAGCGGCGTGTGCTGGTCCGGCATACGTAAGGTCAGCGCCGGGGTGTGCTGATTTGGCAGGGGGATCAGGGCGTGGCTCTGGTCTGGCCTTGAGCAGGAAGTGCGGTAAGCGTGTCTCTGTGTTGGAGCGTTGTCGCCACCAGGGCCACAGTAGTCGATGTTGCAATGTAGCATGCACCCGGAGGGCGGGCCCGCACGTACGGGGAAATGTAGGAGCGCAAGACCGCTCGGGGTCTTGGCTCATGCATGCCAAGTGTTATGTGTATCAGTCCTGTAGCTGCATAGGTCAGATGCCTAGCCTCAATCGCAGTGCGATCACAGCCAGCCATGGACTGTACACCTGTGTCCGCCCTGTCCGGACCATTGGCCTACACTCACGTGGCTGCACACCCTCAACGGCCAGCTTCACGGTGTTGTTGGCATGCCGCTGGACATGCGCAGACACGCATGACAATGGTGTGCCATAGGAGTGCACGTGATACAACCGCGCAGCGCACACAAGTGTGGGGGCTCGTGGGAGGGAGGAGCAGCTGTGAGGCAACGTAACACACAGTGAGGCCGCTCATGTGCCACGGGCTTGGCATATCATCCATGATTCCCTGGGTCGCAGACATCCCACCCCACCCACGACAGGCCTCTGTACATCTCCTGTATGCAAGCAGAGGGTAAAGTTACTGTAGGGATGAAAGGTCCTTTGTCTGAAATATCAGGCGGTAGCACATCTGCAGCTCCGAGCTGGGACTTGCATGTGCCCAGCACCCCCTGACAGATACGATAGCATTTGCTGGCGACTCCCACACTATGCACTGCCCGACGTGAGACCAACGTGTACACATCCCACATGCAGAAGTCCTTGGTCGTAGTTAGTGTGCGTGAAATGGCCTTCACACGTACTCCCACCCCAGGCCTGCACCCGTTGCACAAAGACACTGCTCATTGCTCCGAGCTGTGCCATTTCATCCACAGGACTGGCGCGGGTCAGCACAGTGCCGCTTCAAGCAGAGCCACTGACGCAATGGCAGACCATCCCGGACACATGCACAACTCCAGTCATGTGGACCGGTACCGTGCACGTCTGCTGCATGTACTGGGGGCACTGCCATTGGCAGTGCTGCGGATAAGTTACCGGCTAAGCTTCCGCCTTGCCAACGTCACCTGCATTCAGCCTGTGTTGCATTGTCGCTCGTGCATATTCGAGTGGACCATGAATGTCTGCCTCTCCAACGTAACGGTAGCTGACCTGGATTGCGACGTGTGTGCGGCCCCTGTTGGCCCACGACCAGTTGTGTCACCGTGATCCCCGTTTATGTCATGCCTGGATGATTGGCATGCATGCTGGCAACTGGACCTGGGAGATTGCACGAGTCGTCGTGTGCAGTGACCACATTGAGCCGCTCCCCTATTGGGCTTTAGTGCCAATTGGGGCCAGGGGTTGGAGTCAGCACATCTGTCCCGGACAGCTGATGGGTTACGTCGCCGACATGTTAGATGTAGTGGACAACGAGCTCATGTTGGAAATGTTGGCCTACGCTGCTGCATTCGCGTTCATGGACGAGTGACAACGTACCTGCAGCCACAACTGAATGTGACCCATTGCACGTGTCCCGGCACCTGGTTGCATGTTGGGGATCTGGTCACATGTCCCAAGACGACAGTGGACATGGCTGCATTGGCCTGGACTCCGGATACATGCGCGGACAACCAACGCGCGTTGGCACTGACTTGTGTGGGTGATGGACTCCCCCGGGGTGGACATGGGCGCTTTCCAACATTCCTCATTCAGACATGCTGCTGCATTGGTCTGCATGTTGTGGCACTTCTCTTGGCCGTACTGACACGCAATTGTTGATGAAGTCTCCGCACATTCACTTGTCTCCAACTGTGAGTGTTGATATGTATGCCCATGTGTGTGTCACGGCCTATCTGGCTACCTGCCATACATGCATTGCTGCCCCATCAGGGCTGTGGGTTGGTACTTGTGCATTATCATGTCCCTGTTTCGTGCTTTGCCAGATGCGTATGGCCATTTACCTGCCACAAGCGGGTGCACTTGTGTCCTGTGTTCGGTTGTGCAAATGTTGCTGTTTGTACCACATTGTGTTAGATGTTGGGGTGCTCTGCTTCCTATGTGTGTGTGCTGCATTGTGTGTGAGTTGGCCCTTCAGCTCTGATTTGGCTCACCCTTCTCCCTTTCAGGCAGTGTGGTTTTCACTTCTGTGCTTGCTCAGTGGTGTGATATTGCCAAGTTGTGTGACTTGTGCTCTTGGTTGGTGTTGTTACTCTTGGGCATGGTTTGTCTGCAGTTGTGCTGTGCTTAATTGTGCATGTGTGCCATTGTGCCCATCTCCCCCGTCCCCCAGTCCCTGGTCGTTCCTCTCCCTGTTGCTGTTGTGTCTGTTGATTTTGAGCAGTTTCCGGTCCCCGACTCCTGCCACCATCTCCAGACTGATGTGGTGGACACCATTTCCTCCATGTCATCCAGCTCCTGGTGTGGCGCTGGACTCCCACCTCCGGTGTGCATTGCTGCCTTCTGGTTGTTGGCGTGTTTCTGCTTGTTTGTGCGTTTCGCATCATTCCAGCTGTTCTGGTTTTCTTCCATTGTCCTCCTCCGCTCTCCGGCTGCATTCACCTTGTCCACGATGGCCTGCCATGTACAATGTTTTGTTGCCA
The DNA here is from genome assembly GCA_963921515.1 of Calotriton arnoldi. Classification (NCBI taxonomy): domain Eukaryota; kingdom Metazoa; phylum Chordata; class Amphibia; order Caudata; family Salamandridae; genus Calotriton; species Calotriton arnoldi. The sequence goes on along the minus strand of CAWUFW010000275.1, from coordinate 4,780,646 downwards.
ATGGGGCTTGTGGGGTTGTGTACTAGCTCCGGCTGCCTCCATTGTGCTTTGCTGTTGTTTCCTGTTTGGTTTGTCTTCCTTTTTCCTGTTTTTGTTGTGCTTATTCCCGCCTGCCGTGTGTGTGTCGCGGGCCTGGCGCTGCTTATCGCTGCTTTCCTCATCCCGAAAGGGCTCATCGCACGTTTTTTGGTGTTGGGGTTTGTGTTTTTATCTCCGTCGCGGTGGGTGTATCGCGGGCATTGCCCGTGTTTTCGGCAAACTATCGCATGGTACCGCCGTTTTGTGAATTCCACGTTAACACGGGGTTATTTTCCCGCGATAGACTGCGATGTGTAAAGTTGCGTTAACATTTTTTGGAGATGTTTAGCGCACGTTCTTGTGAATATCCCCCTGGGTGTTTTAAAACCTGCTGGCCGGCGTCACTGCAAACAGGAGATCAGCGGCCTCTGCGGAGGGTAGTGCTGAAAGTTTCAGTACAATTCAAGTTACTACACTGGTTAAGTAGAATGAGCTGTATATTTTGTGTGTTTCTGCTTGTGGCCCATCCTGTGAGACAGCGCTTGTGACATCCCCCCAAGAGGACACATCCTGGTGTATCATGTTTCCTCAGCCTCTCGTCAATCAGCCCAGAAAACGCGCCAAGAAGTGGGTCTCTTGAGATGCATCGATAGGCATCGGATCCACACGTTAATGTTGGAAAAAGAACGCATTATCGGAGTCAGCTGAATCCACCACTTCCCTAAGCGCAGGACAGATTTACTAGACAGTTACAGTTTTGCTTTAGAAGGATTAAACGCTGAGTCGGCCCTGTCTGGATTGAAACGATGGATTTAGGCCCAGATCTCTGTACTGGGGTGAATGTATGACATTGTTCTGCATTCTGTCCATCAACTGTTGTTTTTGCATTTGTCACCTCGAGTGGGACGGGTATGCCCAGACGTGGGTCCCGTGCTCTCCATGCCACTGGAATCAAGCTATCCTGGCTGAAGAGGGGTGAAACCCCGAAACCGGTCCTGGGATGCTTGTTTCCAGTCCAGGGAGGACCTGGCTTGGCAGTTCGGGCTGGACTGTTCCCATGAGGCACAGGGTCAAGTCTGATTTGCATATGGCTGGGTTCAAACTGGAATGGCATGGTGAGCAAAAAAACGATGGATTTAGGCCCAGTTCTCTGTACTGGGGTGAATGTATGACATTGTTCTGTATTCTGTCCATCAACTGTTGTTTTTGCATTTGTCAGCCCGAGTGGGACGGGTATGCCCAGACGTGGGTCCCGTGCTCTCCATGCCACTGGAATCAAGCTATCCTGGCTGAAGAGGGGTGATACCTCGAAACCGGTCCTAGGATGCTTGTTTCCAGTCCAGGGAGGACCTGGCTTGGCAGTTCGGGCTGGACTGTTCCCATGAGGCACAGGGTCAAGACTGATTTGCATATGGCTGGGTTCAAACTGGAATGGCATGGTGAGCAAAAAACGATGGATTTAGGCCCAGATCTCTGTACTGGGGTGAATGTATGACATTGTTCTGCATTCTGTCCATCAACTGTCGCTTTTGCATTTGTCACCCCGAGTGGGACGGGTATGCCCAGACGTGGGTCCCGTGCTCTCCATGCCACTGGAATCAAGCTATCCTGGCTGAAGAGGGGTGAAACCCCGAAACCGGTCCTATGATGCTTGTTTCCAGTCCAGGGAGGACCTGGCTTGGCAGTTCAGGCTGGACTGTTCCCATGAGGCACAGGGTCAAGACTGATTTGCATATGGCTGGATTCAAACTGGAATGGCATGGTGAGCAAAAAAACGATGGATTTAGGCCCAGATCTCTGTACTGGGGTGAATGTATGACATTGTTCTGCATTCTGTCCATCAACTGTTGTTTTTGGATTGAAATCCATGGCCTTCAAATTACTAGAGCTCAGCAGCTATTGAGTTACCTCGCTTGTAACTCGCTGCCTGCGCTGCTTGGAGCTGAAACCGGAGCCATGCGGAAACACTCCTTGGTTTAGAAGCACTCACCTCGGGCTCCGGATTCATGCTGAGACGAGGGTGTGAGGGCCTGAGGGCCCGAGGCAGCTGCTGCCCTCTTAACACAGAATCAAACATTGTAAAGATACTAATCTAACCTAACAGATCTCTGCCGACAAAGAGGAGTGGTGGGGGCGAGCACACGGAGATAAGGAGGCACTGCAGCTCCCGCCCTGCGCGCCGCTGCTCGCTCCCGCAGGCAAAACGCCGGGGGAATGAACCTTTTCATAAAAGGTGGGACATGCACCCACCTTTAGCCATTAGCTGGCTTTGATTCTGAAAGGACACGCGCAAAAGCCAATCCATTGCATGGGAGGAGTCAGACCCACACAGAGTAGAGAAGAGTAGAGACAAGCATTGGCATAGCCAATAGGTCTCGCCTTTGGGACTTTATAAGTGTTTAGCCAGAGCATGCCTTTCCCACGTAGATGCCTTTACCACGCATGCAATGTCTTCAAGCTATGTTGTAGAGCAGTGTGGCTGTTGTGCATCATGTTGAAAAGTTATAATAAAGTGATACTATATCCACTTCTCATGCCACACATTAAACGCCTCCGCCCCTGAATGCATTCCCGCTTACTCGCCCCCCTCCACCCCCCTCAGTATGCATGTGAATGACGGGTCTGAAACATCCAGGGGTTTCCCATGCTGAAGCCCAGCCACAGACTTAAGAGACAATGTGAGGCGGTGTCCGGAACGTGGAACAGCTGCAGAGAGGAGGGGGCAATGGATGGAATGTGAGGAGGGGGCTAGAGGGGGGCAATGGACGGAATGTGAGAAGGGGGCAATGGATGAAATGTGAGGAGGGGGACAGTGGTCGGAATGTGAAGAGGGGGGTAGAGGGGCAATGGACAGAATGTGAGGAAGGGGCTAACGAGACGTGAGAGAGGCAGTGAAAAAGAGCAGAGGGTTCACGCGTCTGCCGGAGTCATCCGAGAGCACCCTGCGGACGCTGCTTTTGGCCGCTTTAATCCCTGAGAGGTAAACAGAACAAATCCTTGTTATTTACGGGGCCATCGAGTACCACGAGTGTAACACAAGAATAATAAATAAATCCGTTATTTGTAAAGTGGGAACCTCTCTCCCCTCAGGATCTCAAGGCGCTGGGGGTCGTCGGGGAGATTATGTGAGCTGATGCCCAGAGTCACAGGGTGCTGAGCAGAGTTGTAGCCGGCGATTGAACTGTGAGCACAGCTATCCGGAGTCAGCCGCCCTTGCCGCTGCGCCACACCTCTCCCGTAAATCACCTAAGAATATTTGCTTTCTTTCCAAGATGTGTTTCTGTATTTGTTCATGCAACATATGACTCTCTCCCATAGTGAATACTGACTCGCCATGTGTCTGAGTCATTTCAGGTTAGCATGGGTGTTTATAATGGTGCAGGATTGAGAGCTCTGAAGCTGAGGCTTCTCATGGTACCAGTCAGTGGGTCACAGACGTGTACATACTACTTGCCCATCCAAATCTTGGCCTCTCTGCGGAGCGATGGACGCATATGTGCCAATTGTAATTATGTTTTTTTTTTGCCACGGCCCTTTTAAAGAGCCCCAACTTTTTCATCCCACTTAAAGCATTGCCAACCAGCACTTTGCCAAGATCATTCAGAAATGCACGGTTGTAGCCCCAAGTCTTCTGTATACGGAACTGACACTGCAATTGCGGTTACTGTATGCGACAAAACAATAAATATAGCCAGGGTTCCACACTACTCACCCTGCCACTGCTGCCGTTCAGTGCTCGCAAGGGATTTACCACACCCGGGTTCCGGGGCCCCATACATCCCCGGGGGGTCCTCGGCAACAAGCCTTCCATCCCCCGGCACCAAGCCGCCCACGCCAACCGAGAGATCATGTGCAACGTCCAAGCACAACCCCGGAACGAGCATGTGCACTACACTGCGTGTTTGTGCACGGGACGGGAAGAATAGAGGAAGCCAGTGCGGAGGAAGAGGAAGGTGACGCCCGACAGGCCCCGCCCAAAGCCCGACCTACTCAGGGAGAGAGTGGGACGTAGGGCTGCTGCCTGCGGAGAGTTAAAGTGTAAAAGAGTCAAAGTGTGAAGCAACCACTTAGGTGTCCGAGGACTGACCCCTGTACTGCACTCTCGTCACGGTATTTTCAAATCACAATACAATGTTTTTTAATCCGTTTCGCCTGCTTAGGATACAGAAAGCCTAGCACATTGTCACGGTTACTTAACCAACCACAACATTAGAAGCCACTTGAGCTCCCCTTTCAGAGAGAAGCTCTCCTCCTAGAGCCCCGAACTCTTGATGGCACCCATTTAAAAAAAAATTTAAAAAGTGGACCCCGAAGGCGTCAATGTCCTTCCGGGGCTGCGGAGCACAAAAGCACCAGAAACAAGAGAGCGCGGCGTCCGTAATGAAAGATGACGTGCGGCAAATGAAGCGGACACAAGCCTTTCTTTTCTTAACATGGTGCCTAAAGCAAATTAAAATTTTTTTTTTTTTTTTTTAAAAGTAACAAAACAACAAGCGCGGCCACTAAAGTAAAAGCGACCGCGCTGTGTTTAATTAGTAACCTGATCCACGACGAGGGAGGAATGCAGCTGCCAGCCTGCGTGCCGCTGCTCGCTCCCGAGAGCAAAACGCCGTGGGAGTGAGCCTTTGGAGAAGAGGTGGGACATGCACCCGCCTTTGGCCATTTGTGTGCTTTCATTATTGAAAGACACATGCAAAGACCAATCCAATGTGTGGGAGGAGTCTGACCCACACAGAGAAGTTTGGAGTGCTCACAAGAAGCCTCCCATAGAGCAGCGCATGTGCGCTGCGCTAGGCTCGACCAAAAAAGGAAGCACCTCCATGCCCCCTGCTGTTTCTTTTTTGATTCATGAATTTCCTAGTGCGCCCCTGAAACTTGAACCACCGTTCAGGTGACAAAACTAAGCAAGCATTGGCTTTGCCAATGTGTTTTAGCAATGTTGTAAACCAGCCTTGCTTCTTTTCAGCATGGCTAAAAGTTAGTGGTGTGGAGAAGAGTGGCATGGACTGGAGTGTCGTGGAGTGGCATAGAGTGGAGTGGCATAGAGTGGAGTGGCGTATAGGGGTAGAAAGGAGTAGATTGGCGAAGAGTGGTGTAGAGTAAAGTGATGTGGAATGGAGTGGAGTAGAGTGGCATGGAGTGAAGTAGAGTGGTGTAGATAAAGTGAAGTAGAGTGGCAAAGAGTAGAGTAGAGTGACATAGAGTAGAGTAGCGTAGAGTTGAGTATGTATGGTGTGGTAGTGCACTGCCACTACAGAGAACATATTTTCAATTGAAATGGCCATTACATTTGCACAGACATACAGTTTTACTGATAAAATTATACAGCGCACACATGATAATTTGTTGAAATGGCATCACCTAGTGTATTGATTTGTTTTGATCGTATTAAAATATTTGCTTCCAGGTTCCACCACACTTCAGAAGTACAAAAAATTTGCTTAAGTTATGCTTTCATAATTCTGATATATTCTGATATATTCTGATTTATAGACATTTAAATTTGTTGTGTGCTAGAAAACAGCCTTCCCTTTCACACCCACAGATTGTCACATAAATCCTCTTACTTTGAAGTCAGAAAAAGATAAGTAAAAAACCAAGCTTCCTAGGAAGACAGAGGCTGACATTTGACCTCTGTCTTTGAAAGCACAGCAAATGAAACAAGATAAGAACAAAATGTAAAGGCCTGTTTACAGAAAGTGAGCAAGAATACAGTAAACAGGCCATGCTTCATGGGAGGGGCAAAGACATGATGGACAGCCTAAAACAAACAAAGCCAATGGTAAGCAATGGGCGGGATGCATTCATAGGAAAACTTTCAGAATGTTCCCAAGAAGTCTTTGCGCAACCAGAAAGTGGCATAAAAAGTAAATGTTCGTGCATTTTAATGTAAATGAACCACAATTTGTTCTTTTTAACTTCTTAGTTCATTGGGTGGCCGGGCATGGCAGGGTCGTGATCCTAGAAAAAGGCAGGTGTGGGCAGCAGAGGTAGGGAGAAGGCTAGAGGGCAGCAAGTGTCTCTGGTTGTGGACTGATGCTAAGAGAAGAGAACACCCAGGCAGATATATCTTAATTCAAGGTATAATATGCACAGAGTTGCCTGTTGGGCATCATGGGTTTCTGGAGATCTGAGAGCCTTAGGTTTTAGAGGAGCTAAAGGAGGAGGTAAGGAGTGAAAGGTGGAGAGCTTGAGTCTAAGTGTGAAAGTGAATGGGGTGTTGAGGGGGGCTGGTGGCTATGGACACAAGACATCAGAATCAGGGAGAGCAGTGCAGAACTTGCTGCCTACTACAGTGTCTCTAGGGCCAAGAGGGCTGGGGCTGATTCTTTCAATTTAGTTTTGCCAGAGGTGTGGGGGGAGGTAGATTGTAGCATGGGTGGGGGGGGCATGTGTGCAGTGCCCAAGGTAACACAGTCGATTGGGGGCCAGGTGAGTGATGACAAATGGGTCAGGAGTGTGGGGGCATCTGGTTAGTGATTGATGTGGTGACAGGTGGGTCAGGAGTGTGGGGGCAGCTGGGTAGTGACTGATGTGGTGGCAGGTGGGTCAGGAGTGTGGGGCTAGCTGGGTAGTCTTTGATGTGGTGACAGGTGGGTCCAGAGTTTAGGGGCAGCTGGGTAGTGTTTGATGTGGTGACAGGTGGATCAGGAGTGTAGGAGGCAGCTGGGTAGTGATTGATGTGGTGACAGGTGGGTCAGGAGTGTAGGGGCAGCTGGGTAGTGTTTGATGTGGTGACAGGCGGGTCAGGAGTGTGGGGGCAGCTGGGTAGTGATTGATGTGGTGGCCGCTGGGTAGTGATTGATGTGGTGACAGGTGGGTCAGGAGTGTGGTGCTAGCTGGGTAGTGTTTGATGTGGTGACAGGTGGGTCAGGACTGTGGGGGCAGCTGGGTAGTGATTGATGTGGTGATAGGTGGATCAGGAGTGTAGGGGCGTCTTGGCAGTGACTGATGTGGTGATAGGTGGGTCAGGAGTGTGGGGGCAGCTGGGTAGTGATTGAGGTGGTGACAGGTGGGTCAGGAGCGTGGGAGGTAGCTGGGTAGTGATTGAGGTGGTGACAGGTGGGTCAGGAGCGTGGGAGGTAGCTGGGTAGTGATTGATGTGGTGATAGGTGGGTCAGGAGTGTGGGGCAGCTGGGTAGTGATTGATGTGGTGACAGGTGGGTCAGGCGTGTGGGGGTAGCTGGGAGTGATTGAGGTGGTGACAGTTGGGTCAGGTCTGTGGGGGTGGCTGGGTAGTGATTGATGTGGTGATAGGTGGATCAGGAGTGTAGGGGCGTCTGGGCAGTGACTGATGTGATAGGTGGGTCAGGAGTGTGGGGGTAGCTGGGTAGTGATTGATGTGGTGATAGGTGGGTCAGGAGTGTGGGGGCTGCTGGGTAGTGATTGATCTGGTGATAGGTGGATCAGGAGTGTAGGGGCGTCTGAGCAGTGACTGATGTGGTGATAGGTGGGTCAGGTCTGTGGGGGCAGCTGGGTAGTGATTGAGGTGGTGATAGGTGGGTCAGGAGTGTGGATGCAGCTAGTTAGTGACTGATGTGGTGACAGGTGGGCCAGGACTGTGGGAGGCAGCTGGGTAGTGATTGATGTGGTGACAGGTGGGTCATGACTGATTGGTGTGGTGACAAGTGGGTCAGAGTGTGGGGGCAGCTGGGTAGTGATTGATGTGGTGACAGGTGGGTCAGGTCTGTGGGGGCGTCTGGGTAGTGATTGATGTGGTGACAAGTGGGTCATGAATGTGGGGGCAGCTGGTTAGTGATTGATGTGCTGGCAAGTGGGTCATGGCTGTGGGGAGAGTGATTGATGTGGTGATAGGTAGGTCAGGAGTGTGGGTGCAGCTTCAGTAGTGATTGATGTGGTGACAGGTGGGTCAGGAGTGTGGCGGCGGCTGGTTAGTGATTGATGTGGTGACAGGTGGTGTCAGGATTCCCGCCACAGCTCACCTCTCTTGACTATCACAATATACCGGCCTGACTCATATCATTCCTGCCACACTTATGAACGAATAAACGTCTTGAACCCTGACTTTTGACCATATTCCATGGGGTTGGTAATAGCTAGCTGGTGTTCCCTGGTTAGTTTGAAATGGATTAATAACTTTTACAAATGTTTTACCATGCAAATGCAAGGTCAGGTTTCAGGCATCACGGAAACAACCAAAAAATCCACCAGAATAAGCATCAAGCAACCGGCATAGATGGCCTCAACGTGAGGGAAGACAGCCCTCATCAAATGAATCATCTGCACCTGTTCCTTGCTATCAGCAATTAGAACACACCCTTTGTGAACATTCTAAAGCACCTCCTAGAAGGCAGCCTCATCAAGTTAATTATCTGCACCTGCTCTTTGTTACAAACAATTAGAATGTGATTTTTATGAACATTCTAAAGCAGTCTTATTTAAAGCCCGTCCACACTCCTCCCCATTGCTTAGCCTCTTCACCTGCCGCTTACCTGTTTCCCGGCTTCCAGAACACTGTCTTGCCAGCTCCTTTGATCCTCCCGCTTCGACCTCACTGCAAAGAATGTCCTGCATTAGTCTTGCACCTGGATGGAAAAAAGATCAAGAAGAAAAGGAAATACAATTAACAGACTTGATTTTACTATGCACTGAGCTCAGTCGTAACAACTGAAGGAAGTGACGCGATTAGGGCCACCCGGGTCACTCGCGACCACCTCTCAGCCTTCCAAACAAATGAAGAGTCAGTCAGACAGTAGAGAATACAAACCAAAGTTGTTTATTAGGATGCGCTCGAGCGGAGTCCGGTCTGACCAGCCTCCTTAGATAGCTGCCGAGGGACTGACCCTTACCAACATAACATCAGATATTATACATTTCCAATACCCAACAGGACCCGCCCAGACTGGAAATTTCCAGTTGGAGCAGGTTAACAAAGGAGGCACAGAAGGATGAGCTACACTCCTGGGACCGGGTACATGCTATCTCAGCTTCAAAGTTATTCTGCCTGGGCCCAGCTCTCTAAGAGAGTGGGAGCAGGCTACCTACGAGGAAAGGCATGCAAAAATAGAATGATCTATTCATTAGTGCAGCGAAGCTCAACCTTGAATAATAAAGAGAAACAATCGAGGTTGCTTTCTGCTGAGGCAGACAGTATAAGACAGAAACTTCATTTCGATCATGGTACAAAATGGCGGCTGAATACAAAATGGCGCCGCAAATGCTAACTTAACTCGCACAATGCTAGAAGGAGTCAGCCAGACGCATTCTCAGTCTAACAGACCCTCCTTTTAGCATTTGCTAACAATTTTGTCTAATGCTATATGCAAAGTAAAAGGACTATTAGTATATGCCAGTACACACATGTTAGAATTGGGGGTCTCTAGTTGGCACAGGTAGGTACTTGTGACAAGTAGGGACCCACGCCTCTAGTCAGGGTAGGGGGGTACACTCCTAAAATAACCCCTGCTCACCCCCTTGGTAGCTTGGCACGAGCAGACAGGCTTATCTCAGAGGCAGTGTGTTAAGCATTTGTGAACACATACAGTAATCCAGTGACAACACTACAGATGGACTCCACACAAGTTTTAAAACAAAAATAAGTATTCTTTATATAGATTTAACACAAGACCATAAACGACAAAAATCCACAATACTGTACTTAAAATGGTAGGTTTAGCTTAGTTCTCTTCAGTTCTTAAAATGCGACACTTTGAGTTAATGTACCTTACGATGCGTCACGCTTCTACAACGAAAGTGTTGCAGAGATGGAGATCCGGCAAAGATCCGGTGCAAAGAAATAAAGACGTCAAGTTCTTCCTGATGCGGCACGCTTCTCCGATGTTGCGAGAAGTCTCGGCTCGATGCGTCAGCTGCAGCGGCGACACCCTTGTTCCGTGATGCGACGACAGCGGCTTTGGTGGCGACACTCTTCTCCGACGTTGCGAGACGCTTCCGCTCGATGCGACAACTGCAGCGGCGACACCCTTGTTCCGTGATGCGACGGCAGCAGCTCCGACGGCGGCACGCTTCTCCGTGGATGCGTGGCGCTTCTCTTGATGCGGTGCAATGTGACAGCTACAGCGGCGACATCTACGATGCGACGGCAGCGGCTGCGACGGCGACACGCTTCTTCCTCGTGGCGAGACGCTTCTCTTGATGCGGTGCAATGCAACAGCTACGATGCGACGGCAGCGGCTGCGACGGCGACACGCTTCTTCGGGGTTGCGGGACGTTTCTTGAGATGCGGTGCAATGCGACAGCTACAGCGGCGACATCCACGATGCGACGGCAGCGGCTGCGACGGCGATACGCTTCTCCCTCTTGAGTCGCGCTTCCAGCTCCTTGCGACACGCAGTCCCTCAGAAGGCCCAAAATAGCAGCAGGCACTTCCAAAGAACTCTTGGGGAGCTGGGGGTTGAAGTCTGTTGTCCCTGAGACTTTTTTCTCAAGCCCTTGGAGATCCTTCACAAGTTGAATAAAAGTGCACACAAAGTCCTTTTCTCCTTTCTTTGGCAGTCAGGCAACCACTGCAGGCCAATCCCCCAAGCAGCACTTCAGCTTAGGGATAGTCTCTCCTCAGTTCCTTCTGGTTCCTCTCCTCAGCAAAGGTTTCTTCTTGTTTCCCAAAGTGATCTAATTTCCTAGGGGTCTGGGTCCCCTTTTATACACAGTTTCTCTTTGTTCTCTGAAGGCAGAGAGGCCTTTGCCTAGTCCAAAACCAGTTCTGGTCAGTCCTGGAGCACTTTGTTTACAGGACTCCTTCCTTCCTTTCAGAATGTGGGGCAGAGTGCTCAGGCGCCCGGCAGGAGGTGGAGCCAGCATTGTGGAAGGCAGGCACAGCCCTATTCAGACCCAGGTGCAACTCCTCCCTCCACTCTGGATGCAGATCTCTCTATTCAGCCCTGGCTGCCTCACCCTGTCTCCTGGAGTTCCCCCAGCCCCTGTCACTCACAAACCCAGACAATGAATACACAACCTAGCAGAGGCAGGCTTGGAAGTTTAGGCAAGAAAATACCCACTTTCTAAAAGTGGTATTTTCAAACACAGAATGTTAAAACCAACTTCACTAAAAGATGTATTTTATCATCCTGAGTTCAGGCATACTAAATTCGTTTTTCTACCATGTTCCCTGGGTCAGTTAGGATTATAAGGTGTAATAATCAAACTGCCCATTATAGCCTATGGGGAGCAGGTAGCCTTGCAATAGTGAAAAACGAAAATGGCTGTAATTCACTATTAGGACATGCCACACACACCAGGGCATGTCCTACCGTATACTTACAATGCACCCTGCCCTTGGGCCTACCATAGGGGTGTCTGACATGAAGAAAAGGGAAGGTTTAGGGACTGGCAAGTGGGTGCACTTGCCCAGTCGGTATGACAGTACCAGACTGCACACAGGCTCTGCAATGGCAGGCCTTAGACACATTTTACAAGCTGCTTCTGTGGGTGGCACAACCAGTGCTGCAAGCCCACCAGCAGCATTGGATTTACAAGCCCTGGGCACACTCAGTGCACTGTACTAGGGACTGACAAGTAAACCAATCATCCAATCAGGGAGTCACTAATGCATAACACAATTTATCATAGGGAGCACTTGCACTGTGACACTGAATAGCAGTGGCACAGTGCCCAAAGCATCTAACACCAGCAAAAACAGATCAATAACATTGGAGGCATCATAAAAAAATGGAAGGGAGACCCACGCCAAGGATGCCAGGTCTAACACGTGTCCCCTCCAGCTGAAATGTGGGGAGAACTACCCTACCCCATGGGAGTTCTCTTCACTAAGGCGGAAAAATCTGGACAGACCATCAGCATTGGCGTGTTCTGTACCAGGGCGGTGTTCCACCATGAAATCCATCCCCTGTAGGGAAATGGACCACCTCAACAGCTTTGGATTCTCACCCCTCATCTGCATCAACCATCTGAGGGGCCTGTGGTCTGTCTGAACCCGGAAGTGAGTCCCAAACAGGTATGGTCTCAGCTTCTTCAGTGCCCAGACCACAGCAAATGCCTCACGCTCAATAGCACTCCACCTCTGTTCCCGTGGCAGTAACCTCCTACTGATGAAGGCTACGGGTTGATCCAGGCCCTCCTCATTCATCTGTGACAGAACAGCCCCCACACCATGCTCTGAAGCGTCTGTTTGTACTACGAACTCTTTGGAGAAGTTGGGTGCCAGGAGCACGGGCGCCGTGCACATAGCAGTTTTCAGGGCCTCAAAAGCTTTCTGACAGGTGTCAGTCCATATCACTTTCTTGGGTTGCTTCCTGGAAGTCAACGCTGTCAAGGGAGCAACAATGTTACCATACCCCTTGACAAACCTCCTGTAGTAACCCGTGAGTCCTAAAAAGGCTCTCACCTCTGTCTGGGTTTTGGGGGGTTCCCAAGTCAGGATGGTTTCAATTTTGGGTTGTAGGGGCGCCACCTGGCCACACCCCACCTGGTGTCCCAAGTACACCACGGAACCCTGCCCGATCTGGCACGTACTCGCCTTGATCGTGAGGCCTGCCCTCCGCAGCGCCATCAACACTTCCCAGAGGTGGCACAGATGTTCTTCCCAACTGGCGCTGAACACCGCGATGTCATCCAGGTAGGCGGCACTGAACGAGTCCAGTCCAGCCAACACCTGGTTGACCAACCTCTGGAAGGTGGCAGGGGTATTCTTCATCCCAAAGGGCATCACCCGGAACTGGTAGTGCCCATCTGGTGTGGAGAATGCTGACCTCTCTCTTGCCCCATCAGTCAAGGCGATCTGCCAGTACCCAGACATTAAGTCAAACGTGCTGAGGTACCGTGCAGCCCCTAGCCGATCTATGAGCTCATCAGCTCTGGGGATGGGGTGCGCGTCAGTCCTGGTGACTGAATTGAGCCCTCGGTAGTCCACACAGAACCGGAGTTCTGGTGTGGCACCCGGTGCGGCAGCCTTTGGGACCAAGACCACTGGGCTGGCCCAAGGACTGTTAGAGGACTCAATCACCCCTAACGCAAGCATTTTGGAGACCTCCTCCTTGATGCAAGCTCTCACCCTGTCAGTCACCCTGTAAGTTTTGTGCTTCACAGGTGTACTGTCCCCAGTGTCCACGTCATGGATGCACCAATCTGTGACACCGGGAACCAGGGAGAACAGGTCAGAAAACTGTCCCAGCAACTGGCGGCAGTCATTCTGTTGCTCAGGGGTCAGGGTGGAAGAGAGGTTGACACTATCCACGGACCCATCTTGCTCTGTCGCCGACAGGAGGTCAGGAAGAGGCTCGGTCTCCTCCTCCATCCCAGCATCTGTCGCTAAGAGCATGCCCACTTGGGACCTCTCCAAGTGGGGCTTCAGGCGGTTGACATGCAGGACCCTCAAGGGGTTCCTGGGAGACCGCAAGTCCACCAAGTAGGTAACCGGACTCTTGCGCTCTACAACCTCAAAGGGTCCGATCCACTTATCCTGGAGCGCGCAGGGCTCCACGGGGGCCATGACCCACACTTTCTGACCAGGCTGAAGCTCTACCAGAGTGGCATTCTGGTCGTACCACCGCTTCATCTCCTCCTGGCTGGCTTCCAGATTCGCCTCAGCGAGTTGCCTGAAACGCCTAGTTTGGTTCCTAAAGGCCAGCATGTAACTGTATACATCCTGGGGAGGTTTCCTGGGAGATTGCTCCCAGCCTTCTTTGACCAAACTTAGAGGTCCCCTCACTGGGTGTCCATAGAGAAGCTCAAAGGGACTGAACCCTAGAGATTGCTGTGGCACCTCCCGGTAAGCAAAGAGCAGGCATGGTAAGAGGACGTCCCACTTACGCCTCATAGGTTCCTCAAGACCCATAATCATGCCTTTGAGGGTTCGGTTGAACCTTTCAACCAACCCATTTCCTTGGGGGTGGTAAGGAGTGGTGAACTTGTAGGTTACCCCACACTCCTGCCACAGGGACTTCATATATTTGGAAATGAAGTTGGTCCCCCGGTCAGACACTACCTCGCGAGGGAATCCCACTCTGGAGAAAATTCCCATCAATGCTCGTCCCACCACGGGGGCCGTCACTGTCCTCAGAGGTATGACTTCCGGGAACCGGGTGGCATGGTCCACCAAGACCAGGATGAACCTGTTGCCCATGGCTGTCTTGGGGTCCAGTGGCCCCACAATGTCAATCCCCACACGTTCAAAGGGGGTGCTGACTACAGGGAATGGCTGGAGAGGAGCCTTTTGCTTCCTCCCACTCTTTCCACTTGCCTGGCAAGTCTGACAAGTCCTGCAGTGAGTGTCTGAACTCCTGCGCATTTGGGGCCAATAAAAGTGGGTGACAAGCCTCTCAAAGGTCTTGTCTTGCCCCAAATGTCCTACCAATGGAACATCATGAGCCAGCCCCAGTAGGAAGGCTCTGAAGCGCTGGGGTACCACCAGCACACGGGCTGACCCAGGCTCAGCAACCTTAGGCTCAGTATACAGGAGATCATTCTCCCAGTAAATCCAATGTGACCCAGACTGATCACCTGCGGCCTGGTCTGCAGCCTGTTGCCGCAGAACCACAAGAGAAGGGCATTCTTTCTGCTCCTTGCAGAATTCTTCCCTGGAGGGTCCTCCTTCTTGCTGCAAATGGGTCAGCTCAGGCAGGTCCCCCAGTTCAGCTACCTGTTCCCCTGTAGGCTCCAGGGCATCCCCCTCAAGGTCTGCCTCCTCCTGGACCGTGGGAACTTCGGGGGCCGGTTTCCCGCACCCCCTGCCTCTTCTCATGACGGCAGGTACCTGGGCCTCCCTCTCAGGCTCCAGGTCCTCTTGAGCACCATTACTTGCTGCCATGGACCGGGTGGTCACACACGCCCAGTCAGGCAAACCCAACATTTCTAAATGAGCACTTCGCTCCACCTTCGCCCAAGGTGAGCTCTCCAAGTCGTTCCCCAACAAACAGTCAACAGGCATGGCGGGCCTCACAGCAACCTGAAGAGTACCAGAGACCCCCCCCACTCAAAGGGAACCTGAGCCACCTTACAGTGACTCTCTGTGTTGTCAGCGGCAACAACTGGATAGAATGCATGGGGGACAACCTACTCTTGAGACACCAGGTGACACTTGACAGCTGTCACCCTGGCTCCTGTATCTCTAAGAGCCTCCACCCTATGGCCATTGATGGTCACCCACTGCATGTATTTCTTAGTGTTATCAGGCAGCTGGGTCCTGGGGACCACCTCACAGTCTCCTAATGAGACAAGGGACATCTCTGCGGGACCCCACCCATCTTGGGCACCCATCTCCTCACCCAGGGCTACACTAGCCATCTGTCGGGGGGCTGCACCAGGGGGTGCTGTCTTTCCAAACTGGCGGCACCTGGGATCATTCGCCTTATGACCCAGGTCCCCACATTTGTAGCATCTCAGGGGTCCCCCTTGAACAGGTGGACCTGTCGGGCCCCTGATGGTTTCTGGGGGAGGCTGGGAACCTTTCCCTTGGTTCCCTTGGGGACTACTTTGGGGCCTTCTTTGGAACTCCCTCTGTTTACCCTTGTCTCCCCCACTCTTCTGCTGGGGACCCTGCCCACTCTTGGCTGAGTCTCCCACGTGACCCTTGTGGACCCTGGTACTGACCCAGCGGTCCACCTCCTCAGCAAGCTTCCTAGGATTAGTCAGCCTACTATCAATCAGGTGCTGGCGTAGCTCAGGAAAACAATTACTTGACAAGTGCTCCCATGCAATCAAATCAAGAAGCCCCTGAAAATCATCAACTTTGCTACCCTTTACCCAACCATCCAATGCTCTGCAGAAAAAAGTGACATATTCAACCCAGGTACTGTTCTCTATCTTTTTGCAACCCCTGAACCTCTGTCTATACAATTCAGGAGTCAAACCATACCTGGACATTAATGCATCTTTCATGTGGCTATAAGAATTATGGACATCAGAAGGCAAATCTAACAGTGTGTCCCGCCCCTCACTAAGGAACCGTCCCCACAACCCCGCTCCCCAATCCTTCTCAGGGACCCGGTGGGAAGACATGGCTACCTCATAGGCCTTGAAACACTGCCCAATGTCATCATTCTTATAAAACTCTCTGACCACATCCTTAGGAATATACACCCTAGATTCAACAGGCATTGACGGTGTGCTGCCACCAGAGGGAGTAATCTCTAAGCTCCTAGCTTTCAAATCCAACTCCCTCAAACTTTTCTCATGCTCAAGCTGCATCCTCTTTTCTTCCAGGGCCATTTTCCTAATCTCCAATTGCCCATTCATTTTGGCCAGCTCCAACTCATGCATCCTATTTCTCTCTTTGTCCTCCAGCTCTTCTGTGGACAGACCTTTGGCAGAAACACTGCTACCTGCTGGGGAAGGTGCTCTCCTTTCCCCTGGACCCGGTGGCCCTTCCAGCTGCACACCTGCATTCTCATCCCCTTCCTCATTCTCAGGGGTTTTCCTTGCTTCTACCCAGGCCCTCAGCGCCTTGTAGAACTCATCCCTCTTGGTGAGCCCGGTAATTGCAACGTTAAATTTCTTGCAGAAGTGCTTCAGCTGTTTCACATTGTAGCATTCTAGTTTCTCCTCTTCCCAATCAAAATCAACAGATGCTATGGATGCTGCTTTCATGATGGTTAAACTTGGCAAAAATAGAAAATCCCTGAAAAAAGAGATCTACCAAAAGTATGTGGTTGCGTTTTGGTCTGCACTCACTAGTAGTGTTCACCAATCACTGTACATGAGTCACAAATGCAAGTCCAGAATCCTCACCGCTGACCACCAATGTTAGAATTGGGGGTCTCTAGTTGGCACAGGTAGGTACTTGTGACAAGTAGGGACCCTCGCCTCTAGTCAGGGTAGGGGGGTACACTCCTAAAATAACCCCTGCTCACCCCCTTGGTAGCTTGGCACGAGCAGACAGGCTTATCTCAGAGGCAGTGTGTTAAGCATTTGTGAACACATACAGTAATCCAGTGACAACACTACAGATGGACGCCACACAAGTTTTATATCAAAAATAAGTATTCTTTATATAGATTTAACACAAGACCATAAACGACAAAAATCCACAATACTGTACTTAAAATGGTAGGTTTAGCTTAGTTCTCTTCAGTTCTTAAAATGCGACACTTTGAGTCAATGTACCTTACGATGCGTCACGCTTCTACAACGAAAGTGTTGCAGAGATGGAGATGCGGCAAAGATCCGGTGCAAAGAAATAAAGACGTCAAGTTCTTCCTGATGCGGCACGCTTCTCCGATGTTGCGAGAAGTCTCGGCTCGATGCGTCAGCTGCAGCGGCGACACCCTTGTTCCGTGATGCGACGACAGCGGCTTTGGCGGCGACACTCTTCTCCGACGTTGCGAGACGCTTCCGCTCGATGCGACAACTGCAGCGGCGACACCCTTGTTCCGTGATGCGACGGCAGCAGCTCCGACGGCGGCACGCTTCTCCGTGGATGCGAGGCGCTTCTCTTGATGCGGTGCAATGCGACAGCTACAGCGGCGACATCTACAATGCGACGGCAGCGGCTGCGACGGCGACACGCTTCTTCCTCGTGGCGAGACGCTTCTCTTGATGCGGTGCAATGCGACAGCTACAGCGGCGACATCTACGATGCGATGGCAGCGGCTGCGACAGCGACACACTTCTTCGGGGTTGTGGGACGTTTCTTGAGATGTGGTGCAATGCGACAGCTACAGCGGCGACATCCACGATGCGACGGCTGCGACGGCGACACGCTTCTCCCTCTTGAGTCGCGCTTCCAGCTCCTTGCGACATGCAGTCCCTCAGAAGGCCCAAAACAGCAGCAGGCACTTCCAAAGAACTCTTGGGGAGCTGGGGGTTGAAGTCTGTTGTCCCTGAGACTTCAACAGGAGGCAAGCTCTTTTCTCAAGCCCTTGGAGATCCTTCACAAGTTGAATAAAAGTGCACACAAAGTCCTTTTCTCCTTTCTTTGGCAGTCAGGCAACCACTGTAGGCCAATCCCCCAAGCAGCACTTCAGCTTAGGGATAGTCTCTCCTCAGTTCCTTCTGGTTCCTCTCCTCAGCAAAGGTTTCTTCTTGTTTCCCAAAGTGATCTAATTTCCTAGGGGTCTGGGTCCCCTTTTTATACACAGTTTCTCTTTGTTCTCTGAAGGCAGAGAGGCCTTTGCCTAGTCCAAAACCAGTACTGGTCAGTCCTGGAGCACTTTGTTTACAGGACTCCTTCCTTCCTTTCAGAATGTGGGGCAGAGTGCTCAGCCGCCCGGCAGGAGGTGGAGCCAGCATTGTGGAAGGCAGGCACAGGCCTATTCAGACCCAGGTGCAACTCCTCCCTCCACTCTGGATGCAGATCTCTCTATTCAGCCCTGGCTGCCTCACCCTGTCTCCTGGAGTTTCCCCAGCCCCTGTCACTCACAAACCCAGACAATGAATACACAACCTAGCAGAGGCAGGCTTGGAAGTTTAGGCAAGAAAATACCCACTTTCTAAAAGTGGTATTTTCAAACACAGAATGTTAAAACCAACTTCACTAAAAGATGTATTTTATCATCCTGAGTTCAGGCATACTAAATTCGTTTTTCTACCATGTTCCCTGGGTCAGTTAGGATTATAAGGTGTAATAATCAAACTGCCCATTCTAGCCTATGGGGAGCAGGTAGCCTTGCAATAGTGAAAAACGAAAATGGCTGTAATTCACTATTAGGACATGCCACACACACCAGGGCATGTCCTACCTTATACTTACAATGCACCCTGCCCTTGGGCCTACCATAGGGGTGTCTGACATGAAGAAAAGGGAAGGTTTAGGGACTGGCAAGTGGGTGCACTTGCCCAGTCAGTATGACAGTACCAGACTGCACACAGGCTCTGCAATGGCAGGCCTTAGACACATTTTACAAGCTGCTTCTGTGGGTGGCACAACCAGTGCTGCAAGCCCACCAGCAGCATTGGATTTACAAGCCCTGGGCACACTCAGTGCACTGTACTAGGGACTGACAAGTAAACCAATCATCCAATCAGGGAGTCACTAATGCATAACACAATTTATCATATGGAGCACTTGCACTGTGGCACTGAATAGCAGTGGCACAGTGCCCAAAGCATCTAACACCAGCAAAAACAGATCAATAACATTGGAGGCATCATAAAAAAATGGAAGGGAGACCCACGCCAAGGATGCCAGGTCTAACAATACATTATTAATATTCAAAAATACCCTCATCAATAGCCATGAGGTCATGGACAGCCTGCATCATCATGCCAGAAGACTTAACATCATGTATTGAGGCCTTCGGAGAGGGTGTTAACTTTCCAACACAGTAAGCACAGCAAGCAGGAAGACAATGTACGCATAGAAAACATGTGATAATGACACCTGCAATTGCTATAAGAAAGATAAGAATCTTCCACCCCTGAAAGGCTACGAAGCCCCAGAACCAACCAGAAAGTGTCCAAGTACCATTCTCTTGGTGTATATCAGATGCGAGCCTATGCAACTTCTGTATTGCAGCGTATACATTAGGAGCATGGTCCGGTATGTACACACAGCAACTACTGCCAATCACGCGGCAAGCTCCACCCCGGTCTGCTAGGATGATGTCTGACACCATCCTGTTCTGTAACGCAACAAGTCTCGTAGCCTGAAGCTCAGCTGTGATGTTGGTCAAGATCCCTGCCGTAGTATTAATGACCCCTTCCACCACCCTAGTGAGCCTACGGATATTAAGGCTATTGGACATGGGGCCCCAAAAGGGGACAAGGCCTTTCATAGCATCAGTGAACTGCTGCAAAGTAGTGTCTGTCTGATCTATGTCTTCTGTGTCAATAACTCTTCTAACACGAGACAGATGGGCACTCCTACGCCACAGTCGATGATCCCTCTGGTAGCCCGATGGTGCTATACACACTGGGGGAAGGAGGAATGAGAGATAACATATTCCGGCCCATCCCAGAGGAAGCCAAACATACGCCAGGGACCGACAAACAAAATAAACATCGTGAGGGGGTAGCAGAGGTGGGCTACTTTTTGTGCTCAGTACATAGGTGTAATTGAAATTACTCTTGCCCACTTGAACTGGCCAAATCCTTGAACACAGAAACCCGCTGTTGTGTTTACCACAGGCATTGCTTCATCGTGAGTAATATTGCATATCTGGAAGGAATTAAAATATTCAGTGACATTAAACCCCTGGAAATCCAACATTTCATTTTGAAGCCATGTTACATTTTGTTCTTTCTCATATATATTCATACAAGCTGTCGGGGACAATGTATCAGGGGCCACTTGTTCTCCTAGGGTAAACCCTTGGTGGACACGTAAATACTCCAAGACAGTGTCATAATCAGCTAATGTCATATTCATAGTATCTAAATGGAAATGAGTATATACCATAGTAAACAATTGGAACCATGCTTCGCAACTCCCGAGGTAGGAGAAAGGCATGGACAACAATACATCATTTTTGTGGGTCACTGAAGGGAGCAGTCCACAGATCCAACAATTCGTGACATTGGACGTGCCATGCGCCTGGTGGAGCATCTGCAAGAAAACGTTATCGACATATGTTTTTATGTGTTCAGCTTTGTGAGGAGCCAGAGTGACAAACATGTGCTCAGGGGGAACAGGCGTTGTACCAATCAAAGAGTGCACAGGGAATTTTTCCACCAGAAACCACGGGGCAGATTTACAAGAACTGGCGCATCTCTGCAGATTAGCAGAGATGCGCCAGTTAATTTGCGACACGTAAAATAACCCTTGCGTCACCATAGATGCGTCGCATTTACAATGCTGCGGACTGTGGCGCAAGGATAGACAGATGCGTGACGCATCTTTTGGCGTAAGGGGAGCGCATTGCTGGAGTCGTGTCGCAAGCACGACGCAACTCCAGCAATGGTCAGGAATGCCTATTCCTATCATGCTGCATCACTCCTTACACCTGCTTCAAGCAGGCGCAAGGTTTTGACGCAGTGGCGTCGTAAAAGTGACTCGGTGAAATCTTGTAGATTTCACTGCGTCACTTTTACGAGGCTTTCTTGCGTCGGAACGCCCACCCTGCATACATTATACCTCACGCAGGTATAATGTAGCGCAGGGCTTTACAACGTGACGCATCTCCCTAGATGCGTAAAGTTGTCGCAAGGGGCTTGTAAATCTGCCCCCACATTACTCCAAGTATTGCTATTAAGGAAATCAGAACAATTACTATGAAAACTATCTTACTCCTTTTGGACCAGGTGGGCCAACCAACCCCGTCCTTCTCCGAACGATGTGCTGCAAAAGGCTGTTCCTCCTCAACAATCGGGCGACCAAAAGGATACATTGTTGTTAGAGGGAAAGAAATGCAATGCAATGGGGCGGGCGGCAAAGAAACGAGAGAATGGGCAAAAGTTCCCAGCGTCCGTCAGAGCCTCGCTGCCAGACTCCTATTGTTCATCTACGGTGGTGCTGTTGAGCACTTTCGGTGGAGCTACGCAATCGCGATCCCTTTCTGAAGAAATCCCACGTCTTTCAGGGTAGTACACTCTCCCTTTTCCGGGGAAGTACGTCGAATTCACCCTGTCCAATGTCTGAACAATGCACCAATCTCCCTTTCCCTAAACTACCGTTGGTACCAAAGGCAAGGTACACCCTATTCTTTTTCCTCGCAGTCCATCCCTACTAGCCTGCCTTCCCCTTTTGGTGCACTGTTCCTCTGTCGGGGGTGCAAATTGTACCTAGCCGCTCCTGGCACAGAGGGGTCAGCAAACAGGGGCTCAGACACCGAGGGGCCAATAGACTGGGGCTCAAGCACAGATGGACAAGCAGGCTGGGGCTCCTGGATGGCCTTCATCTCAGGTGGCACTGCCTCGTTCAACACTGTGTCGGTCTCTTCCTCTGAGTGTGCCCACGTCAGTCGGGCATCTGAGAAGGGAACAAAACGGGGCACTTGCTCTGTTTCAGAATCGCCAACTCCATCAAGCACCCACTGATCGGAGGTAAACGAAGGGGCACCCTACGACAGTGGTTGGAGTGTATCCAGTTCTTCCGGCCGGCCACCTTCACGGCACTCCGGGTGGCAAGGAGCACCTGGGCAGGCCCCTTCCAGCGGGGCTCCAAACTTCCCTTCCTCTGGAAGTGCTTCGTTAAAACGTAATCCCCAGGCCGAAGATCGTGTCCTGGCCCCTCAGGCGCTAGCGGCAAGGCTTCATGAATCTGTTGGTGAATAGAACGCAAACTTTTAGTCAATTCATACAGGCAGTCCACCAACATAGGGTATTCTATCTTGGAGAACCGACGAGGTCACTGGACGCCCCAGACATTTGCCGGCCGACCGAACACTACCTCGTACGGTGACAATCCTGTTCTAGTGTGAGCCGTAGCTCTTGTACACAAAAGGGCTAATGGTAAAGCATCTGGCCACTTCAATCCTATGCTCTCCTGAATCTTTGCTAATTTCAGTTTGAGAGTACCATTGTACTTCTCAACCAAACCTGCTGACTGGGGATGATTTGCAGCATGGAACTTCTACCTAATGTGTAGACCATCACAGACCAATTGAATGACCTTTGAGTTGAAGTGACTCCCGTTGTCACTCCAAATCAAACGGGGCAAGCCAAAACGAGGGAAGAACTCTTTCAAGAGTGCCGTCGCCGTTGCCAAGGCTGTATTCTCTTTAGTGGGATAAGCCTCAACCCACTTGCTGAATGTACAAACAACTACTAGCACGTATTTCAGATTGTTCACTCGTTCCATTTCAATAAAGTCCATTTGGAGGACCTCGAAAGGGAACGAAGGAGGTGCAAAATTACCAGGGGGCATAGGGGTGCCTTTCCCGGGGTTATACATCATGCATACCATACAGTATTTCACCAGGTGAGCAGCAGTATGGGGGATATTGTCATTCTGCCACATGGGGTCTAGCAGTTTGCATATGCCCTTGGCACTGATATGAGCTGGCCAGTGGGCCATTGTGACTACAGGGAGGACATAGGCATCTGGTAGCATCCATCTCTGTTTCCCTGACTTATCCGTCCAACACCCATCCTCGTCTAAACGTGCTGTACTCTCCTGCCAGACTGCTAACTCCTCAATCGTTGCCTCGTGTCAGGATCCATCGGACTTCCCACCACCTTCCACACTCCAGCAGTAGTGGGGGAACTATTCAGGGTGAACCCCAGGGCGCTAGGTGCATTTCACTCACTTACATCCTACCTAGGAAGACTGCCTGTCGGGTGGGGGCTCCTAGCAGGTTCTCAACACATGCCTCTCGCCCTCGGCTCATCCCCTCTTTTACTCCCCGTGTTCCCTGAGGAACAAAAGCTGACTTATATTTCTTTAATTCTCTGCTCCGGTATGTAGTGGTGTTTTCCTTATCTTTGTTTCCACGCCACGCCAGAGCTTGACTCAGCAGCCTCCATGACTCAGCAGCCTCCGTGCCTCAACAAGCCTCCATGACTCAGCAACCCCCATGACTCAGCAGCCTCCATAACTCAGCAACCTCCATGACTCGGCAGCCTCCGTGACTCAACAAACCTCCATGACTCAGCAGCCTCCGTGACTTAGCAACCTCCATGACTCATCAGCCTGGCAAAAGGTATTTAACTCTCACCCAGGCTCATCTTCAGTGCTTCGCATTGAGTTTCCTGTTGAAGATCCTGCGGCATGACGGCTCTCCTCTGCAGGTGCTGGTCGGACGAGTCCTGTTCCATCCTTGCTGCTGCTACTCGCAGATAAGTCTAAATCCATTTTGGGCTACATTTAACTCTTGTGCTCAGTGGAATTTCATTGTTTTGACTTTCGGCTCCTTTCTGGTTATCGGGGAGATCTTGGGTAACTGTGCACGAAACTCTTCGCAGTCAGAGACTTCCTGACTTCGTTTCCTATATCACAGTTCCTTCTTGTTCCCACTCAGCTTACTTTACGGTACTTGCCTGGATTTTATCATTTCCTCTTCATATCATTTATGTAATTCGTGCATAGTCCTTGTTGATAGAAGTGTATATTATTATTGCAGTGTTTATTGTTATCCTGTTACATCTCTGTTTTTTCTCGCTGAAAGAAGGTCTTGGTAACGCTCTCAAGCCTTGGACATACTTCAGCTGAAAGATACAGATTATGTCTTATCTCATTGAAATAAGAATGTATGGTGTGCTTATGTGTAATCTTCATTGGCACAATATTGTGTGAGTGTGTATTTATCTTTGGCGCAATATTGTGTGAGTGTGTATTTATCTTTGGCGCCATATGGTGTGAGTGCAGTTCTGATTTATTCTAATCATTCTTTTATCGTGACCCAATGCAGAAGTTTATGCATGATATATGTTAATGACTATTTGTGTTCTTATTGATGTCTTTTACTACTACTGCAGGAGCTGGTCTCCATACTCATTCCTAGCTTTAGGACAGATGAACCTGATTGTTCTGTGACCAAGAGTTTGCTTCTCCACCGGCACGAATGCGCACCAGTTGTTTCTTTCTTTATTTTAGCTTTTTGTTTTAACTAATTATTTTAGTTTATTGTTTGTTCCCAAACCCCCTTCCCTTGAGATTATCGGATGAGCACTGGTGTCTCTGGTTCAGTGTTCGTCGGATGATTTCTGGGGATTGTTGGGGTCCAGCTGCCTCTGCGTGTCCATCAGAGAGAAGAACGCGTTCCAACGTTATCTTCCCAGATGGGTTCCTGATAGAATGCGAAGCCCCTAAAATATTTTTTTTTAAATTTGTTATGTTTTCCTGTCCCGACCAGGCAGCATGGCGTCTGGTTCTTTTGACGTTTCTGCTCTTAACGACACCTTGAGGGATCTCCAACGACAGGTAGAGTTGACGCGAGTGGAGAACCAAACCTTGCGGTCACATGTAATAGGGATGTCCCAAAGGTTAGATCGAGTACAGAATGGGGGAGCTGACTCTGGAGCTCGCCTTCCTACGGGTGGAACTTATACCTCTCACTTACAGACATGTCAACAAATAGCGGTTCCTTTGGCAGCCCCTGAGCGCTATCAAGGGGATCCTCAGAAATTACATGTTTTTCTTACACAATGCAAATTACATTTTTAATGTAGACCAGCTGCGTTTCCAACACCCGAGTATAGAGTAGCCTTAATTCTCTCATATCTATCTGGGGATGCGGCAGCCTGGTCCACAACCCTTGTGGCCAATGATGATCCTGTGTTATATTCCTTTGAGCGCTTTGAGCAGGATCTCAGGCGCATTTTCGACCGACGAACCTCCACACAGACAGTAGACAACGAACTACTGGATCTATGCCAAGGGAATAGAGATCTCCTTGCACAATTTAACAGACAGGTGGTAGAGGCCCACTGTCCGGAACACAAAAGAGCATCATTATTCTACAGA
This sequence comes from Calotriton arnoldi, assembly GCA_963921515.1. Lineage (NCBI taxonomy): Eukaryota > Metazoa > Chordata > Amphibia > Caudata > Salamandridae > Calotriton > Calotriton arnoldi. Next base: position 4,755,412 of record CAWUFW010000275.1, on the reverse strand, counting down.
GGATTGCGTGATGAACTCAAAGATATGCTGGCTCAGGTGGTCGACCACCCTCGAGACTGCGATGCGCTCATAAACCTGGTTCTTCAATTAGACCATCGGTTGGCAGAACGACAAGGGGAGAAGAAACGTGCCGAGAACAGAGTACCCCCACCTTTGCCCCGTACTGATTCCTGAATATTCCGCAATGCAATAATGGATAGCGGAGAACCCATCCAGATCGGGTCAGTTCGACCTCCCCTTTCCAAAACCGAAAAGGAGAAAAGACGGCGCAACAACCTTTGTCTGTGTTGTGGCCTAAGTGGTCACTATGTGAAAGACTGCACCAAGAAACCTAAGAAAGATTGGAGAACACCAAACTTCCGAAAGGATACTGTGGCCAACACCAACCAGATTGCCACCACTCATGTCACTTTGAATGTATCCTTATCTGGTCCCAATTTTCACCTCCAGAGGGTGCTAGTCATGATCAATTCAGGGGCCACAGGAAACTTCTGTGATTGGGGATTTGCTCGCACTCACCGAATTCCTTTGACAAGAAAAAACATAATTGAACAAGTCTGTGCTGTTGATGGTTCCCCGTTATCCTCTGGGCCCCGTTCTCATAGCACTATCTCCCTGGTCATGGAAACACTCACAGGGCATAAAGAACAGTGCCAACTGGATTTAATAGATGCTCCCCAGTACGGTGTTATATTAGGCTTCCCATGGCTGGTAAAACATAACCCCACCATAGACTGGTGTAAGCAAACCATCACCTTTCTGTCCGAGTACTGCTATAAGTTTTTTATAGGTCATGTTTCTGCACCCTGTACCACCACCTCTTTATCATCTCAAAAGCAAGTAATCGCCACAACCCTTACTGGTCTGCCAAAGGAATATCAAGACTTTGCTGATGTTTTCGATGAACAAAAAGCAGAAACTCTTCCCCCTCATCGGGAATTTGACTGTCAAATCAATCTAGAACCAGGGGCGCGGGTTCCTTGTAGCCGTATTCATGCCTTAACGGAAAAGGAGAACGACTTCTTGAAAATATACCTAGACAAATATCTGGCTAATGGATTTATGTGCCATTCTAAATCACCGGCCTCCTCTCCCCTTTTCTTCGTCCCTAAGAAGGAAGGGGACCTCCGTTCTTGCATCGACTATCGAGCCTTAAACCAGGTGACCATTAAGAACCGGTACCCCTTACCACTCATCGCCTCCATGATGGATCAAGTACAATCCGCCAAAATCATCACCAAACTGGATTTACTTGGTGCATATCATCTGGTACGGATGAGAAAAGGTGACGAGTGGAAGACGGCCTTTCGCACCAAGTTCGGGATTTTTGAGTACCAGGTGATGCCATTTGGTCTATGCAACGCCCCGGCCACCTTCCAGCACTTGGTGAACAGCGTTCTACAAGAGTTTTTGGATATTTTTGTACTAGTGTACATTGATGATATTTTGATCTTTTCGCACTCCCTTTCCGAACATATTGAACATGTGCGAAAAGTATTACAGGCATTACGCGAAAACCAACTATTTGCCAAGATGGAAAAATGTTCCCTTCATGTCACTACAGTTCAGTTTTTGGGATTTGTTAGTTCACCTGAAGGTTTGGCTATGTATTCCGCCAGGGTACAAGCCGTCCCTCAATGGCCAGCACCCAGGTGCGTGAAAGTTATCCAAAGCTTTCTTGGCTTCGCCAATTTCTATCGGCGCTTCATCACAGGCTTCTCAAAAGTGGTTGCCCCCATCACCACTCTCCTTCGTAAAGGTCAAAAATTCTGGTGGAGCCCGGAAGCGGAGCAGGCTTTTCAACATCTCAAAGAGGCCTTTACGTCTGCACCTATTCTTTTGCACCCTGACTCAAACCAACCCTTCTATCTAGAAGCCGATGCCTCGAATATTGCTCTAGGTGCTATATTATCTCAAAGACACCCAGACACAGAGCAGCTCCACCCAGTGGCTTTTTTCTCCCGAAAACTTGCTGAGGCTGAAAAGAATTATACCATCTTCGATAAAGAACTATTGGCTGTCAAGGCCGCTTTTCAGGAGTGGAGACATTATCTTATGGGCACAAAACATCCAGTCACTGTGTACACGGACCACAGGAACTTACAGTTCTTGAAATCAGTCAAAGCGCTCACGCCCCGGCAATTACGCTGGTCGTTGTTTTTCGCAGATTTCTCCTTTGTAATCACATTTCGACCTGGGTAAAAGAACGGAAAGGCTGACGCTCTTTCCCGACCCACTCTAGAGGCGGAACAACCGAATGAACCTCCTTTTTTATTGGATAAAACAAACTTTGTGAACAACATCAACATCACAGATGTTTCATGGTTGGAACAAATACAACAAGCCTCTGCTCAATTCGATCAAGAAAAATGGATAAAGGAACACCCCGACAGAGACGTGGTAGAGGGTATATTACACCATCAAAAGCACTTGTTTCTACCCACACCAGCTCTTCAACACGAAGCCTTGGGGTGGTGTCATGACTCTCCACTTTCTGGTCATCATGGAATCACGAAAACACTCGAATTACTGCAAAGGGATTATTGGTGGCCGAACATGCGTTTTGATTGCCATCAGTACGTGAAAACATGCGACACTTGCGCTCGAACTAAATCGGAATGACGAAAACCAGTGGGGTTGCTTAATCCTCTTCCAACACCACCACCACCTTGGCATTCAGTATCTATAGATTTAATAGTTGATCTACCTCAAGACCAAGGATTTACATCAATCGTGGTAGTAGTCGACCTGTAAACTAAAATGTGACATTGCTTACCAACTAAAGGGATACCTGATGCCCCCCATCTAGCTAATCTGTTTTTACAACACATAGTATGGCTCCATGGTTTACCATCACGTATAATTTCCGACCATGGGCCGCAATTTGTTTCGTACTTCTGGGGAGCATTTTGCAACTTACTTAACATTTCGGTGGACCTCTCTTCCGCCTATCACCCGGAGTATGATGGGCAAACGGAAAGAACCAACCAGGAGATCGAACAATTATTACGAAATTATGTTACCGAACAAGAGCAATGGGTTGATCACCTTTGGTTAGCAGAATTCGCCCATTACAATGTAGTAAATACATCTAGCGGATTCTCACCCTTCTAAGCTCTGTATGGGTATCATCCCAGATCTTCCCGATTACTAACACAGCAGGCACTCTCTCCTAAACCTTTAGCTCAAAAACACGCCTTACAACATCAGGTTCTCGAATAATTAAAAAAGAAGGTGACAGGTGCAAAACTATTGTACAAGCAGTACGCGGACAGAAAGCGACCGTGTAGCTCCTCCTTACCAAGTAGGCCAGCAAGTGTGGTTATCCACCAAACACTTGCGCTTAAAAGGACCTTGTAAATTTCAACCACGATACATCGGTCCATTCCCCATTCTAAAACTATATCAGAAATCAGCAGTACGCCTGGCCTTACCGGCTCACTTAAAAATTCACCCTACCTTTCATGTGTCCCTTTTAAAACACACTGATCCAAACACTCCTCACCTCGCTCCACCACCTCCAGTAAGTGTGGAGGGTCACTTAGAACATGAAGTAAGTTCTATTTTAGATTCTCGCCGAACCAGGGGCACTTTATATTACCTGGTAGCTTGGATAGGGTATGGCCCACAGGAACGCACCTGGGAGCCACTATCTCTTGTCCATACTCCCCGACACCGGGCCTTGGAAGGGGGGTACTGTCAGGATCCATCGGACTGCCCACCACCTTCCATACTCTAGCAGTAGTGGGGAAACTATTCAGGGTGAACCCCAGGGCGCTAGGTGCATTTCACTCACTTACATCCTACCTAGGAAGACTGCCTGTCGGGTGGGGGCTCCTAACAGGTTCTCAACACATGACTCTCGCCCTCGGCTCGTCCCCTCTTTTACTCCCCGTGTTCCCTGAGGAAGAAAAGCTGACATATTTCTTTAATTCTCTGCTCCGGTATGTAGTGGTGTTTTCCTTATCTTTGTTTCCAGGCCACGCCAGAGCTCGACTCAGCAACCTCCATGACTCAGCAGCCTCCGTGCCTCAACAAGCCTCCATGACTCAGCAACCCCCATGACTCAGCAGCCTCCATGACTCAGCAACCTCCATGACTCAGCAGCCTCCGTGACTCAATAAACCTCCATGACTCAGCAGCCCCCGTGACTCAGCAACCTCCATGACTCATCAGCCTGGCAAAAGGTATTTAACTCTCACCCAGGCTCATCTTCAGTGCTTCGCATTGAGTTTCCTGTTATAGATCCTGCGGCATGACGGCTCCTCTCTGCAGGTGCTGGTCAGACGAGTCCTGTTCCATCCTTGCTGCTGCTACTCGCAGATAAGCCTAAATCCTTTTTGGGCTACATTTAACTCTTGTGCTCAGTGGAATTCCATGTTTTGACTCTCGGCTCCTTTCTGGTTTTCGGGGAGATCTTGGGTAACTGCGCACGAAACTCTTCGCAGTCAGAGACTTCCTGACTTCGTTTCCTATATCACAGTTCCCTCTTGTTCCCACTCAGCTTACTTTACGCTACTTGCCTGGATAATGGTCATTTCCTCTTCATATCATTTATGTAATTCGTGCATAGTGCTTGTTGATAGAAGTGTATATTATTATTGCAGTGTTGATTGTTATCCTGTTACATCTCTGTTTTTTCTCGCTGAAAGAAGGTCTTGGTAACGCTCTCAAGCCTTGGACATACTTCAGCTGAAAGATACAGATTATGTCTAATCTCATTGAAATAAGAATGTATGGTGTGCTTATGTGTAATCTTCATTGGCACAATATTGTTTGAGTGTGTATTTATCTTTGGCGCAATATTGTGTGAGTGTGTATTTATCTTTGGCGCCGTATGGTGTGAGTGCAGTTCTGATTTATTCTAATCATTCTTTTATCGTGACCCAATGCAGAAGTTTATGCATGATATATGTCATTGATTATTTGTGTTCTTATTGATGTCTTTTACTACTACTGCAGGAGCTGGTCTCCATACTCATTCCTAGCTTTAGGACAGATGTCCCAGATTGTTCTGTGACCCAGAGTTTGCTTCTCCACCGGCAGAAACGGGCACCAGTTGTTTCTTTCTTTATTTTAGCTTTTTGTTTTAACTAATTATTTTAGTTTATTGTTTGTTCCCAAACCCCCTTCTCTTGAGATTATCGGATGAGCACTGGTGTCTCTGGTTCAGTGTTCGTCGGATGATTTCTGGGGATTGTTGGGGTCCAGCTGCCTCTGCGTGTCCAGCAGAGAGAAGAACGCGTTCCAACGTTCATCTTCCCAGATTGGTTCCTGATACCTCGCTGTGAATCTCCTTTACACTGTCCAGTGTGTCCTCAAACATAGTGACTTTGGGCACCCACCTAGCAGGACCTGCCACAAACATCTTTCTCATCTTAGTTTGGGCTGTCTCCTCAGCTATCTGATCCGCAAACGCATTCCCCCTACCCACATCATCAGTGACTGCCTTGTGGGCGCTGCACTTTATTATGGCCGATTTCTTAGGGAGTGTCAGGGCAGACAAGAGCCTATGTATAAGGGGGCCATTCTGGATGTGTGTCCCATGGGAAGTGAGAAACCCTCTCTCTGCCCAGAGCCGCCCAAAATTGTCGGCAACCCTGAAGGCATACTGGCTGTCAGTATAAATATTAACAGCCAGTCCCTCGCTCACTTCACATGCTCTAATAAGGGCGACTAGTTCAGCTGCCTGAGCAGACTGATAGGGAACTGGTGATGTTTCAACTACCGTATGCAGTGTGGTGAGAGCGTATGCTGCAGTGGTGGTGCCATCTGGTAATTTGAAACAAGAGCCATCGACATATAGTCCCCCTTGGGGGTCAGATAAGGGAACATCAGTCAGGTCTACCCGTCCCTTCGTCTCTTCTTCTGTTCGAAAAAGACAATCATGTATGTCTATTTCTTCACTCTCAGAAGGGAGGGGCAGTAATGTGGCAGGGTTCAGAGTGGCACATCTTTTGATCGTAATATGCGGGGAGAAGAGAGTTAGCTCATAACCGGTCAGACGTGCACTGGTAAGGTGCTGTGTCTTGGTTTTATTCAAAAGGGTATCCACAGCATGGGGGACCATAACTGTGAGGTCAGTACCAAGTACGAGCCCAGCCGATTGCCTTATAGAGATGGCCACAGCCGCGACCGCTCTTAGACAGCTTGGGAGGACTCTGGCGACTGGGTCAAGCAAAGCGGAAAAATAAGCACACGGCCGTTGCTTACCTCCAAAGTCCTGTGTTAAACCAGAGAGCGCACAACCAGCCGTCTTGTGTACAGACAACACGAACGGCTTTGCATAGTCTGGCGTACCAAGCACAGGTGCAGAACAAAGCACAACTTTCAATTGCTCAAAAGATTGCTGACATTCATGCTTCCAGGGCAAGGGTTTATGCACATCTTTAGTGCTTAGTGCCAACAAAGGTTTTGTTAGTAATGTATAGTTAGCAATCCAATGCCGACAATAAGAAGTAATGCCAATAAAAGTGCGCATGTCCCTTTGAGTCTTAGGAATAGGCATTTTAACAATAGCACTAATACGCTCTGGGGTCAATCTCCGACCCTCCTTCGACAGCAGGTGACCTAAATAGGTGACCTCCTGTCGACAATACTGAAATTTAGAAAGGGACACCTTATGTCCATGGTGCGCCAAATGCAGTAACTAGTGCACTGTACTTTTTCTACAACCTTCTTCAGTGTCAGAAGCAATAAGAAGGTCGTCCACGTATTGCAGCAAGACATTACCTGGGGGAAGCAAAAGGGAGTCCAATTGGGCTTTCAAGGCTTGACTATATATACTGGGACTCTCTGTATAGCCTTGTGGAGCACGACAGAATCTAAAGCTCCTACCAGCTAGGGTAAAACCGAACAGATGTCGGCTATCAGGATGAATCGGAATGCTAAAGAACGCATTTTTCAAATCAATGACAGAGAAGAATTTAGCAGAGGAAGGAATCATTGTCAGAAGAGCGGTGATATCAGGGACCACCGTGAACTGAGGGGCCACTATCTTATTAACTGCGCGCAAGTCAATCACAAAACGATAAACATCTGGGTGGTCATTGGGGGAGTCTGAAGAAGCCTTTTTTAGAATTGAAAGAATAGGGCTATTACACACATTCGAAGTCGTCTCTTCAACCACACCTGACTCAATAAGATCTTGTATAATTTGCAGCAAAGCTCGCTCCCCCGCTTGTGGAATTTTGTACTGGGGAATACGAGGCAAAATAGCATTGTCTTTAACTTTAATGGAAACCGGGGGAATCATCAACTGTCCCACATCTGCATCCCCAGTGGCCCACAACGTGTGCAGCACATCCTTAAATTCAGCCGGGAGGGGTGCATCTTTGGACAGACACTGCTTAGTGCTACCAGCGTTCGGGCCCATCGTCATGTAAACACCATCGGGGAACAAAAAATTGTAGCATGTAGACTTTTTTAAAAAATCCAAGCCCATCAAATTTTCCCCACAATTAGACGTCAACAGAAACGGCGAATCCACAGTTAAGGGACCGATAGTCAAGGCAAGGGGTTTAGAAATGGGGCTCACAACCGGCACACCAGAAAAGCCTACCGAAACATTATTTTGGCCACACAGAGCTGCCCCGGGGTCCAGCGAATGAGAAACAGAGCTATTCATTGCACCTGTGTCCACGAAGAATTTCTTAACTGAGCCTTGCAAATCTGCGGTGACATAAGGACCGCACTGATCTACAGGTATCTGGACTGGTCCCTCACCCTGTCCCATCCCTGTCACCTTGTCCAGATGATAGTCATCATGATAATACTGTCTTCTTCGAGGATCATTGAAATAGTTCTGGTCAGAACGACCCTGCGATGTCCCACCTTCCTGAGCCCTGTCCTGATCACTTACTCCACAACCCCGTCCACGAGAACCCCGTCCTCTAGGGGCAGCAACTTTCTGTAATAACACCGGACACTCGCTACGCCAGTGCTCCTCCTCTTTGCAGTACGAGCACTGATTCGGCCCCACAGGCACAGTGTTCCTGCTAGCACAGGGAAGCTGGTGGGCCGGACCAACACCACGACCCCTACCGTTTCCCCTAGATGCCTGCTGTAGTAACACCTTCGTCTTCAACTCCTTGTGCTTCTTCTCCACCTTCTCTTTCTCCTCATTTTCCCTATGTTCATAATACTGTGCCATACTCAATATAACGGAAGGAGAGGATGTCGTCCTAGTGCTCTCTGAAGCCTGCAACTGAACTGCAATATCTGGGAGCAGGGAGACAGGCGGGGCAGCTGTGAGTGCAAGACTCTCTCGTGCAGGGATCCCCGGTCCGCCCATCCGACCCGACGTGGCCCCGTCCTCCTCACCTGTCCGCGGGCAAAGATGGGTCACTAGCCCGATGGGGTCCCTGTTCGGGCGCCAACTGAAGGAAGTGACCCGATTAGGGCCACCCGGGTCACTCGCGACCACCTCTCAGCCTTCCAAACAAATGAAGAGTCTTTCAGACAGTAGAGAATACAAACCAAAGTTATTTATTAGTATGCGCTCGAGTGGAGTCCGGTCTGACCAGCCTCCATAGATAGCTGCCGAGGGACTGACCCTTACCAATATAACATCAGATATTATACATTTCCAATACCCAACAGGACCCGCCCAGACTGGAAATTTCCAGTTGGAGCAGGTTAACAAAGGAGGCACAGAAGGATGAGCTGCACTCCTGGGATCGGGTACATGCTATCTCAGCTTCAAGGTTATTCTGCCCGGGCCCAGCTCTCTAAGAGAGTGGGAGCAGGCTACGTACGAGGAATGGCATGTGAAAACAGAATGATCTATTCAGTAGTGCAGCAAAGCTCAACCTTGAATAATAAAGAGAAACAATCGAGGCTGCTTTCTGCTGAGGCAGACAGTATGAGACAGAAGCTTCATTTCGATCATGGTACAAAATGGCGGCAGAATAATAAATGATGCCGCAAATGCTAACTTAACTCGCACAATGGTAGAAGGAGTCAGCCAGACACATTCTCAGTCTAACACAACGTGCCGCAAACAAAGATAACCAGTGGTTTTTTTCAACTCGTACCTACTGTTGGCAGGGCTCTGCCAGAGAGGACTTGGGTCCAAATTTGCTTGTGGGTTTGATGCTGAAATCATATTCAATACAGTTTCGAAAATTTTGATAAAGGAGCCTCTACGGACAATCTAAATGAAAACAAAACAACAACAAAACTAAAGGTTTGTTGAGATTTGAAAAACTTTTGTGAGATGATACCTTAAGAGAGAGAGTTAATGCTAGACTAAAGCCTTATTTGTTTGTTTACAGGTACCATATCTGCCGGTACCATTCATCAGACTGGTGTGAATGCTTGCTGCAGTATTTCTGTTGAGTAGACGAGCCACAGCATCTTTAACTTTACACTCTCACTCCATCCCAACCCCCTTCCCCCTGGGATTTGCATCCAGAGCAGTGTCTTCTCCTGTAAACCAAAGGCAAGTCTCGGGAGGACCGGGAACTAGCATCGCCGTCCCATTGGAATCATCTGGGATCCAGGTAAGTGGCTTGTGACAGGTGGGTCAGGACTGTGGGGGCAGCTGGTTAGTGATTGATGTGGTCACAGGTGGATCAGGAGTGTAGGGGTGTCTAGGCAGTGACTGATGTGGTGATAGGTGGGTCAGGAGTGTGGGGGTAGCTGGATAGTAATTCAGGTGGTGACAGGTGGGTCAGGAGCGTGGGAGGCAGCTGGGTAATGATTGATGTGGTGATAGGTGGGTTAGGTCTGTGGGGGCAGCTGGGTAGTGATTGACGTGGTGATATGTGGGTCAGGAGTGTAGGGGAAGCTGGGTAGTGATTGATGTGATGACAGGAGGGTCAGGAGTGTGGGGGCAGCTGGGTAGTGATTGATGTGGTGATAGGAGGGTCAGGAGTGTGGGGGCGGCTAGTTAGTGACTGATGTGGTGACAGGTGCGTTAGGACTCTGGGAGCAGCTGTTTAGTGATTGATGTGGTGACAGGTGGGTCAGGAGTGTAGGGGCGGCTGGGCAGTGACTGATGTTGTGACAGGTGGGTCAGGAGTGTAGGGGCGGCTGGGCAGTGACTGATGTAGTGACAGGTGGGTCAGGAGTGTGGGGGCAGCTGGGTAGGAAGTGATGTGCTGACAGTTGGGTCCGGAGTGTGGGGGCAGTTGGGTAGTGATTGATGTGGTGACAGGTGGATCCAGAGTGTAGGGACAGCTGGGTAGTGATTGATGTGGTAATAGGTGGGTCAGGAGTTTGGGGGCAGCTGGGTAGTGATTGATGTGGTAATAGGTGGGTCAGGTCTGTGGGGGCAGCTGGGTAGTAATTGATGTGGTGATAGGTGGTGAGTCAGGTCTGTGGAGGCAGCTGGGTAGTGATTGAGGTGGTGACAGGTGGGTCAGGAGTGTGGAGGTAGCTGGGTAGTGATTGATGTGGTGACAGGTCAGTCAGGAGTGTGGGGGCAGCTGGGTAGTGATTGATGTGGTAATAGGTTGGTCAGGAGTTTGGGGGCAGTTGGGTAGTGATTGATGTGTGACAGGTGGGTCAGGTCTGTGGGGGCAGCTGGTTAGTAACTGCTGTGAAGACAGGTGAGTCAGAAGTGTGGGAGGCAGCTGGGTAGTGATTGAGGTGGTGACAGGTGGTCAGGAGTGTGGAGGTAGCTGGGTAGTGATTGATGTGGTGACAAGTGGGTCAGGAGTGTAGGGGCGGCTGGGCAGTAACTGATGTTGTGACAGGTGGGTCAGGAGTGTAGGGGCAGCTGGGCAGTGACTGATGTAGTGACAGGTGGGTCAGGAGTGTGGGGGCAGCTGTGTAGCGAGTGATGTGGTGACAGTTGGGTCAGGAGTGTAGCGGCAGCTGGGTAGTAATTGATGTGGTGACAGGTGGGTCCGGAGTGTGGGGGCCGCTGGGTAGTGATTGATGTGGTGACAGTTGGGTCAAGAGTGTGGGGGCAGCTGGGTAGCGAGTGATGTGATGATAGGTGGGTCCAGAGTGTGGAGCAGCTGGGTAGTGTATGATGTGGTGACAGTGGGTCCGGAGTGTAGGGGCAGCTGGGTAGTGTTTGATGTGGTGACAGTTGGGTCAGGAGTGTGGGGGCAGCAGGGTATCGAGTGATGTGGTGACAGGTGGGTCCGGAGTGTAGGGGCAGCTGGGTAGTATTTGATGTAGTAACAGGTGGGTCAGGAGTGTAGGGGCAGCTGGGTATTGTTTGATGTAGTGACAGGTGGGTCAGGAGCGTGGGAGGCAGCTGGTTAGTGATTGATGAGGTGACAGGTGGTCAGGAGTGTGGAGGTAGCTGGGTAGTGATTGATGTGGTGACAAGTGGGTCAGGAGTGTAGGGGCGGCTGGGCAGTAACTGATGTTGTGACAGGTGGGTCAGGAGTGTAGGGGCAGCTGGGCAGTGACTGATGTAGTGACAGGTGGGTCAGGAGTGTGGGGGCAGCTGTGTAGCGAGTGATGTGGTGACAGTTGGGTCAGGAGTGTAGCGGCAGCTGGGTAGTAATTGATGTGGTGACAGGTGGGTCCGGAGTGTGGGGGCCGCTGGGTAGTGATTGATGTGGTGACAGTTGGGTCAAGAGTGTGGGGGCAGCTGGGTAGCGAGTGATGTGATGATAGGTGGGTCCAGAGTGTGGAGCAGCTGGGTAGTGTATGATGTGGTGACAGTGGGTCCGGAGTGTAGGGGCAGCTGGGTAGTGTTTGATGTGGTGACAGTTGGGTCAGGAGTGTGGGGGCAGCAGGGTATCGAGTGATGTGGTGACAGGTGGGTCCGGAGTGTAGGGGCAGCTGGGTAGTATTTGATGTAGTAACAGGTGGGTCAGGAGTGTAGGGGCAGCTGGGTATTGTTTGATGTAGTGACAGGTGGGTCAGGAGCGTGGGAGGCAGCTGGTTAGTGATTGATGAGGTGACAGGTGGGTCAGGAGTGTAGGGGCAGCTGGGTAGTGATTGATGTAGTGACAGGTGGGTCAGGAGTGTGGGGGCAGCTGGGTAGCAAGTGATGTGGTGACAGTTGGGTCAGGAGTGTGGGGGCAGTTGGGTAGTGATTGATGTGGTGACAGTTGGGTCTGGAGTGTAGGGGCGGCTGGGCAGTAACTGATGTTGTGACAGGTGGGTCAGGAGTGTAGGGGCGGCTGGGCAGTGACTAATGTAGTGACAGGTGGGTCAGGAGTGTGGGGGCAGCTGGGTAGCGAGTGATGTGGTGACAGTTGGGTCAGGAGTGTAGGGGCAGCTGGGTAGTAATTAATGTGGTGACAGGTGGGTCCGGAGCGTGGGGGCCGCTGGGTAGTGATTGATATGGTGACAGTTGGGTCAGGAGTGTGGGGGCAGCTGGGTAGCGAGTGATGTGATGATAGGTGGGTCCAGAGTGTGGAGCAGCTGGGTAATGTATGATGTGGTGACAGGTGGGTCCGGCGTGTAGGGGCAGCTGGGTAGTGATTGATGTGGTGACAGGTGGGTCAGGAGTGTGGGGGCAGCTGGGTAGTGTTTGATGTGGTGACAGTTGGGTCAGGAGTGTGGGGGCAGCAGGGTAGCGAGTGATGTGGTGACAGTTGGGTCAGGAGTGTAGGGGCAGCTGGGTAGTGATTGATGTGGTGACAGGTGGGTCCGGAGTGTAGGGGCAGCTGGGTAGTGTTTGATGTGGTGACAGGTGGGTCCGGAGTGTAGGGGTAGTTGGGTAGTGTTTGATGTAGTGACAGGTGGGTCAGAAGTGTAGGGGCAGCTGGGTAGAGTTTTATGTAGTGACTGGTGGGTCAGGAGTGTGCGGGCAGCTGGGTAGTGATTGATGTGGTGACAGGTGGGTCAGGAGTGCAGAGGCAGCTGGGTAGTGATTGATGTGGTGACAGGTCAGTCAGGAGTGTGGGGGCAGCTGGGTAGTGATTGATGTGGTGACAGGTGGGTCAGGAGTGTGGAGCAGCTGGGTAGTGTATGATGTGGTGAAAGGTGGGTCCGGAGTGTAGGGGCAGCTGGGTAGTGATTGATGTGGTGACAGGTGGGTCAGGAGTGTGGGGGCAGCTGGGTAGTGTTTGATGTGGTGACAGTTGGGTCAGGAGTGTGGGGGCAGCAGGGTAGCGTGATGTGGTGACAGTTGGGTCAGGAGTGTAGGGGCAGCTGGGTAGTGTTTGATGTGGTGACAGGTGGGTCCGGAGTGTAGGGGCATTTGGGTAGTGTTTGATGTAGTGACAGGTGGGTCAGGAGTGTAGGGGCAGCTGGGAAGAGTTTGATGTAGTGAGTGTTGGGTCAGGAGTGTGGGGGCAGCTGGGTAGTGTTTGATGTGGTGACAGGTGGGTCCGGAGTGTAGGGGCGTTTGGGTAGTGTTTAATGTAGTGACAGGTGGGTCAGGAGTGTAGGGGCAGCTGGGTAGAGTTTGATGTAGTGACTGTTGGGTCAGGAGTGTGGGGGCAGCTGGGTAGTGATTGATGTGGTGACAGGTCAGTCAGGAGTGTAGGGGCAGCTGGGTAGTGATTGATGTGGTGACAGGAGGGTCAGGAGTGTGGGGGCAGCTGGGTAGTGATTGATGTGGTGACAGGTGAGTCAGGAGTGTGGGGGCAGCTGGGTAGCAAGTGAGGTGATGATAGGTAGGTCCAGAGTGTGGAGCAGCTGGGTAGTGTATGATGTGGTGACAGGTGGGTCCGGAGTGTAGGGGCAGCTGGGTAGTGTTTGATGTGGTGACAGGTGGGTCCGGAGTGTAGGGGTAGTTGGGTAGTGTTTGATGTAGTGACCGGTGGGTCAGAAGTGTAGGGGCAGCTGGGTAGGGTTTTATGTAGTGACTGGTGGGTCAGGAGTGTGCGGGCAGCTGGGTAGTGATTGATGTGGTGACAGGTGGGTCAGGAGTGTGGGGGCAGCTGGGTAGTGTTTGATGTGGTGACAGTTGGGTCAGGAGTGTGGGGGCAGCAGGGTAGCGAGTGATGTGGTGACAGTTGGGTCAGGGGTGTAGGGGCTGCTGGGTCGTAATTGATGTGATGACAGGTGGGTCCGGAGTGTGGGGGCCGCTGGGTAGCGATTGATGTGGTGACAGTTGGGTCAGGAGTGTGGGGGCAGCTGGGTAGCGAGTGATGTGATGATAGGTGGGTCCGGAGTGTGGAGCAGCTGGGTAGTGTATGATGTGGTGACAGGTGGGTCCGGAGTGTAGGGGCAGCTGGGTAGTGATTGATGTGGTGACAGGTGGGTCAGGAGTGTGGGGGCAGCTGGGTAGTGTTTGATGTGGTGACAGTTGGGTCAGGAGTGTGGGGGCAGCAGGGTAGCATTTGATGTAGTGACAGGTGGGTCAGAAGTGTAGGGGCAGCTGCTTAGAGTTTTATGTAGTGACTGGTGGGTCAGGAGTGTGCGGGCAGCTGGGTAGTGATTGATGTGGTGACAGGTCAGTCAGGAGTGTGGGGGCAGCTGGGTAGTGATTCATGTGGTGACAGGTGGGTCAGGAGTGTGGAGCAGCTGGGTAGTGTATGATGTGGTGACAGGTGGGTCCGGAGTGTAGGGGCAGCTGGGTAGCGAGTGATGTGGTGACAGTTGGGTCAGGAGTGTAGGGGCAGCTGGGTAGTTATTGATGTGGTGACAGGTGGGTCAGGAGTGTGGGGGCAGCTGGGTAGTGTTTGATGTGGTGACAGTTGGGTCAGGAGTGTGGGGGCAGCAGGGTAGCGAGTGATGTGGTGACAGTTGGGTCAGGAGTGTAGGGGCAGCTGGGTAGTGATTGATGTGGTGACAGGTGGGTCCGGAGTGTGGGGGCAGCTGGGTAGTGTTTGATGTGTTGACAGGTGGGTCCGGAGTGTAGGGGCATTTGGGTAGTGTTTGATGTGGTGACAGGTGGGTCAGGAGTGTAGGGGCAGCTGGGTAGAGTTTGATGTAGTGTCTGGTGGGTCAGGAGTGTGGGGGCAGCTGGGTAGTGATTGATGTGGTGACAGGTCAGTCAGGAGTATGGGGGCAGTTGGGTAGTGATTGGTGTGGTGACAGGAGGGTCAGGAGTGTGGGGGCAGCTGGGTAGTGATTGATGTGGTGACAGGTGAGTCAGGAGTGTGGGGGCAGCTGGGTAGCGAGTGATGTGATGATAGGTAGGTCCGGAGTGTAGGTCAGCTGGGTAGTGATTGATGTAGTGATAGGTGGGTCAGAGTGTGGGGGCAGCTGGGTAGTAACTGATGTGATGACAGGTGAGTCAGAAGTGTGGGAGGCAGCTGGGTAGTGATTAATGTGGTCACAGGTGGGTCAGGAGTGTGGGTGCAGCTGGGTAGCGAGTGTTGTGGTGACAGTTGGGTCAGGAGTGTAGGGGCAGCTGGGTAGTGATTGATGTGGTGATAGGTGGATCGGGAGTGTAGGGGCAGCTGGGTAGTGATTGACGTGGTGTCAGGGGCCTGTGGGTTGTGTGGGCCTAGGGCAGGTATCAGGAGACCAAGGTGGGGGCAGTTAGTTTGTAACTGATGTGAGGTGAGGGTGGGGGTGCTTTGGTGAGAAGGCTGGTAATAACAGATGGGAAAGTGGTGTATGTGTGGTACAGATGCTTGTTGTAGTAGACAAGGGAGGTGGGTCATGGCAGAGGTCTGGCGGGTAGTTATGGGCAGGACTATGGGGTAGAAAGAGGTAGATAGTGACAGTGGGCCAGCCAGTTAGTAGCCATGGTGTGGAGCAGAGGTATAGGCGAGCAGAGGGTAATGAATATACTGTAGCAGCAGCATGGTGAGAGTAGTAGTTTCTAGGGTCTCAGCAGGGGTGTCTATCAGGCATGTTGTTATGGGTGGGAAAGGGGTGTTTGTGGGGACAGATATATAGTGACTGAAGCGGGCATGTGGTTTGTGACAGAGATGGGGGCATGTGTTAAGGCTAACATGGGGTAGAGCTATAGTGGGCGTGTATGTAATGAATGAGAAATGTGGTAGAAGTGTGGATGGGTACGCAGTGACCAGCTCTCTGCACACTAGGTGCCCTCTCCAGAGAGAGCACTTGAGTGTGTTATTCAAAGAGAGGATGCGACAGTCAGCAAATGCCGGAGCCTGTTGTGGGGTTGAGGCAAGTGATGGTACAGTATGACATCCCTCTCTTGTCACTGGACTACCCTGTGTCACCATCACAATCCCGCCCGATTCCTGTCTTAAACATCACATGATGCATGATTTGCCTCTCACCAGCTCAGAGAGATTTAGAACTTCCTTATTTCACACCAGGAGAGTCCTCTACCACCGCGACTCTCTTTAGTTAGAACTCACGTGCTCCCTTGTTTCCTTTTTATAAAACAATACATCACCGTGCTTTGGTGTCAACTTGCGAAGCCTTGAGTTCACGCTTTCAAAAGAAACCTTATCTTTCCATAGCTGCATGCGCGACCGTGCATGGTTTTAGCTTTGGCGCCGGTGCATGTCTCTCTTTTACTTCGAGAATCTTAGACTGTGCCACGTCCTCATCCAACGGCACAGGTTCACGCGCCCAACTCACTCGCTGCACTCTACGCACACAGACCCATGTTTGTTTGTGTGCCAGTCAACCATTTTGGTGCAGCACAAGACGTTATCTAAGTCACTATTTGCATGTCGTTATACATGGTTATCACTATAAGTACCGGGCAATGCTTGCGCCATCTACTTGGGTCTTATACACAGCTACAATTCAGCTCGATAGGCCCTCTGCTTCACACCCCCGTAGGCACTCTGAACCACCTGGTTTTTCATTAACTCCAGTTCAGGGGCCATGCATGGGTGCTTATGTTCCAGGCACCACATGTGGATTGTCTAGCAACGCCATTTGCTTTAGTTGATACTTAGCCATTTCCACTGCAGCTTTCCAACCGTGCTGCCCTTTGATGTCATAGAAATACCTTGACCTTACTCACCAACACCAGGACCACTCATGATTCATTCCTTCCTTGAATCCAACTTACGGTGGATCATACCTTGAAGACAGTCGAGGTTTACATTATCTTTATTCGGGTAGGTCCTTGTTTACCTACCACATTGGTCCTATTTCAACTGTCATACACACCCATCTAATACTTCCCCTTCAATTGTGCAGGCTGTCCTTGAGTTCCTTTTGTCCTGATGAAGACCCTCCGTGACTACTAGCAATTTGCACAGTTTGGGTCGAAACGTCGACGTGCTTGTCATAATCCTGACCCTACTCTCTCTACCCCACGCCAAAAAGAAATTCAAACCCCAAGTGGATTAGTGATTTATGTATCTAGGGATGGACAACATCTGAATGATCTTTTTTTCCTGCAATTTATCACTGTCTATATCTTGTTCACAACCAGCACTTTTATGCACCTTGTCACCTTAGCACTTGCGCCGTTTTGCTTATTACTTGTGACCGCCTCTTAGTGTCATTTATATACTACAAAATGTAAAAAAAGATAAAAAAGTGATTCTTGCTTTCAATATAATATTTTGATTTATTCATGATTGGTGTGTCTCTGTGCTTTCTTTTTTCTCCATTAACTGCCATGACACAAATGTTTGAATAATTGTTCAGTTTCACTGATGTTGTGTTTTATTCAGTAAAAAAGAAAGCAATTCTGTACCCGACAGAACCAACATTACTACTTATCTACACACCCAGGTTCTGAGGGGCACTGGGTTACTCCATTATACTAGATGTAACCATCACAATCCCAGCCACACTTCCAACACCTGTTTCCAGCCAACATCCTAAACCTTGCCAGCTCTCCCTCCCTGTAACCCTCAAACTTCCAGTCACCCTCCCCATTCCTGTCACATTTCATATCCAACTCCCTGCCATAATCCCAGTCCTTGGCCCCCTCACCATCAACGCTACCCTCCCTCTACCCATCACCCTTCAGCCCCGGCACCCTCCTGGTACCTGAGACCCTCCCAGCCCCTGACACCGTCCCCCCGCCCCTGACACTCCCTTGGTCTTTTTTATTACACTTCTTAGACTGCAGTCTGATTGTGTCCTGCCTGTGGGTGTGCAGTGATTCACCAGAGATGGTGAGCTTGTCAGCAACATAAGGAGCAGTGATGGTCGTGATGGCTTTGTAAATGATGCAGCTGGTTTTGACAATGGTGCGGACTGGCAAGGGGAGTCAATGGAGTTCCATCACTGTGGAGTGATGTGATCATATTTCTTTAGGTCAAAGTTGCAAATTGCCTTCAAAGGCTGGGGGAGGGGACATCATAGAGGGCGACATATTAGTGATTCTGCAGTGGGTCATCTGTGTTATAGCACAGTGTGTGTTGCGTGGTTGCTTAAGATGCTAGAGAAGGCCAGAGAGCAGCTTCACACCTGTGATCCAAAGGTACCTGTTGTCAGGAGCGAGTTGTTCTTCCAGTCCAGGTTTCCCTTTTTGAATTGTGGGGCTTGTAGTTTTTATTATCACAATTACAATCTAGGAGCCCTGGTATGATGCAACTATATCATACTGACAAGTCGTGTGTTTCTCGAACAGTCTTTGTGTCTTGAATTGCCATAAAAGGGAATACACACTTAAGGTAGGTTCTGAGCAAGGTAGGGTTTGGTGATGCCGCTCGCCTGTCTGGCACAGGAGGGGAACAGGTACAGGGGCATCCAGGTCGGCACCCACCAGCACCAAATAGCTCTGTACCCAGATGATCTCATATTACTTATCAGAGGCACAGGGATGGACTTAGAGGGAGTTACGGCTATGCTGGGAGAATTTGGGGCCTGGTCTGGCTTAAGAGGGAACTGGCAGAAGTCACAGATTTTTCCTTTACAGGCTGATGCTCCCCTGCCGGAAGGACTGGGCGATCTTCGTTGGGAGCCTAATAGCCTATCATATCTAGGGGTGAAAATATACGATGAACGACAGAACTTACTAGACGGTAATTTAGGACATGCTATCAGATCCTTACGAGCCTGTGCTGAATTTTGGCGAATGCTCCTGCTCTGTGGCAGGCAGGATGGTCCTCCCCCAGCTATTATACTTTTTCTCAGTGCTGCCGGTGTGGATTCACAGAGCAGTCTTAAGGGAACTTGACTCTTTATTGACGTCATTCCTTTGGTGCTCAGGCCGCAGGCGAGTGGCACAGCGCCCATCCAATGATGGGGGACTGGCAGTACCGGAGTTTGAGTCCTATTACCTGGCAGCCCAACTCCAGTGGTTCACTCAATGGATATCGAGTAGACAATCCCCGGACAGAGTAGTGGGGCCGATAGCCCCGGAGCTCCCCAGTTTAACGGGAGCACTACTGAGAACACTGTGACCCTCTGATGAAAATACACTAAAATTTAAAGTGGCGCAGCGTTGCTGGACCCGGTGCCTGCAAAAATACATACACAGATCCCCTACTCCCCAGCCTTACCCTTGAAGATGCTGAACTGCTTACCTCGTGGCAGAAGATGGGAGGGTTTGCATGAATGGATAGAAGTGGGCGTGAAGAAGGTGGCTTACCTGTTTCGCGAAGGTGAGCTCCTTCCATTTAGGGAGTCCTGGGAAGAGTTCGATCTTCCCGGGGTCACTTTCTCCTGCATAGAGCGGTGTCAGGTGTGTTCCGCACGCATTGGAAAATGGGACTGTCTGAGCCACACCATCACAACCCTTGCCATTACATGATATTATTAAGACTGTCACCTGCCTATATAGATTGCTACGGGGGACACACTGCAACCATTGGAGACCCTGAAGACCCGGTGGGAGGAGGACCTGGGGATCCCCATTCCAGAAAAAGATTGGGACATCTTGGTGAGGGTGCCAAAAGTCTCCAGAAATGCAAGATTCAAGCTGATTAATTACTTTTCCTTTCGCAGAGCATATATGACCCCCGTCCATATTAAGAAATACTGCCACACAGAGGATGCGGCCTGCCAGAGGTGCTGAGCAAAAAGAGCAGAGCAAAAGCACATGTTATGGGACTGCCCTTCTTTGGTACCCTATTGGGAAGAGGTCACAGTAGTAGTAGCAAATAAGATTTCCAGGGGGGTCCCCTGCACGATGGGACACTGCATCCTTAACTGGTTCCCACATACTGCCAAGACAAAGGTTACGAGTAGATTCCAGGACCTTGCTTACATACTCCCAAAGCATGAGATTACGAGAAATTGGAAAGCCCCTAGAGGGCCCAGAATAGTGGGGTGGCGAAAAGAGCTAGATAAATGGGCAAGCTATAAAAGAGAAGCATTACTTAGAGAAGCTAGGAGGGGCATTCGCTCCATTGAAATAGCGCAGACTTGGGAAACATTAGTAGACTCCCTGAGGGACCCAGTTCTGGATACACGAGACCCACTCCAGTAGGTTCACAAGCACTGACTCTCTGTTAGAAATGGGGATCTCTAGTTGGCAGGTTTGTACCCTGTCCAGGTAAGGACCCTTCTTCCTAGTCAAGATAAGGGAGTTACACTTCTAAAATAACCCCTGCTCCTCCCCTTGGTAGCTTGGCACGAGCAGCCAGGCTTATCTCAAAGGCAGTGTGTAAAGCATTTGCACATAACTCACAGTAATACAGTGAAATTGCCAATATTTATCTGTGTAAAACAAGACCGAAATGATACAAATCCAACATACAGTTATCAAGACATGAATAATGCAAAAATAGATTTTAAATACAGTTCCTTGAGGTCGATATCTCCATCCGGGGCTATCACGGCATTGTGAACAAACAAATCAAATGGTTCAGGCAGGCCGCGGCGTCGCGGACCAGCGACGGTGTCGGGAAGACCTGCAAAACAGTATCTTTAGAAATGCAGGGTAAATGTCGGGGACCTCGCAATGAGCTCCGAAGAGCTGGCGTCGGTTCCGGAGGTTGGTGCAGGAGTCGTCGGCCCTTGAAGTCACACGCGTGCAGGTCGAATTCCGGGAGGTTGAAGCCAGGGGCGCCGGCGTTTGCAGGCGTCAAGCCTGCAGTGTGAAGTGGAGAGGTGCAGTGTGCATTGCCCTCAGGTCATGGTGCAGGCAGCGGCTCAGTGACGGTTGTCCAGCAGCATTGCTGAGACCAGGGCTGCGGTGCAAACTGGGGCAGTGCTCATCGCGATGCTGGTAGGTCACGGTGCAAGCAGCGGCGTCATCACTGCTGAAGCGCTGTCATTGGTAGACCCAAGGTTGCTGTGCGAGATGGGACAATGCAGTGTGTGGGCGGGGCCCACAAGTCGCGGTGCAAGCAGCAGCTTCGGATGAGGATCTGGAGTCTATGGTGCTGATGTAGATGGGCCAAGACTGCGGTGTGGGACAGGGCGGTGCACCATGTACATTACGAGCGGTGCCCCCAAACCACGGTGCAGGCAGTGGCGTTGATGTCAGCTTGAAGCAGCGTCATCGGTGAGAACAGGACGACAGTGTGAAGTGAGGCGTTGTGGAGTGCAAAGCCCACAGGTCGCGGTGCAAGCAGCGGCTCGGTGGCGGTGCTGGACGGCGTCGTTGGTGAGACCAGTGTTGCGGTGTGTATTGCGGCGATGCCCTCTGCCGTGCCTTCAGGTCACGGAGCCGGCAGCATCGTCGTTGATGGCGTCGGGTTGCTTTTTCCCTCTGTGGCATCTGAAGCACACAGATGCAGGTACCCAGAGGAAGGCAAAGTCTTTGCTGTTCCTGAGACTTCTTGAACAGGGGGCAAGCTCTACCTCAAGCCCTTGGAGATACTCAGAATAAGAAGTTGTAGAAAGTTCTGTCCGTCCTTTCACTGCCCAAGACAGAAGCAGCCACTGCAGGCCAACACAGCAAAGCACACAGCAAAGTGGTAGTCTCTCCTCACAGCTTCTCCAGATCTTCTTCTTGGCAGGTTCCTTAATCCCACAGAGTTTTAACGTTATGGAGTCAGGGACCCAATATTTTTACCACATTTCCCTTTGAAGTTGGTACAAACAAAGGGGCATATTTACAAGCCCCTATTGCCACCAGAACGTCACTTTTCTTGATGTTGTGGTGGCGATACAAGCTTTGCCTTATTTACAAGGCAGCATTAAGCCACACGCCTTTACAAGAGTGGCGTAAATATGGAGCAGCGCCAAAGTTAAGACCAGGGAAAACCTAATCTCAAAGGGTGCAACAAGGAGAAATGTTTTATTTCTCCTTGTTTTTACTGTTTTTATGTGTGCTGCATTGTGCAGCACACATAAAAAAGCAAAACTCCATGCAAGATTGTTTATTTGCAGGAAGATGTCCCTTCCTGCACATAAACAATAATTTTAAAAATGATGAGTTGCAACTTCTATGTGTGCTGCACAAAGCAGCACACATAGAAGTTACAAATCGCTATTTAAGATTGTTTATGTGCAGAAAGGGACACCTTCCTGCACATAAACAATCATTCCCCACAAAGCATGCACCCTTGCACTATAGGTGCCTGTGTTGGCGCTAGGCAGCCAAATTTAGCTACAACGCAGGGGGAAATGCAGGGCTGCACCATATTGTTGTAAATATGGTGCAGCCCTGCGTTTCAGAAGTGGCAGAGCGCGGCGTTAAGCCAAGAAGGCTAACGCCGCGCTCTGTCACTTCTTTGTAAATATGCCCCAAAGTTCCTCTGGAATACATAAATCAGTTCAGCCGGGCTCAGGCCAATTTCACTCCAGAAGGGGGAGACTGCTTTGTGAGAGGCAGCCATAGTCCATTCAGGTGCAAGCGACAACTCCTCCCACCACTCTAAAGGCAGCCAGGTCTATTCAGCCTGGCTATGAGTCACCCAGGAAAGGCAGGACACCTCATACTCCCCCTTGTGTCTGTCTAATGTGAATGCACATCCTCAGCTCCTGTCACTCTCAACCCAGATGATGAATACACTAACAGACAGAGGCACACAGGATGGTTAAGCAAGAAAATGGCCACTTTCTAAAAGTGCCATTTTCAAACACACAATATAAAAATCATCTTTACTAAAAGAGGTATTTTTAATTTCTGAACTTAGGAAGCCTAAACTCCATTTCTCTATCTTGTCCCAATATAAAGTTACGCTTGTAAGATGTTACAAGGCAGCCCCCATGTTAACCTATGGGACAGATAGCCTTTCAATAATGAAAAACGAACTTGGCTGTATTTCACTTTCAGGACATGTAGAACGGATCAGCACCTACCTTTCACATACTCTGCACCCTGCCCACTGGGCTACTTTGGGCCTACCTGAGGGACGGCTAACATATAAGAAAAGGGACAGTTAGGGCCTGGCAAGTGGGTGCACTTGCCAGGCCAACATGGCAGTACAAACTGCACCCAGACACTGCTGTGGCAGGTCTGAGACACCTTTGCAAGGCTACTTGTGTGGGTGGCACAACCAGTGCTGCAAGCTTATTGGTAGCATTTGATTTACAGACCCTGGGCACACACAGTGCACTGTACTAGGGGCTTACTAGTAAATTAAATATCCCGATCATGGAAAATCAATCATAACTCAATTTACAGTAGGAGCACTTGCATTTTAGCACTGGATAGCAGTGAAAAAGTGTGCAGAGACACTAAACCAGCAAAAACGAAGTCAAGCATACCATCAAAACCAGGAGGCCAGAAGGCAAAAAGACAGGGGAAACACGCCAAAAGATACAAGGTCTAACACTCCCTGTTGATGGGGACAAAGAAGGTTCTCAAGGCAGAGGACCTTGAGAACCTTGTTTGTCCCCATCAACAGGAGGATCCCCATTGTAAGTGCATCCCTCTATAATTGCGAGTGAAGCACCTACAAAACCATAGTAAGTGACCAGTTGTATGCCAGCCCTTAGTACAATCTCATTCTGAGATGTAACTGACTCATGTTGGGGGGGGATTGAGCTTATAGCAGTTGTTTTGATTATGTATTGCATTGTGGGGATACTGGCATTGTAACAAGGCCTATGCGGCAATGTTGACGTCAATGGACTAATGCTGTATTGCCGCCTTAACCTTCAATAAAATCTGTTTTTAAAAAGAGGTGGGTTTCAGTGATACTTAGTCACAAGCACCACTTCAAGTTTCTTCTTCTATATTAGAGGGTGTGTTTGAATTCTGAATATGGTCATCTTGCCCGAACACGTCACCAACATATTTTACAATAAGCAACATCCATTAAAGTGACCCGATATAATGTGTGACACCTTCTGTCAGTCTCTGCTTTTCAGTCAACCTCACTTTCCATTCTGGGACCTAGAGTTAAGGTTTCTACAACAATAATGTGACTTTTGGAATGACACTGACTACAAGGGAAAAGTTATGCAAACAAAAGGTCTTACATAGCCCTTAAAACTGAAGGAGATGAAAGCCCCACTCACCCTGTGAACATGTTGTTGACTTAGCAACCTGATGACTAAGACCTAGTTCTGTGTGCCCCACTTGACCAGAATGTGTGACCAGAACTGACCCTTTCATTAAGCAAGAAAAGAAGCAGCAACAGAGGATGGCCTAACGATGGTGCCAAATTGTTTCATCTCAGACCCAGTTCAAGGGCCCATAGGGGAGTCAGGTGGCTCTGAGCCACAAATGTGGCAGTTGAGGGTCTTGCCACTGGTGCAATGGGGCCCACCCTACTATGGCTTCACAAACTAGGCCATATACAGCCTTTCCACACTTGAAGTCGAACAGTCAAAGGCTTCTCAGAGAGGTGGCGTGGACACTCAGAATTCATAACAGATACAATGACGCATTTTCCAACCCAGTGCTTATCTTTTAGCTTGAAAATACTTCTTTAATAATTTGGCACAGTAAAACCCCATAGTGGAATTAGGATTATAAATTACAAGGTTGTAAATGAAATCCTGTTTGTTATCTGCAATGAGGTGCTGCACACATTCAGAACCCTCTTCCCACTATTGGAATTTCCTAGGGCCCGATTCACAAAAGTAATCTGAGACAAAATCCTAACTTTACGACTTTTGGTATTCACAAAGGGCATTTAGGAGTAGTAACGTTAGGATTTTGTCTCAGTTAAACTTAAGTTTTGGTCTTAAGTTAAACTTAAGACCAAAATTTAAGACCAAAACTTAAGTTTAACTGAGACAAAATCCTAACTTTACTACTCCTAAATGCCCTTTGTGAATACCGAAAGTCGTAAAGTTAGGATTTTGTCTCAGATTACTTTTGTGAATCGGGCCCCTAGTGTCTACAACACCTGGTGTGTAACACGTTACTGTGCACGGATGAGGTACAGGTGCAGTTCACTCAAAGAGATCTCAAAATGTAGATGTGCCCAACGGTTCCGTTTGCTTTCACCAGTTCAAGTTCATCCATTAAAAGTCTTAAGTTCATTTAGCAGAGGTCTTCTACTTCCTCTGTCTCTTGCTTCTCTCACATCTTCATCCCAGGGGTTACCTGTATTACTGAAAATGAAGCTCTGGCGGTCTGGGATGAGAGTGGAGATCAGTCCCACTTCTGCGGTGGCTCTAGTAGCACGGTGGCCACAGCGGCGGCCTCACTCAGACCTGAATCACTGGGCAGGCTCAGCGCGGTAGGTTCATACGTCTCCACGCATCTCCAGCAGTGGGGGCCTCCCAGGACAGGTGCAGGTGGGGCAGTTGGATGGACATGTGCAGCCTCCAGGCCAATCATCAGCAGGTGGGTGTCTTTGGCATTTCTGGCTTTGAGGCCGATCAGGACTTCCGCATACGCGATGGCAAGAGATCTCTGACATTGGCAGCAGCACCAGCCCTCAGGCATACGGATGGATGCCATAGGAACAAAGATGCTTGGTCATTCAAAGTCTTGGCACAGCTCACAGCAAGAACCGCTCGGGGACACTGGGGGGACCATTCACACGTGGATCGCTCCTTGCTTCACTTCCTCTTTCGTTACTTGTGCCCTCTGGTTATTCCTCATGCCAGGAGCACACCGGGCTGCTCCTACTGGACAGCATCTCCTACTGCAAGGCAACAGACACCTGCCTTCTCCCAGCAGGCAGGCTTCTAGGCTATAGGCAGACCCTCAGCTCCTCCAGCAGAAAGTGCAGACTTCAGTGGATGTCCCATCACCTCTAGGAGACTGAGCATCATTCAGATACTCGCCCCAGTCATACTAGCCCTTCATGCGCCTCCCTTGCAGCTACCAAAGGTCAGTGCTCAGAAAGAATTCACCAGCAGCCTTTGCTAACAAGGTCCTTCTTGAATTTTTAAGGGTAGCCCTCTCCCCATCCTCGAGCCCTTAACGGTCTAGATCTCCACCCTGCAGCCACAGTCAATACACTTTCACTGTTTGGTGAACCTATAGTGCAACCTTCTTCTAGTGCCGTATAAACCAGGGCCATCCAAAAAGGATCCCACGGCCTCACTACTCAGACTCTCAACACATGCAGAATCCTTCTACCATATATATGCTGAACACTCATGGCACATACATGCACTCGGCAAGCATGCAGGATGTCAGCGCAAGGTTCTGAGGCTCACATACAGCACGAGTCAATGTCAGTAAATTATATTTTTCTGGACACATAAAATAGAATCTGGTCACGCTTATGACTCACAAAAATTCAATATACTGCCACCACCACTTTATCTGAGTCACCCAGGGCATGGACAGTGTTCTGTGCCTGTTTAGACGGGACTTTTTCTGTGTTCCCATTTAGGTCTCAGAACTGGTCCTGACCCTTGCGTTACTAGAGACAGACCTAGGCCTCTGTGTGGGCCAAACAAAAAGTCAGGCTACCAGTTTCAGAAGCAGTCAGGCCCTCAGGGCAGGGATACATGCCTGCTTATCATGCAGGGACAGTTCCGTACCAGCACTGCAAAACAACTGAAAATGGTATGGTTTCAGTCTATGGTGAGCACTCTGGGAGGCAAACTTCCTTTCTGTGAGCGAGGTTGAGCAAATCCCTTTATATCCCTGTGTCTTAGTCCCCTGTTGACTTTCAAGTAGTAGCTTAAGACACTCCTACTCTGATGAGCATTTTGGAGCCGATTGGGTTAACCGCCGGCTGCTCCTCCTTCCTGGTTCCATGTTGGCATCTGGCTAATCTCATCAGAATACATTGCTCATGTGATCGAAATAAATTAGCATGACTGTTTCTACTATTTGCCTAAAAATCATCCGAAAACACAGGCTATCCATCAATAATGGGTGGTATGTAAAGATGCATTTATGTCACTAGATTTAGCAGCGGCCAAGCTTAGTCAATAATATTAGGGTGGTGTCAGTCTGAGATTTCCCAACTTGCATCGTGGTGCACCCAACTGAAAGATGCCGGGCTGGGGCTACTAGCTGGGGTAATGGATAGGGTTCAGAACATTAGTTTTAAGTTATTTAGAAACGTTGGGGTAGTCAGCACAGGGCCAGAGTGAGATACTCGGGACTTCTTCGTCTGCTCCAGTCCAGTTCCTCCACACAGCAGTATAGGGTAGGGAGGCCAAGGAGAGCTGGCCTGGCACCAGCTTAGGTCTAACATGAGCAGACTGGGTGCTGCCCATGAGTCCAGTCCTGCACATTTTCAAGGAAGATGTGGACATTCACTGGATGCTCACAGTCAAGATCCCCTACTTAGAACTCGTACCCAGATACACATCTTGGGCACCAACCGGCAGGTACAGCATAGCATGTGTGCCTAATGCTTCTGAGACAATGGAGGGGCAGTTGCAAATGCCCCTACCTCACATAATAGGTACCCAGCACCATCAGCTGCGCAAGCATCCCTCATGTAACAGGTATAGCTGGGAATAAACAATTCAAGTTTCCCTCCTTCATAGAACAAGTACAACATAGCAGCTTCAGTGCAAGCTTCACTCTCACAAAAAGGGTACAGCACACTATCTGCAGTTTTAGTGTCTAATCCTCACAGAATAGGTACAGCACAGCAGCAGACGTTCAAGCTTCTGCCTCACAGAACAGGTATAGCACACCATCGTCAGTGCAAACAGCCCTCACAAAACAGGTACAACTCAGCATCAGCAGTGCAAGTAGCCCTCACAGAATGATTACAACTGGGCATCAGCAGTGTAAGCTTCTCTCTCATAGAACAGGAACATTACGCCATCATCAGTGCACGCAGCCCTCACAGACCAGGTACCACTTGGCATCAGTAGTGTAAGCTTGTCCCTCATAAAACAGGAACTGTACCCCATCATTAGTGCAAGCAGCCCTCACAGAACAGATTTAGTACACCATGGGCCAGATGTACGACCGTTTTTTTGCGGTCGCAATTGGGAAGTCGGTCTGTTGTACAAACTCTAATTTGCGAGTCGGTAACCTATTACCCACTCGCAAAATAGGGTTTGCAACTCGCTATTAGGAAGGGGCGTGCCAAGGGCATCCCTTTCTAATAGCGAGTCGCACTTCAATGTACGATTGTTTTGAGACCGCAATTGTGGTCGCAAAACACTCACAGTTTATCACCTACTTTAAGTAGGTAGTAAGCCACTTGCAGGGGACCCCTTCCATTTCTGAATGGATGCGAAAATATTTTTAAGAGCAGGCAGTGGTCCCGCACTGCCTGCTCTTAAAAAATGAAACAGAAAAGTTTCATTTTTCTTTTTTAAATGCATCCCGTTTTCCTTTTTGGAAAACGGGAGGGATGCATTTAAAAAAAAAAAACTGCTTTATTTAAAAAGCAGTCACAGACATGGTTGTCTGCTGACCCCAGCAGGCCACCGTCCATAGGAGTGCTAGCCTTTCCTAATGGGGTCGCAAATAGCACCTGCCTCATGAATATTAATGAGGCAGGCAATTTGTGACTCCATTAGGAATCGTAAATAGTGTCTGAGAAACTGTTGTACATTCCTATTTGCGAGTCGCAAAATGACACAATTTGCGACTCGCAAATTGGTAGGGTTGTACATGTGGCCCCATCATCAGTGCAAGTCGCCCTCACAGAACAAGTACAACTGGGCATCAGCAGTGCAAGCTTCTCCCTCACAGAACAGGTAGAGAACACCACCATCAGTGCAAACCACCCTCACAGAACAGGTACAGTATACCATCAAAAGTGCAAGCAGCCCTCACAGAACAGGTACAGTAAACCACCATCAGTGTAAGCTTCTCACTCACAGTACAGGTACAGTACACCATCATCAGTGCAAGCAGCCCTCACAGAACATGTACAGTACATCATCATCATCAGTGTAAGCTTCTTCCACACAGAACAGGTACAGTACATCATCATCAGTGCAAGCAGCCCTTACCGAACAGGTACAGTACACCATCATCAGTGCAAGCAGCCCTTACAGAACAGGTACAGTACACCATCATCAGTGCAAGCAGCCCTGACTGAACAGGTACAGTACACCATCATCAGTGCAAGCAGCCCTTACAGAACAGGTACAGTACACCATCATCAGTGCAAGCAGCCCTGACTGAACAGGTGTAGCTGGGCATCAGCAGTGGAAGCAGCCCTTACAGAACAGGTACAGTACACCATCATCACTGCAAGCAGCCCTGACTGAACAGGTGTAGCTGGGCATCAGCAGTGGAAGCTTCTCTCTCACAGTACAGGTACAGTAGACCATCATCAGTGCAAGCAGCCCTCACAGAACAGGTACAGTACACCATCATCATCAGTGTAAGCTTCTTCCACATAGAACAGGTACAGTACATCATCATCAGTGCAACCTGCTCTCTCACAGAACAGGTACAGTACACCATCATCAGTGCAAACCACCCTCACAGAACATGTACAGAATGCCATCATCAGTGTTAGCAGTCCTCACAGTACAGGTACAGTATACCATCATCAGTGCAAGCAGCCCTTACAGAACAGGTACAGTACACCATCATCAGTGCAAGCAGCCCTTACAGAACAGGTACAGTACACCATCATCAGTGCAAACCACCCTCACAGAGCATGTACAGAATACCATGATCGGTGCAAGCATCCCCCACAGAATGGGTACAACTGGGCATCAGTAGGGCAAGCTTCTCTCTTACAGAACAGGTAGAGTTCACTATCAACAGTACACGCTTCTCTCTCACAGAACAGATACAGTACACCCTTATCAGTGCAAGCAGCCCTCACAGAACAGGTAGAGAACACCATCATGGGGACGGATTCCAGAGTCAGGAGTCTCTCAGTGACTAGTGCAGTGACGTTTGAGTCAATCCCTGGGGACGGCTCCCAGAGACAGGCGTCTCTGTGACTGACGTGGTGAAGTTTGAGTTAGTCCTTGGGGACGGCTTCCAGAGACAGGAGCCCCTCAGTGACTGGTGCAGTGAAGTTTGAGTCAATCCCTGGGGACGGCTCCCAGAGACAGGAGTCTCCGTGACTGGCGTGGTGAAGTTTGAGTTAGTCCTTGGGGATGGCTTCCAGAGACAGGAGCCTCAGTGACTGGGGCAGTGAAGTTTGAGTCAATCCCTGGGGATGGCTTCCAGAGACAGGAGCCTCAGTGACTGGTGCGGTGAAGTTTGAGTCAGTCCCTGGGGACGGCTTCCAGAGACAGGAGTCTCCGTGACTTGCGTGGTGAAGTTTGAGTTAGTCCTTGGGGACGGCTTCCAGAGACAGGAGCCTCTAAGTGACTAGTGTGGTGAAGTTTGAGTCAGTCCCTGAGGACGGCTCCCAGAGACAGGAGCCTCTCAGTGACTGGTGCAGTGAAGTTGAGTCTGTCCTTAGGGACGGCTTCCAGAGACAGGAGCCTCTCAGTGACTGGTTCAGTGAAGTTTGTGTTAGTCCTTGGGGACGACTCCCAGACACAGGAGCCTCTCAGTGACTGGTGCAGTGAAGTTTGAGTCAGTTCCTGGGGACGGCTTCCAGAGACAGGAGCCTCTCAGTGACTGGTGCAGTGAAGTTTGAGTCAGTTCCTGGGGACGGCTTCCAGAGACAGGAGCCTCTCAGTGACTGGTGCGGTGAAGTTTGAGTCAGTCCCTGGGGACGGCTCCCAGAGACAGGAGCCTCAGTGACTGGCATGGTGAAGTTTGAGTCAATCCCTGGGGACGGCTTCCAGAGACAGGAGTCTCCGTGACTGGCGTGGTGAAGTTTGAGTTAGTCCTTGGGGATGGCTTCCAGAGACAGGAGCCTCAGTGACTGGTGCAGTGAAGTTTGAATCAATCACTGGGGATGGCTTCCAGAGACAAGAGCTTCAGTGACTGATGCGGTGAAGTTTGAGTCAGTCCGTAGGGATGGCTTCCAGAGACAAGAGCCTCAGTGACTGGTGCAGTGAAGTTTGAGTCAATCCCTAGGGATGGCTTCCAGAGATAGGAGGCTCTCAGTGACAGGTGCAGTGAAGTTTGAGTCAATCCCTAGGGTCGGCTTCCTGGTGCGGTGAAGTTTGAGTCAATCCCTACAGAGGGGTTCCTGGTGCTGTGAAGTTTGAGTCAATCCCTAGGGTCGGCTTCCTGGTGCGGTGAAGTTTGAGTCAATCCCTACGGAGGGCTTCCCGGTTCAGTGAAGTTTGAGTCAGTCCGTAGGGATGGCTTCCAGAGACAGGAGCCTCAGTGACTGGTGCGGTGAAGTTGGAGTCAATCCCAAGGGACGGCTTCCTGGTGCGGTGAAGTTTGAGTCAATCCCTAGGGACGGCTTCCTGGTGCAGTGAAGTTTGAGTCAATCCCTACGGAGGGCTTCCTGGTGCGGTGAAGTTTGAGTCAGTCCGTAGGGATGGCTTCCAGAGACAGGAGCCTCAGTGACTGGTGCAGTGAAGTTGGAGTCAATCCCTAGGGACGGCTTCCTGGTGCGGTGAAGTTTGAGTCAATCCCTAGGGACGGCTTCCTGGTGCGGTGAAGTTTGAGTCAATCCCTAGGAACGGCTTCCTGGTGCGGTGAAGTTTGAGTCAGCATCTTCTGCTTCTGCTCAGCTCAGCTCAGCTCCTGGAACCACTTAGGGATGATAGTATTTAATATAGAGGTGTTAAGTAAATTCCCATTTACAAGTCCTCGTCTTGCGTTTATTAAAGACAGATCAGGTATCACAGCTGCTCCACTAACCTCGAAAGCCCTCATCACACGTGGGAACCCTGGGAAGCTGCACATGTTCTCATTCTGATTGACAGCAGCATTAGCAGTTCCAGGCGCCATCTTGAGAGGCTTGTGGGTGTCTTCCTACATTGCAGTGCAATCCATTCCAGTAAGTAGTACAGTTGTATGAACTCAAGGTTGACAAATTAAACCAGGTCAGGGCTCTTCAGAGTGCATGTATCCCCTCAGATCTGTTCCCAGTTACTCCTTGTTCTTTCATCCCGTGTACTTCCGGTGGAGGAAGGAACTTCAGAGTAAAGAATTAACCAGTGGCAGAAAGGTCTAATCTGAAGCAGGCCCAACATGAGGAACAGATGAAACGTCAACTCTATAAAGATCAAAAACATGAGTCGTCTACAAGGACGCGGTGCGGGTGGGAGTGATAGAGGTGGGGACAAGAGGGGCGGGCATATCGGAAGCTGTTAGGGGCACTTACCTGCTAAATGCGGCTGTCCAGACGGCTCTTGTGATTACAACCGGTCTATGAGCACCCTCCTGGATTGTTCTACAGATGCCACGTTTCGAGAATGTTCACTCGCTTGTACCAGAGGTAACGTCATCAGCAATGGCGACGGTGCGCCACATAGGCACCAAGTGTGAAGATGGCGTCTGGATGGGATGAGGGGGTGACAGTGACATCTCTACCATGAAACCTTCCAGAATGCTATGTAGGAACACTTGTGCTGCAGGTGGTGAGTGTCAGGCATTGCATTTGTCCTTTAGCCTCAAACCCTTTCTGTGTGAAAGCTTATCTGACCATGCATTGAACACATCGTGTTTTGACACCAGCACCAAGACTCCGATTAGTATTTGCACGTTTTACAAAAATATTAACATAACATAACAAGTAACCCTGGCCTCCCCCACTGATGCCCCATAGAGTCTCCTTTGGTGACAGTTCTACTGTGGGTCTAGTCGGTGATAACCTGCAAAGGAGAGGACAATCCACCCAGTCCATGTGTAATATGTGCTACAGGGACATACCATGGAATATGCACTGCAGGAACATACCATGTAATACACACTACAGGAACATACCATGTAATATGTACTGCAGTGACCTACAATGTAATATGTACTGCAGGATCATACCATGTAATACGTACTGCATGTACATACCCTGTAATATGTACTGCAGGGACATACCATGGAAGATGCACAGGTGGGACATACCATATAATACATACTAAAGGGACATACCATGTAATATGTACTGCCGTGACCTACAATGTAATATGTACTGCAGGGTCATACCATGTAATATGTACTGCAGGGACATACCATGTAATATGTACTGCAGGGACATACCATGTAATACATTCTACAGGGACATACCATGTAATATGTACTGCAGAAACATATCATCTAATATGCACTACCAGGACATACTATGTAAAAGTACTACAGGGACATAACATGGAATATGTACTACAAGAACATTCCATGTAATATGCACTAGAGGAGTGGCTGACCTATGCCGGGGCAGTGGGTTGTAGGCATGGCACACAGGGATGTGTGCCACTGCCATGTCGACTCTTCACTTTGTTCTGCACCAAAGCACACAGCCTGCAATGGTAGTGTGTTTGTGTGTGTGTAAAGGTACAGGACCTCTAAGGGTGGCACAATATGTGCTGCAGCCCTTAGAGGCCTTCCCTGGCCACAGTGCCCTTGGTACCCGGGGGTACCTTTTACAAGGGACTGACATGTGGCCAGAGAGGTGCCAATTGGGTGTACAAGGTACAGTTTTGGGAAAGAACACAGGCCCTGGGAACCTGATTGGCAGGGACCCAGGGCACATCAAGTCAAAGTGCATTGGAAATCTGGCAAAAAGTGGGGGGTTACTGCAACAGAAACCCAGCTTCCTACACCATCGACCACAGCCGACAAACCCAATCGTCCACTCATTCCAATCACAATATTCAATATCATACCTCACATAGGAAACAGGGGAATAATGCAGAAAGGGTAAGACTCCGGAGACGCTGGTTTGAACGGCATCAACAGCAGTCTTGAATCATCACAGAACTTCACAAAAATGGAATACAATGCTAAGACTTTATAAAATATTTTGTTGAAAAAAATATGCAAAGTCAGAACACATGAATTTATGGCGTTATCAGCATACCTGTTACTCGGCTCAGGAAGATTTTAACTAGCCAGACCCTCCAGGATTTTGTGATTTGTAAAAGCAATCGTGAGATCAGCAGTTTTGTAAAAAGCCTGCGCTTTTTACTAAAATGGCCACAAAATCTGGTACCGATGCATGCCCCGTGGGCCGCGGGCCCTAAACATTTAAAAAAATGCATGCCCCTTGTGCCCCCCACGTGCCCTGTAGGCAGCGGGCCCAAAACTTGATAAAAATGAATGCCCTGGGTGCCACCTGGGTGGCAAGCCCAGGAGGGTATTCATTTTTATCCTGCTGCCCACAGGGCATGCGGCAGGCCCAGGGGGCATTTCGTTTGTTAAATGATTAGGGACCGCCGCCCAAGGGGCTCGCAGCGGACCCAGGTGGCATTTTTTTAAATTAAATCTAGGGCTCACCACCCATGGGGCATGTGACGGGCCAATTTTTTTAAACTGAATGTAGGACACGTCACCCATGGGGCACATGGCAGGCCCAAAGGGCAATATTTTTCAATTAAATCTAGGGCCCACCGATCATGGACTCGCGGCGGGTCCAGGGAGGCATTCTTTTATGCAGAATAGCAAAATAAAGTCTGGGCGGGTCTGACTAGCCCTGGCCCTACCACGGCACAGGCCCTAAGCCAAAAGATGCCAAGGAGAGTAAAACAGAACTTGATACAGGCCTTCACATGGAACTCATTTGTAAGCAAGATAAGATGACACTGAATTTTCAGTGGTCAATTAACTAGTGCATGAGACCACTTTAAATACACAGTCATCCACAGGTTCATCATAGTCCTGCTGAGACCCTAATATCTGGATAAAGGGTCGAAAAGCAGTTGACATATTAAAAAGACAGACTTGACCTTTTTTCAAATGACACATTGAGAGTTCCCCTCTGTTTCTTGCAATGTATCAAACAGATTTTGCTGTCTTATTGCTAAAATAACCAATATACCGTGTATGATTTTACAATTGATCACCGTGCTCTTTCTTGTTTTTATTTTCCTTACACTTGAGGTTCTTCTCTGCTTCTCTTCCATTTTTTATGAACTCTTCTATCACCCACATATTTGCTAATATTAAGAGTGTTTATTGCTTTGCAAATGAAATAAAATTTGATTTGGCTGAATTGGATTTAAGTACAAGATACTAACTGTTTTCTGTTCTCTTTCTTTTGAACCAAATGTTTACATAGATTAAATCTAAAATAGAATATTTCCTGTCACAAAATAGAGGGGCATATTAGCAAGAAGAGGCGATAATCATCGCTAACCCTGCTTAGCGTGATTTTTTTTATCGCCGGCTATCGCTGGAATATATCGCCACGCTAACGCTGTATTAGCAACGATTAGCGCTATGGCGATGAATATTCCAGCGATAGCGGGGAAATGGGCCAACATCGCTGAAAAACCAGCGATGTTGCATGGAGAAGGGAGAACACCTTGCTGATACGACCCTGTGGTCGTATCAGCATAATCCACCCCCATGTTAGGTATGGCTAACACCTGCTAATTGCAGGTGTTAAATAAATGGCGATGACCCCGGTTAGCGCGACTTTTCACGTCGCTAACTGGGGCCATGGCCACCTTGCTAATAGGCGATAGGCCTGTTAGCGAGTGTTTCCCAGGTTTGTTCGTCGGGAACGCCCACTTTGCATGTCATTAGCGATAAATATCGCTGCCATGCAAAGCGGTAAAAAAACGGGCGCTAATGCCCGCAAACTGTCGCTAACTGCTGTTAGAGACAGTTTGCTGATAGGGCGATATAAATATCGCCGCTTTAGCGGCAAAAAGTGCCGCTAAAGCGGCGATAGTGCCCTTGCTAATATGCCCCAGAAATTTAAATGTGGCTTTAGATTGAATCTACACAGAAATGTCTCTGTCATTTTATCTTGCTTACAAATGAGTTCCATGTGAACGCCTGTTCCAAGTTCTACTTGATGCCAATGTTCACGTGGACACTAGGGTCGCTCTTGTTTCTGTTGAATTAAGGCGCGTAAAGCAGCACTGAGGATATCACGTGGAGGTTGGATCCGACAGGAGAAAAGCGACAGGACGTCCAATGCTCAGGTAAGGAGAGGGAAGGCTGAAGAGATTGAGTCTTGAGGGCTCCACACTGACAGATTAACAAAAGAACCAGAATTGTGGAATGAAAGAAGCTACGTGGGGAAAGGGGAACCAAGGAGGAGCAAAACAGCAGTCTAGAGAAGGCAAGGCCAGGTGATGAACTGGCACGGAAGCGGAAACCTGATACCACAGATGGTGGAACCTACCCAGTGTCCGTGAGAGTCTTATATACTAGCACTGCCCTATTTGCTCCAACCTGGAAGAGTAACAACCCTTGTTCCTATGCTGGTCTACTTGTGCTGGTCTTGCACAATCTCTACCTCTTCTGAACCTATGCAAGGCCTTAATTGCCCTATGCTGGTCAGTAGACGCTGCACCCCATGCTCTTCCGTCCTGTCGCGTTCTCATATTCCTGACACCTCCGCAGCTACTGAAAAGTTCCACCCCCTGATACTGGACAGTGCATACACTGTCAGGCAACCAGACCACAGCCTGTCAATCATCTAGATATTACCACTGCTTGTCACACTCTGCCTTCCTAGAGCACACAAAACATCATCTTACCTTAAAGACATTTTGCAGTAAAACTTTCTAGGTAAATAATGGACTTGCAATCCCTAAAATACTTTCACCATGTGAGAGGAGGAGGCGACAAGCCCCGGAAAGGGAGGTCTGCAGATGGGATGGGACTTTGAGCCCATTAACGCCTTTTCAGCCAAGGGTGGGGCTTGATCAATGAAATGGGTGAGGCTTAGAGCCTGTCATGAGGGGGCGGCTCCTCCGTTTGAGCAGAGGAGCGTTGCCCCACAAACAAAAGCCCCAGGCCAGAGCTGAAAAATAAAATGGTAATAAAGTTTATTTATTGCCATTTTATTTTTCAGCAACCGACCCGTCCCGAACTGAGCATCAAGATGGTATGGGGCCATTGCCGCTGAGTGCCAGCAGGGGGCTTTGTGCTCCCGAGTTTAAAATGGGCATGTCTCTTTGGCCGGCCGTCTTGCAACGGCCATCCAGGCATGCACTTTTTAGACCCCTCTAACCCAGTTGTCTTAAGACAGCTGGGTTAGAGAAAGCTCAGGCCTCCAGTGCTTTTGTGAGCGCTGATAGAGGCCGCTCCCACCAATCCTAGCGCTGCTTTCATGCTTGAGAGCAGCGCCAGGATTGGCTTGGGAATCGAAAGTCTGCCTGCCTCGAGGACAGAAGGATCAGAGAGGACGTCACGCTTGTAGAAAAGGTAAACAAAAGCACCTTAAATGTTGGCTGCCATATATGTGTGAGGGACTCAAAGGCGCAGGGAGCTGTGGGTTTAACAAAGGATGATACAGCTCGGAAGGTGCTGGGTGTTACATTGGTGCCATCACAAACAAAGACACCAGGTAGGTTGCAATGCACTCTCAGGATTAATCCATGTATCGCCTTTCCTGGCTGGTATTAACACAAGCTGCATCAGCGTGGGGTGAACCACCTGTCCCTGGCATAAAGGGTAAAACTAACACACAATAGAACCTTCCTGCCCAGTGTTTTAACACTACATTCCTCCAAAATCCAAATAAAACCAGTTCAGAACTTGTACTGTTGTGCTTAACACAATGTTATGGTCATGTTACTTCTCAGTCTTTGCAGCACTGAGAAAGGGCAGATACGCCCTCAAGTTGTACCTCAGGTGATCAGACTGCTGGTGCTGTTAGTGGGGGCCTTGTCTCCAAGGGGGACATCTCTCTGTCTTCTTCTGTGGGAGAATCAGGTGTGGAGTCACACCAGTCAGTCCTCCACCTGACCCAGACCCCTCCGGCCTCTTGTGAGATGGTTCTGGCCACCATGACCATGGGAGGCCATTACTGAACAGTTGTCCTTTCTATTAGGGGTGAATACCCACCTTGTAGTCAAAGAGTCACTCTTTATGAACCTGTGGAAGAAGGACACATTCTGAGTCACTTTTTTGTTTTCCCTCTGAGCTGTTACCAGGATCCCTTGCTTCCACATGATTTCCCAGGGACTCAACGCAAATGAGTTCTAGGAACTTAATGCCTGGATGTCTGTCCTTGACCAGTACCAGGTCTCCCTCAGAAAATTCATTACCCTTGACTCTTGGTCTTGCTCTGTTTTTCTGATTTTGTCTCACCTTCCTTGTGGTGATGACCCTACTCTCTGCTGGGTGAGTTCCCAGTCAGGGTGATGAAGGATCACATCAATGAACATTCAACCACTGCACAGTTGACGAGGAGTCTTTCCAGCTGTCGTAAGAGGCATTTACCTGAACTCCATGAGGTAGGAGAAGACAGCAATGTCTGTGTTCTGGTTTTCTCCCTGTGCAACCCTGCTTACTCTAGTTAGAGTTCTCATGAAGTGTTCGGCTTCATCGTTGGTTTGTGGCGAGATAGGTCTCACTTGCCAATGCTTGATGTGTAATGCTTGCAGAAAGTCAGCAATCTTCTGCACCTGGAAAGGATGCCTGATTTCAACCAGAGTTCTTGGAGTATGCCATGAGATGCCATTACTTTCTCAAGTTTTGGGGTCATCTCCTCTTCTGATGTGGAGTTTACAATTTCCACTTCAGGATACTTGGAATAGTCATCAAGGACCACCGAGGTCTGCAACCATTGGACAAGCTCCCAAAGCTTTTTGTATAATTCAGGCTCCCAAAGCCAGCACTTGCTCTGACTTATGGGGCCCCGGGGATGTCTTTTGTGATATCGGGTTCTGGGGGGTCTGGACCTCCCTACACTTGGCACTACTGGCACCCTGACATCATCCAGCTGTGGAGCCCACACTTAGTTCTAGAGTCTATTCTTCATTTGGAATTTTCCTTGGTGCCCAGCATGGGCAAGATGCACTTCCTACAGGGTCAGGCACTACAGAATCGCTAATCACTTTCCCCTTTAAAGGCAGCCTTCAGGGGATGATGCCAGCTCATCCCAGACATTGCACAGGGAAAGGATTAGCTGGTGGGCCTCCGGTGTGCTAACAGAGACATTCTCTGTGAGTAGCTTCCAGTTACCTCGGTGTATCGGCTGGAGGTCTGGTTGCAGAAGGTCATCTGCATCAGTGGCTCTCGATTCCTCAAATGACATCAGAAGTGGACGGGAACACTCCACCACACTCCTGATTATTCCTCAGTGCCTTGTGGTCTCGCGACTTCGTCTGGAGTAGCTGGCCTGGAGCCTCTCCAAAGATATTCTGCGGTGTTGTACGAGCCTGGCCGATAGATTAGAGTGTTGGACATATTCTTGTATTTGAAGCATCCATTTCTCAGTACTGGGCAGAAGTTTCAAAACAGACCATTGAAACAGCTGTAGCTGTGGTCTGTGGTCTGTACAGATTGTGGCCAGGTGCCCATAGAGGTACAGATGAAAATGTTGGCACCCTCAGTGGATAGCCTTCTCTTCCTTCCCGATTTGGGAGTACCACTGTTCAGTGGGCGTTACTGCTCTACGAGCATATGCCACTTGAGCTCATTCACCACATGGTTGTTTTTGGGACTGGACGGCACCTAACTTTGAGGGACAGTCTTGGATTCTTTAGCCAGATAAAAATAAGACAGGGTTGTCTCTGTGGACAGGGCATCTTTTGTGTTCTGGGATGCAGCCTGATGTGTTTCATCGCAGTCTTACCTGGTGGATGCTATTTTGAGTTCTCTCAGGGCAACTGTCAAAGAGGTCAAGTTCTTTCTGACGCTCTTCCAGTATATGACCATACAAAGAAACACCTCCCCTCCATT
Organism: Calotriton arnoldi; assembly: GCA_963921515.1. Lineage (NCBI taxonomy): Eukaryota > Metazoa > Chordata > Amphibia > Caudata > Salamandridae > Calotriton > Calotriton arnoldi. The sequence continues at coordinate 4,715,847 of CAWUFW010000275.1, read as the reverse complement.
ATGGACATGGGTGAGGGCGTGGACATGATGTTGTCTACCTTGGATAGATCAGGGTTGTCAACTTATGCCGGCCCGAGAACCAGTGGGGCTGCCACCAAGTAGCACGGGTGGGGTGGGGCAGGGGGGGAATTGGAAAATAAATTAAAATAGACTTATCTTGCTCCCGGACCACCAGACCGCCGCCTCGCGTCGTCCTCTGAAGCAGGAAGCACAGGCTCTCTCCCCTAAGCCAATCACAATGCTGCAATCAAGCGTTGTGACTGGTCTGAGCACCGCGGATCGGCACTCAGAAGTGGAATGAGAGCCTGTACATGTTCCTCACCAGGCTGCGTAATGCAGCCTGGTGGGGAACATGCAAAGTGCGCAGGAGTGTTTGGCCGGCCAAAGAGGGCTAGCCAACCCGCTAGGCTCACTTAAGTGGCCACCATTCCTCCCCTTGCTGGCTGTGACGACAGCCAAGCCCCGCCCCACCCCATAAAGCTGCATGATAAAGGGAAAATAAAATGATAATAACATAGTGTTATTGTCATATTATTTTTCCTTTTTCCACTGCAAAAAATGCAGTGGGGCAGTGCTCCTCCGCCTTAGCGGAGGAGCTGCCCTGCTGAGAACTCATGCCCAAAAAAGATAATCTTCTGCTTCAGGAACTTGCATGTTTTCTAATTGAGGGTGAGGCCGCAGTCTCACCGTCATTGTAGAACCTTTTAGAGTAGCTGGTGATGCACGCATACACCAAGGTGTCATTTATGACAACCGTCAGCCCTTAGAGGACCTCCCTGATGGTGTTTTAGCAGACTTCGAATGCCCTAGAAATCCAAAAGTTCAGCCTCTTGTTCTTCCTGAAGCCAGGGTGCGTGGAGAGTGTAGTGATAAACCTTGAGCTGGGATTGAGCAGGAGCTGATGATAGCACAACTTCAAGTCCATTTTAGAGAATCAGCATGTGCTACTGATTTCGCCATGGTCGGATTGGTAAGGCGGGCACTTGGGCAATGGCCGAGGGGCCGGTATCTGAGTTCCAGCTGTCGGCTGCTTTTTTGGGCAGCCTGGGGCCGATTTGGGCAAGTTCTGTGTTGTTCCGATGCTGCCAGCGGCCCAATGGGTGCCTGAGTGACCTTTCTGGAGGCAGATGGGCGTCCATTTCCTCCATTTTATCAACAGGCAGAGGTGTCACTCCCTTTCTCTTGCTGGGCTGGCCCAATAATGTATGCATTTTGAACGTACGGGGCCTGAGCAGAAGTGGCCTCACTTGTTTTCAGGTGTGTTTCACCAGCGTGAACTAATCCATGCATTTTTTTTTATCTAAGTAAAGAAAACATGCCTCTGTCAGAGACACACCCCCCTTCTTTTTATAAAACTTCGCCGAAGCAGTGTTTTGGAGAAAGGCAATATGCAAATGAGGGCCACTTTTTTTTAGCATGCCCGGGCCGATTTGTAATTCCAATCCAACCTTTCGCTGATAAGGTTGTCAACTGTCATATGAGATGCCCTTCTCTTTTGATGGCCTGGTTGGGGACCCACATGTCTACACATAATCATACTTCATCTGGTTGATTGGTCTTACGAGTGACAACAATGGGAGAGACTCAGGATGTGGATCATTCGACCCGCTCAAATATTCTATAGCTTGCGCAGCTTGCCCTCCACCTCTGATCAGAGGTAAAATGCGACTGTGCAGTGCTATAGAGCTAGTTGAATGGAGTAGTCAATGTGTAGATGCCCCATTTTTCCCCATAGATATCCATGCCCAAATTTACTAAGATTTTGCATCGGGGTTCACCACTCTCATGGTGCAGCCCCATCATAAAATGCATGTTGGCATTCACAAACCCACGCAAATCTAGATTTGCAAGGTTTTGAGTGGGATTTTATCCCTAAAGTAATGCAAGTTGGTGCAAAGTGCAGCTTTGCATTACCCTGCATCAAGATGAGCTCCATGGGCAGAGAATGGATCATTTCTGTGCATCCACCCATGTATTTGGACACAAACCCAGATTTCCTAAAGGCAGGAAACCTTGGTTTGTGCCAAAGTGGTACACCTACCCGACGTTGGTGTAACGATGAAAAATATCTTCATTTCTCCTTGTTAATTCCTATTTCTATATGTGCTGCATTTTGCAGAACACATAGAAAGAGAAATATGCCTCTAAGAATTGTTTTTGTGCAGGAAGGTATTCCTTCCTGCACAAAAACAATAGAAGGCATTCTTTCCTGCACAAAACAATGGCACGTGTAACACAGACACCATGATGCAAGGGTGCCTGCATTGACACTAGGCTGCCTGAAGTGCGCCAGCGCTATGAGAGAGCAGGAGAATGCCATATCTTAGTAGAAATGACACATTTCTGGTCTCTCCTTGCACGCAACGCAGTGCAGCAAGTTGCCTAAATGTGTTGCATTGCATGAAAGGTTAGTAAATCTGCCCCCCAGTACCTTGAAATTGAGTCTCACACTCACTGAGTAGGTTGTCCTGCTCTGCAGTGCACACTGAAGGCAAACTGGATCAGGTGTAGTTTTTATTCTGTGTAACCGCTGAGGAGCAAACCTGCTACTCTTGGATGATGTAGATTTTGGCCTGGATGAATGGCCCTTTGAGGGTCAATTCTGTTGTGTACTCCCTGGCAAGTGACAGCAAGTTGTGATGTCCAAAGAGAGGCATAGATTCATATCGTCATGGGTTTAAACTGTCGTCTTGTCTTCAAGGATTCAATTGTCATTCTCAACTGGACATTAATGGATGCTCCCATGTCAATTAGGGCACTCGCGGATTGACTCCCCACTGGAACTCGCCACGGGTTGTGTGCATGCAGCATGGTTATATTGTTCATTGGCGTAAACCACATGTACCGTTCCTTCATTCATGCAATGGGATTCATGGACCCTGCAAGGAGAGAGTCGCTGATAAGTCAGCATTGGCCAAATATGTGATGGGGCTTGACTGCTGCCAGGTGGGCAGTGTTCATCTGATTGCCTGCTGCCTGCATCTTGCTATGCGGACAGAAAAGCCACAGCCGGCAGTGCTTAATTTGTAAACAAAGAAGTGCCAGGGCCCTTGTCAGGAGGCCACTGTAGTTTGCACCACCCATTGCCCCTGCCTGCACTGGCAATAACAACTACTAACCATTAGACTTCAACAAGGGTGACAATTTGGTCTATTCCAGGATGCCCACCTCTATAAGAATGGCTTGGGAGGCTGGTATTAGTCAATTTTAATGTATAAATAATTATTAAACAACTCTTGGTGAGCTCATTTCAAAATTAGATAGACAGCACCACCATGTGGTAGACTGCCATAAGTACTGGTGCCAACAATTAGGTGTCGGTGCCGAGCACCGGAAACCACCAGCTCAAATTAAGCACTGACAGCCGGACAGGTGCAGGGCCTGCTGAGAGGATATGGGATTGTGGGTTGAGACACAGGGCCACCCACCTCGTCACCAATGCTATGCCAGGCTCAGGACAAACGAGGACCTTAGGCAAGATGTAGTACAGTCTCAGAAATAGGGGAGAGGATGAGGTCTCACGGCTAGACTGCCGACTTTGGAGCTGGGAAGCCAAGGTTCGAGCCTCGGGGTCGACTCCACATCCTGTGATTCTGGGCAAATCACTTAGGGGCAGATGTATCAAGATTGCATTTGCGATTCCTTATTAGCGAATTTTAGCGAATTGCTATTAAGGAATCGCAAAATGCTATGTATGTAGGAATCGCAATAATAATTGCGATTCCTTAATATTCCTTAATTGCGAATTGCAAATTGCGATTCGCAATTAAGGAATACCTTCCCATTCATTCCTATGGGCGTAGAGGCCCATAGGAATGAATGGGAAGACATTCTCAATTTGCGAATTGCAATTAGAGAATCACAAATTGAGAATGCAATTTCAAGGGTGCCAGGGTGTCCTTTTGACACCCTGTTGCACCCCTGAAATATGTATGTGTGCACATGTGGCGCACATACATGCCCTAAGGGCATGTATGTGCGCCACATGTCACTTTGAAAAATGCTAAAAAGTGCATATTTCAAAGAAATCGCATATTACCACCAACTTGAAGTTGGTGGTAATTTGCGATTCCTTAAATGCAATTGCAAAATAGGGAATCGCAAATTTTGCGATTCCTTATTTTGCGAGGCAGTTTTGCCTTAATACATACCACTAAGCAAAATTGCGTTTGCAAACGCAATTTTGCTTGATACATCTGGCTCTTAATCTCCCCGTGCCTACCAAAAAAAAAATGAATGTGTCCTTGTGCAACGTAAGCAGTGCTCATGTAAAGCGCTCCAATACCTTCGGGTCGAGTTTGCGCTACATAAATCTGCAAAAAATAAATAACCTGCGTGCTGACTGTCCAGGCTTTTATTAACTACTGCCACGTCAGTGGGTGGTACACCAACTGTCCATGGAAAACAGGGTGAAACTAACACATAATGGAACCTTCTGCTGAGTGTCACAAACGAACGACACTACACCTGGAAAGGTACACTGCTTCAGGTAATAAGGATAGGGAAAGATTAGTGAACTAGAGCAAAGTTTGTAAGAGGTAAAAAACACAAGGATGAGGTCGGGAGTGCTAGGAGGCAAGGAAGCACAACAGGAGCAGGGTACAAAGAAGTGTAGCGGGGTCCAGGGGCATGTAAAGGGGGCAGTAGGACCAGATGGATTAAAAGAAAAACAAAAGTGTATTATGGGGTGTGTATTATGGGGTGTGTATTATGGGGTGTGTATTATGGGGTGTGTATTATGGGGTGTGTATTATGGGGTGTGTATTATGGGGTGTGGGTCTCACTACATCAGCTTAGAATACCGGAGGCTGAATGAAATAGGGTTAGTCCATCAGCCCAGCCTGAAGAAGGGGGCTACCAGAGGTTGTGGGCAGTGGGGGGTCCTCCTAACCCCCTTGTTTTGTGGCCTGAATGTTTTTATTATGCCAGCCTTCTTCGGGTTCAGCAACGGGCTCCAGTTTAGTGATTTACGTGTAGTCTGGCATGTCTTTGGAGGCCCTTAGTGCACATATGGGAAGCCCACGTAAAGTTTGTCTCAGTCAAAGCCCTCTACCCTCCAAGCTCTTGTCCAAGGTGCACACACTGAGCAGAACAATGGCACGTAGGACAGGGACTGGTGCCATCCTTCAACACCACCTCAATAGTGCTCCGCTCACGTTTAGAGAACATCACACCCCCATCGCCTGAAGCGCTGTGTTGAGAAAAGAATAGTGATAATATTTTGGGGTCTATTTACTAAATTATCACGCAGAACAACACAGCAACCGAAATGCTGTGTTGCGTGCCATCAAAAGGATCGAGCAGGATATGGCACTCTCCTCCTCTCTCCCTAGTGACGTCGCACAATCAGGCCATAGTGCAAAGGTGTGTGTGTGATGTCTAGTATAGGTTTTGCACTGATAGGGTATCCTTTCAGTTAAAAATACTATGATTAGACCAACTTTAAAACTGTTCCTACTGTATGTGTGCTGTATAGTGCAGCACATATGAAAAGTCGGAAAAGAAAAAAGAAATAAAAACACGTCTCCTTGATAGTGCTTATTTAAAAAAAGAGCTATTTTTTATGCAAAAACCGGTCTAATGTTTTTAGTAGATAGTGTTTGGTGTCAAAAACCATGGATGGTTGCATGGGAACGACCATGCATCACCCATGGAACGCCCTCTTAGCGCTAAATAATGCAAAGCAGTGCCTAGCGATACTTTGTGCTACTTTCAAATTAATTTAAATTAAAAACTAAATTGGAAAAAAAGATTTTGCATTGATTTGCGTCACTTTTGTGCTGCAAACACTGTGTGAGGAACTAAGGCAACGATATTTACATCTGATCACATTCTGTGACCAGAGGTCCCCAGCACCATTTTTGATGATTGTGGGACATCCCGCATGAAAAGACTGAGCACTGATGCATAAACGAGCCATCCTCTCCCCAACAGAAGAGTAACCCAGATAGCTTCCACTGAACCACAGCCCATCAGTAGCACCTACGAGTCCCTCACTCAGCCGCCATCTTAGTTAAGCAGTACCGCTCACCAACGTCAGTGAAACCGGCCCTTCCCACCTTTGGCCCACCCATTCCTTGGCCAACAGTAGACCGCTTCAGCCCACCAGTGGACGGCCAGAGTCCACTGAGGCAGTCCCAGCCCCGCCAGTAACCATTCTCCCCACCAGTGGCCTCTCTGCTGTCAGTAGCCCTCTGCGCCACTAACAGACTCCTGCGCCCAACAGAAGCATGCCTATCTCAGCCCAACAGCATGTTGGCACAACCTAACCCTAGCCTTACTCAACCACTGCTATCCAATCACATGCCAGCAGCACACCCCATGCGAAAAGTAACCCAAACCAGACCAAGAGTAGCCCAGCTCAGCCCATCAGTGGCCCGACCATCAGACCAGCTGCCAGCCACGCCTGCCCCTTTCTGTAGCCCCCTCCTTATGGAGTGATTTCTTCCCAGTATCTTCATGCAGAAAGCTCGCCATGCACTTTTCAAACTCGAAGTACATTCGTTCCCTCGCCAGCCCACAGCTGTAAAAAAACACAATCCTGGAACGGTCTAGAAAAAAAAAGGGAAAAAATGAGAAATGCGCCTTCTTTTGTTCTCCTGAATAATTCTATTGGTAGTGGTGCATCAGCGGAATGTTTCCAACCATCCATGTAATGAATTAAAAATCACAGGAAAGCTCTAGGCTCCTTTCAGCCCAAGGAGCCAGCCCTCTACTGCCTCTCCTGGTTTACAACAGGCACTTTCTGGCCCACTCCGACATTCACCCCACCCTGCAGCCAACAGAGACATGGGGTAGATTCGGATCTGTGGCACGAAACAGATTCATGGGGCCAGCTCTGGAGCCAAAGTCAATCTACTGGAACTGATTAAAATTAGACCGACAAAAGTGGAAAAGCTTCCATTGTGCGAGGTTTCCCTTTCTCCCTCTTTCCACAAATTCCTCAGGGGATTAAAACGAATATTACAAACAAATGCTCCTTCGCGGCCTTTGTTAAAGATTTCCAGTTTCAATTTCCCTTGAATTAATGCTGTTAGTTAGTACTCATAAAAAGCGGGTTAAAAGTACCAGGTAACAATGTGCGTGAAGCCGCAAAAAACGCCAAGGACGTTTAGGGAAAGAGTTATCAGATACAATAGAATTTAACACGAACACAGCGCGCCTCACAGACCTGTCTGCCTTGTAGCACTTGATCACCGGTTTTATTAATCACTTCATAAGCGCTCCTGGTATCAGCCTGACACGATGACACTGCTGATGAGGCGAGTTACATACTGATCCCTGCAGTAGGAACCTGACCCCAGGACCTAACTGACGGCTTACTTTGATTCCAGGCTAAAACAAGCATTGGAAATGCAATAGGTCTCGCCTTTGTTTGAGTTAGAGCTATTGGAATTGTAAATGGCAATGTCTTTTACCCATGTTATGGAGTGTATGTTTGTGGTGTGCAGTGTATTATGTTGCTTGGATTGGATTAGTTAGTAGTGGAATTGTGTGGCATGGAGTGGATTTGTGGAGTGGAATTGTGTGGCACGGTGTGGTGTGGAATTATGTGGATAGTAATTATGTGGTATTGAGTGTACTGAATTATGTGCAGTTGGATTGTATGCTATGGAGTGTAATTTTGTGTTGTGGCGTGGTATGTTTACAGAGACCATGGTAGTACTGTATATTAAACTGTACATTAACACCAATGGCCACATGTGGATGAATGGCAAGAGTAGAGAGCAGCTATAACCACAAACGTGCAAATAGTCTGCTTACTAATTAATGTGCATCCTTGCAATTTATTGCATGCTATATTGCTTATTATACAGAACCCTCGTCTCACAGCCTCCAACTCCCAACATCTGTTAGAGTAACATCTAATATCAACTGGATTGTCATGCAAGCTAATGGCCATGCTGATTAAATTATACTTCCATCAAAGGTGGCTATATCAGTCACAATAAATAAACTAGGTATCCACAGAAGATCACATTGCATAGGAAAAACACCCCAAAAAAAGCTTTTCAGCGAAAATGCATTTAGCTACAGAATGGCATGTTTATTTGAAGTTTACAAGCATGCATGATGCCAGTTTAGCATTTTATTTTTTAGCCTGCTGCATTGGTACTTTGTGAAGGAAATGGCACAGAAATAAAACGTGAATGTCCAGGCATCCCGTCCTGGCATGGGGAGGCGAAGTAGGAACGCCCACATTATCGCTGGTGTTCTGCTCTTGATCTCCATAATAAGTTTCACTCTGGACTTCATATGAATTCACAGCTGAACCTCCTTCTGAGCGTGTAATCAGTTGATTTATTTCCTGCAGCATGGCATTCTGTTTTTTATGTCGGGGAGTCTGGGTTTTTGAGAAAATGGGTGTAGTGGTGCGATTACGAACAATCATACTGGTAATTTTCAAAATGTAAGGGGCAGGGGTGTTGTTGAGGAAAGACAGGGGGAAATTAACTGAACTGGAAGCAGTGCCGTGGGCCAGGGAGTGGCTGTAAAGCCTCAAATACATATACAGCCATACTTGCATGTTTACAATACCATCACACAGTCCATGGACGCGCGGGAACACACAATTAGGGGGTGTGTTGATTTTAGACAGTATAGCAACATTGGAACGTTTGTTTTGCAGGAATGTGGGGTATGCGGCTGGGGGAGGGAAGGAGCCACGAGAAGCAAACACTGCTCAGGTTAACGTGTGTTCTTAGCAGGCTGGCTGTATTAAAACAAGAACCACGCTTGGAGAAGGATAAACAAACCAGCAGCCGCATGTTTCACTAGAAAACCTATTTCTGGGAACTGAGAGGAAATGCAAAGAAAGTGGATGGTACGAAACGAGGTGAGAGAAGCTTTCTTTAAAATAATCTTACAAAGAGATTATTAAGTTAAATGAACACTGCGCAAACATACAGGACAATGGGCACCGCCAGCTTCTTTAGTGCTACTCATCAGCCGTGCTTTAAACAGAGAGTCCAAGAGTTAGCCATGACTACAAACAGGCTTATCTATGGAGTAAGCGAGCTCAGAGCGCCACTGTTTCTGTTTGCGTACAGCGAGGAAGGGCTGAGGTGCACATCTACCTAAGTGGGCAGGACCACCGCACAGCTGATCAACAATCCCCGTTTGTAAACATACAGGGCGTGGCGAATGAAAGTAGTACAATGACTACCAAGAAATCTTAGTAACAAACACAGTATTGTCCGAGCCAGTATTTCAAGCCCGTACAACTGCCCCCGCAACCGCAAAACTCCACCTAGAAGCAGCAGCAAATGTAATCTGTTAGCCTTGCCCTCAGGCAGCTGCTGCAACAGAAGCTTAGCATTCGCAAAAGACGCAGGGAGTACGGGCCGCAATGTTGCCTCCGTCCAGTTTGCTAAGGCACAACTCGCTTCAGTGTAACACCATGGACAACAAAGGAGAGCAGCAGGAAGCGCGCGCCACGATGTTGCCTCCTCTGTTGTTATGCTTGCTTGAGGCACGGATGCGCTTCACGGTCAGGAAGGGAAAGGGGTGTTTTCAACTTGGCCAGGATGAGGAGGGGAGGGAGGGTCTAAAGGAAACATGGACAAAGCGTGAATTAAAAGCTGGACGCAAAGCGGCGCATGGAGGTAAAAGCAGGGAACATGAGCAGACAATTAAAACAAGCCCCAAGCGTATAGGAATAATTAAAATGAGGTAAACGCTACACAATAGTTACGCCAAACACACATAACAGTTATCGTTAAAAAGAAAACATTATTAGTTAAACGTAACCCAATAGTAAACGCACAGCCCACAAGCAAGCAATGGAAAAAAAAAAGTGCCAACAGTAATTATAAAACCCACCGTGTCACGCCGCCAGTAAAACATCCAGTCCGGGTGGGCGGGGCCAAAAGAGGACAGGGTGGTAACCAGGAGGGACTAAAAAGCCTCCGGTACAATCATCACACTCCGTTTAGCATAATTAATGATGCCAAATGACGCACACCAATGGGAATTACGGGCGGAGCCGAGACTCAACTTCTTAAACTGTATTGAATCCAAGAAGCCTCGCAGAGTGAGCAGCGCATGCGCGCTGCAACGCCAGGCGAGACCTAAAAAAGTCATTTTATTAGCCTTTCTGTCTTTTAGTTCCAGGGAACCTGGAGCAATTCTGAGCAGATGCCTGGTTGTCGCGGACAAAGAAACCCGTGCACCTGGAAATCAATCAAAGAGCTCGGTGAGTTCAGCGCCTGCTGTAAATGTATGGGCCACGTGTTTGAAGAAAGTTCAGACTGAAGTAAATCAGTGAGTAAGAACCAGTTGGGTAATAAAAAGAGGTGTTATCCAAGCGCCAAGAGGCTGATCCTTTTGTGCCGTGAGCTATATAACTACCCACTATATTATCATATTTCCTGTAACTCAGCCTGGACGACAATGTGCGCCTTTGACATTATTTGCTTATTTAAATGTCCTAAAGCAATATTCAGGATCTTTTTATCAGCACTTCGTGCCCCCCAGACTCACTCTGGAGTTTCTCCTTGGCACGGGGCTGAGGGAAGTTCTCGCAGCACGGCGTGTCCCCTCAGACATTTCTTCTGGCACTTCTGACCCATTCTGACCCAAAAATGTGAAATCGCTTGCTCTTTCCTTTTTCAAACTGATGTCACTAACCCACTAACTTACCCTCTCCGGTCTTTCTACATTATGGGCTTGATTACGATGTCCGGCGGTCTTGAGTCCGACACCGCTATGACGGTCGCATACCCCCATTTCTCTATGGGAGCTTTTGTTACTGCCGGTGAGCTTGTGTTACGGCTGTAAACCGGCCATAATACAAGCTTCCTTAGAGAAATGGGAGATTGTGTTAAAACCTCAAGGTGCCTACACAAGGTGCCCCCAACCGGAGGCTGCAAACATAAGGGGGCCCTGCTAGGGGCCCCCAAACACGCTTTCCAACAGGCTTTCCATGTCAGAAAGCCCGGCATGGAAAGCCTGTCAGGAACCATGCATCATAATCCGGACGGCGTAAAATGCCGGCCATATGGATTACGGGCTGGCTTCCGACTGACCGACTGGCTCCTTGAGCCCATCGGAATCCAGCTGGAATGACCGTCCGGTTTCAATTCTGACCAGCTGTATTGTAATCAGCTGGTCGAAACTGAAACTGATGATATCAGTCGGAAAGCCTCCGACCTAAGGTCGGAGACTTAGATCATAATAGGCCCCTTAGTATTCGGTTACAGGAAAGCAGGTCGCAGAGTCGTGACGGCTGCAGTCCTAGAGGAGCAAACACAGCCTTTCCACCAAACACCTGCAAACAGGCACGAGAACACAACACGTCATCAATCACAACTGAGGGAAGTAGTGAGCACTGACACTACAGAATGTCCTCCACAGGTTGCCAAGATATAAAACAGGCATTGGCAACTCCAAAGGGCCTCTCCTTTGGGACCTATTGGCTTTGCCAATGGGCTTTCGCCATGCAGCATTGCCACAAACTATGTTTTGGGCATTCTCAAACACTCCGCTCTCCCCTTTCCACTCAGGAAACGGTTATAAATGTACTCCAGCACAGGAGTAGTTTAACTACTCTTCCAGGTTCAGAAGGGGACCGGATCAACCCTAGATATGGTGGGGTTATAGGACAAGACTTTTTCCACAAGTAAACGTATTTCCCTGTGAAGAAAAAAAATTGCATTTCCCCTTGTGGGGACTTCTCCACGATGGAGAACTCTGCACAGTGGGAACAGGTCCTACAGGAAGTCAACTGACCTCCTCGGAGAACACCTGGAAACGTACGCCTGGTGCGGGTTTGCAGGTCTACTTCCGGGAATGTTGGTGAATGGAAAAGGTAGGAATAGGATGTCCAAGCAGAGGCCGAGATCTGCACCCACCCTTTTCCTATTTTTTGTGTAAATTAGGACCCTCAGCCTAGTGCAGAGATCTTCAAATGAAGTGGGGGGCTCCCTGGGGGAGGGAGTGTTCAGAGCTGAATTGATCCTAGGGGCAGAGCCAGTCTCTGGCCAAGAGGAGCATTTACTCATTAATGGACCATCAGTAATGTATTTGTTTCCTTCTCTTCCTGGCTGGAGGTAGGTCTCAAAGTGGGAGTGGAAGGACTCCAAGTAAACCTCATAGTCTCCCCCCATTTCTGATAAGATATCACTAGATACCGCTGCACTTTCAGGGAGTGCCCCCTGCCAATAACATGTTGGCAGGCATGTATTTGATTGCTTTTTTAAAAGGGATAAATAAATATAACTGCAATGTTTGAATTGCTAAGGGTCTTATTATGACTGCGGCGGTCCATCAGACCGCCGTAGCCACGGTGGCGGTGCGGGCACTGCAGCACCAACGGTCCGACATTCCTTTTACGATTTAGGTGGGTGGACAGCATTGGCAACACACCACAAATGCCAGGGATCAGAGATCCCTGGCGGTGTTGCAGCAGTCTTGAGGCCGCAAAAGGCTTGGCGGGCCGCTGCAGCCCTGCCAAGCATATTACGAGTTACCTCTCTGCCACGGTTTTCATGACGGTGAGCATGCCATGAAAGTGTGGTGGAGAGGAAACAAAGGGGGCCTCACAGGGCCCCCTGTTGTCACTGCGCCAGGGGATGCATGCAGGGGGGGTGTGCCCCCCTGTCTGCATGCACCCCCAGTTTCTGCAGGGCATGGACTTGACAGTCCATGTCCTGCAGGAACCTTCAATGGCATTCCCATTGCGGTGCCTCTTACGGCTCTCCTATGAGCCTTTAAACAGGCACTGCAGTGGGCCAGCCATCACAGGACCGCCCGACCTGGATTCCAGTCAGAATCCGGTGGGCGTCTAATTATGGCTTTGGCGGTGCGGGAGCATGTGCTGTCATGGCGGCCCGCTCCCACACCGCCAAAGTCATAATAACACCCTAAATATGTTCACCGCTGCCAATTTTATAGGCTAATTATAAGAAAATAAGTTTGTCACTCTTGTGAGCCACTGTGATTTTTTTTTTACATGGGGTGCAACATTAAAACGCTTGAAGATCAGTGGTACATCAGGATTTTTGCATTTGTCACCCTGAGTGGAACGGGTGCCCCCAAACGTTGGTCCTATGATCGCCATGCCACTAGATTCAATCTATCCTTGCTGATAAGTGGTGATTCTCCGCGATACCCACGATGCTTGTTTCCTCTCCTGGGAGGACCTGGCCTGGCAGTTCGGGCTGGACTGTTCCCATGGTCAAGACTGAGAAACTGGTTTGGATGAGAGGCAATATGTAGACACATTAAATTGGATATGCAGCAATATACCAATAAAAAGCATTAGCACATGAATATTTTCTGGTCTTTTATTCTCTGTTGCACTTCATAAGAAACAGCCAGCCAACGCGTTTCGCCCAAACATGGGCTTCTTCAGGGCTGTAATGGCATATAACATAAGGATATTTAAAAAATAAGCGGTAAAAAGACCAATTTTTTAAGAAAGACATTTACATTACAAACGAAGAAAGTGAGTTTTTAAAAGATAAAGCATGATAGAGAGATAAGAGAATCAAAAATAGCCAGAATAGAATGGGGGAAGGAGGTGCACGATATAAGAGAACACGTGAATCATAAAGGATAAAGGTCTAGTGAGCTAAGCGTTTCACCCGTGAAAAAGGGATGTGAGGCACTAGAAACAGGGCAAAAGTTGGCGAAAAGTTAGCATCATAAAAGAGTAACACCAAAAAGAGGGAAGAGAGCTGCCTTATTACCCAAAACCATGTGCAAAAAAGATCCAATGTAGCTAGCAAACTAGCTTACCAAAATATTGTAGACAAAGAACGTGTCCTCTGGCGTGTATGTCAGAAGACAAAATTAAAGCGAATCCTAAAAAAATACCAGAAAAATATGTACAAATGAACGTGCCTGCAACCAATTATAGAAGCAAGAAAAAAGACTGATGAGAAAGGCTCGACAAACCTAAAATGCATTGATGAAGCTCATGGTAGAGCGTAGATCAGCAGGTATGTTTGTTGGCAGTATCATCTGTGAAGAAATTATTTAATAAAATAAAATTAAGTGGGTATGCTCCAAGATAAGCTGTGAGCATAGACAGTCTGTGTTAGCCAGGGAATGCATGATCAAATGCACTTCCCGCCAAGTGGCCGTAAAGGCACGTCCTCGGTGGCATAACCCATATGTTTAACAATCAAAGTACCGCAATGGCGCACGCGTCGCGGTTAACAAGTCATTAGCGTTTGAGAAATAAACGGCTGCAGGCACATTTTATATGAGGCCGCGTACAAATATAAACGGCCCGCCTACTGAGATTAAATATGAAGTAAGAGATCAGAAAAAATAAATAAAAAAGCGCCATGTTTAAGCCAGAGGCGCGGGAGGATCTGGCATATGCCGGGTCAGGTAATAAACTAAAGCGCTGTACGTTTACGTTTAAGGAAGCACTAAAACCTAGTGCGTTCAGTAAGAAAAAAGCGCCATAATCAAAATTAACCGATGTAAGACCAGAGGCAGAGGAGAGTCTAACGTATGTCAAATCATGTAGGCACCAAAGTTCGGTACGTTTGACAAAGCACTATAACGCAGTGCACAATATTATAGCAAAGCCACGTAACCTGTTAAAACCCCCTGGAAGATAAACCAAAGCTTAGTTGAGTACACATAACCAAAAGAAAAAAGCCCTTAAAGCACATCGCGCCATCAGTTAACACACAAAGGTCAAAGAAATTAGCAAAAACGGGGTTGGCAACTCACTTGAAAACGGTATTAGCCACATCCGAAAGCTGGGAGCCGTGTCCGTAAGCAACGTCCTAAAGTCAGCACGATTGGTGAGAGAATGAAAAAGGGGCCTGCTGAAACATTTAAAAAGCATCTGCCAATGAGCAGCGAGCTCCGAACACTAGACCACACCACAGGATGTGAGTACACAACTTATTTCCGGGGTCCTAGATACTACGAAAAAACTAGATTACGTGAAAACTAGACCGCAAAAGGTGAGACCGTGAAAACTCGCTTCCGTGTTTGCTCCTCGGCCCTGAATGGCCATAGTGTCCCAAAATAAACGAACTGCTCCAATACATAAACTAAACCGAGTGAGTTTTAGGTGAAAAAGACTCACTAAATTTTAAGCGACTCCGGCTGAAATATTGTATTTGTTCAGAGCTATACCGCTAGAATTTGAGAAACACTGGTTTAGGGTCCTGGAGCATATGGTGAATAGGTTTATTTGGGCGCATGGCAAAACCAGAAGGGCTCTGAGATTTATGTCCTTGCCGCGAGATAGAGGGGGCTGGGCGGTCCCTGATTTTAGATTGTATTATTGGGCGGTGGCTTTGCAATATATGATTAATCTGGTGGGTGGAAGTAAGGTTGATTGCTGGACTAAAACAGAGTCCTCCGATCCATATCAATACCTGTTAGGAAAAGAAGCCAAGAATTGCTTTATGAAATTTAGCGAACCTAGCTATTTTAAAAAGACAAGATTTAAGACGTTAAATGCCGCATTTAAAATCTGGACGGCATTCAAGAAGAGCCTGGGTCTTGGGAGAATCCATTTTTATACTCAGTTATATAAGAACCCTTCCTTCCCGGGGATTTTTGCAGATACGACTATGAAGGTATGGGATGAGTGTGGAATACGGATGATTGGGGATTTGCTGGGGCAAGATGGAATAAAATCATTTAACGAAGTACAAAGTGTGCTCGGTTTAAGTAAGAGGAGTTTTTTTAAGTATTTGCAATTAGCTAGCTTTCTAAAAGGAAAAAAAGGGGGATCATATCATTTTGGAAGAATCAGAATTATGGATAATATTCGATCAGGGGAGAATTGTACTATTAGGTGGATATATGCGGAACTGACCCAGCTTAAACCAGATGATCTAGATAAGCATGGGGGAAAAGTGGGCTGAGAAGCTTGATACTGATAGGGATGATTTTCTTGATTCCCTTGAGCTAGGTAATACCATTCTGTGTTCAGCGGGACTTCAGGCGCAGCACTATAAGACTCTTTTCTCTCTCTATATCACACCCGCTAAAATTGCGCAATGGGGGGGACAAGAGGGGATTAGATGTTCCCGGTGTGGTAGTTTAGCAGCGGATGCAATACATATGTTTGCGACCTGTCCGCAATTGGAAACTCTGATTAAAGATATAGAAAAATGTATTAATCAAACTCTCAGACTAAGCGGCTCTCTGTCCCCTGCTTTAATGTTATTAGGGGTGAGAAATTCTGGTTTGCAAGATTCAGTGAGGTATTTTTGGTTCATCGCTATGGCTGTTTTACGTATATGTATTTCTTCAGCATGGTTGGATCGGGTTGCCCCTACTTTTCAGCAATGGTTAGCCAAACTACTGTTTATCTATAACCTTGAGAAAGGAATATACGAGAGGAGAGGTAAAAGAGGTAGGAAGCTTGGTAGGACAATATGGGCCCCTATCTACAGCTGGAAAGAAGAAATGTTGTCCTATTTTATAGAATGAATTTTTGTATATTATTATGTTATGGCTATGATATGGAATTTTTTGTTAAGTATTTGTATTAATTAAGTGGGTCGACCCCCTAAGAAGCATACCGTGTAATGAATTTTGATCCTGTGCATTTAAAAATCCAATAAAAATATTTAAAAAAAATATATATATTGTTCTATATAATATCGATTATTTTGTTAAAATAGTTTGTCATATGTCTTTTTTGTGTTTTAAAACATAGTAAAATAATATACAAGTTTAGTAATTTTTTTATGTAAATTTATGTCTTGTAAATAAATTAAATTGTAGAAATGTTTTTTTTGTGTTAATAACTGTTTTTTAGCAGCGGGATGTTGGGTTTATAGGGGATAAGGATGGGGAGTAATTTTAAAAATGGTTAAAATGTCTGTAATATTTAAAAAAAACAAATTAAGAAAAATTAGATAGAACTTGAAGAAATTTAGGAGCGGGATGTTGGGTTTTAGGAGAAAAGGGTGCGGAGTAGTTTAAAAAATGTGATTAAAAATTTAGGGCCTGATTAGGATGGCGGTCTGACCGCAACTGACAGGCCATCCTAATCAGGCCCGTGGTCAGAGGCTTTCCGACCGACATCATAGGTTTCACTATCGACTGCCATATTACAATAACGGCGGTCGGAAGTGAAATCGGCTGGACATTCCGGCTGACTTCCGATGGGCTCAAGGAGCCCATCAGCCAGTTGGAACTGGCACGTAATCCCTTAAAGATGGTGTTTCCGCCGTCGGCATAACGATGTCGGTTTCCATGTTGGGCTTTCCAACATGGAAAGCTTGTCGGAAAGCGACTTTGGGGGCCTTTATCAGGACTCCTTTCTCCCTGCGGCATCTGGCTGGGGGCCGAGAGGGCACCTATGGTGCCCTCCTGTTAATCCTTGCACCGTCACGCGGTGCAGGGATTAACAGAAACTCCCATTTCTTTATGTGAGCTTGTGCTACAGACAGTTTATGGCCTCAGCACAAGCTCCCATAGAGAAATGGGAGTGTGCGACCGCACCATATGCGGTCGCATTGTAATAGCGGTGTCGGGACTGCCGACAGGAGGACGGTCGATCCCGAGACCGCAACGTCCGCCCGACATCGTAATGAAACCCTTAGTAGTGGGATGTAGTGTTATTGGGGTAAATGGTGGGGAATTGTTTCAAATTTAAATATTATTTTATAAAAGTGAAAATTTAGGGGCTTGTTACGATGTCGGTGGGTCCGACACCGACGGCTCGTCGATGTCAGACCCTACGACATCTGCCCCTCAAGTCCGCCTGCCGCATTACGATGCGGCGGGTGGAGGCATCGGGTGGAGGGACCATCCACAGCACTTATGACGGGCTCAAGGAGCCCATCGGTGCGTCGAAGGGTCAGTAATCCCTACAATAAGGGCAGTGCCTGCTTAGGCACTGCCATAGGAATTACAATGTCCCTTTCCACCTGCCCTTTCATGGCAGTTCACCCGCCATGTAAAGGCAGGCGGAAAGTAACTTTGGGGGCCCTTAGCAGGGACCCCTTCTCCCCCGGCCCTCCACTATGGGGCCAAGCGGGCACCTCTGGTACCCCCCAACCATCCCTGCACCATGTTTCAGGCACTGCATGGTGCCTGCCACACGGTGCATGGATGTTTCCAAAGTGTTTATTTTCTGTTGGGGCTTGTGCTGCAGTTTGCAGCACACGCCGCAATAGAAAATACACATTGTGACCGCCGTGAAGGTGGTCGCATTGTAAACAGGGCAGCGGGTCTGCCTACTTCTAGTCGGGCGGTCCTGCTTCCGCCATGGTGCCGGTCGGACGTGAGTCCGACCGGCATCATAAGCAGGCCCTTTGAAAGAGAAAAAATAGTAGTGGGATGTATATTTATAGGGAAAAAGGGTGGGGTATATATAAAGAATTTTTAAAAAGTACGTTTTTTGGTGGGGAAATAAAAATATATTTATTTAAGTTAATTGTGTAGTGGTGTCTATTGTTACAATGGAAAATGTTGGGGAGTATTTTAGAATTATTTTTTGGGGAAAAATCTTTTTAAAAATGTACACATTTTTTAGGGGAGTTGGGTGGATTGCTTTATGTTGTTAAATGTTGGGGAATAGAAATAAAAAAATTATTCTGTGTTAAATTTTGGAAAAAATATTTATTAAGATTTTTTAAATTAGAAGAAATGTATAAGTTGTTTTTGTATGTGGATGTTCTATTTATAGGGAAGAACAGTTGTGGGTATTAATAAATTATATTTTTAGTTTAGTCATTTTATTTTTTAATTTTGGAAACATGTATAAGTAGGAAATTGGAAAGATAATCTAAATTATTTTTTTAATGTTTGGTGAATATGAACATTTATTTTAAAACATCTTTTATTTTTTATTTCTATAATGAATATTTTAAATAAAATCTTATTTTTGGGGGAGTTGGTGTTTTATTTGTATGGATAAATTATTATTTACATTTTTTTGTTAGAAGTATTTACATTATTTTATACTTTTAATAATATGGATTTCGTGATGTATTTTAAAAATGATAGTTATATTTAAAGAGTTAAATGTAAATTATATATAAATATTTTGTATATTAATGTCAGACATTTTAATAATTAACATTATTTCTTAATTTGAATCTGCCCTCCTTGCCATCTGGGATGACCTGAAGAATACAGTTGACCGCAGCGGGGTTGCTGCGCTACTCCTCTTGGACCTCTCAGCTGCCTTTGACGCGGTTGACCATGACACTCTGAAACAAAGACTCTATGAAGCCGGCATAGAGGGAACTGCTCTAGACTAGATCGCGTCCTGCCTTCAAAACAGAACTAATGTCATCCATACCCCACCTTTCTCGTACAAACCATACTCCACAAAAGCAGGGGTCGCTCAAGGTTCTATCATCTCGCCCATGCTTTTCAACATCTACATGAAGTCATTACCGGTACTGATCAATCAATTTCACCTCACGTGCTATAACTATGCAGATGACACGCAAATACTCCTTCAACTGGAATGCCCCAAAGACATTGAAAAATCTCCAATTTTCAGTTGTCTCAGGGCTGTAAATCAGTGGATGACTTGGAGCCATCTCAAATTGAATGCTTCAAAAACAGAAATACTCACGTGTGGCGATTGGAAGCATTACGACCCGCTTGCCGCCTGGCCTGATGAACTGGGATCACCACCTAAAGTATCGAAGGAAGTAAGAAACCTCGGAATGACCATGGACTCCAAGCTGTCGATGAATGCCCAAGTGGACAAACTAGCAAGATCAAGCTTTGTCACTATAAAAACGCTGCAACGAATTTTCCCTCATTTTGGATTTCCACACAAGGTCCAAGCGACCATCTCCCTTGTTCTGTCCAAACTCGATTATGCCAATAGCCTCTACCACGGATCACCTTTAACGACCATGAAAAGACTACAACGGATTCAGAACTCGGCTGCCAGACTACTCTTGCATATCAAACCGCGAGACCACATTTCACCTGCCTTGAAAGCCCTGCATTGGTTACCGGTTGACAGAAGATCCACGTTCAAGCTACTTTGTATCACCCACAAAGCTATACATGGGATGGGACCGCTCTTCATCAGGAATAAAATCACCAAACACATTCAACAAAGGAACCTACGCTCTAAAGGGGCATCTCGCCTCAAAATCCCAAGATACAAGAAAAAAACCATGGGTGACACATCCTTCTCTGTTCAAGCAGCCAAACTATGGAACTCTTTACCCCCAACATAAGATCCACCGACAACCACCTTATCTTCAGAAAACTACTCAAGAATTGGCTCTTCCCCACATAAGCACCATACGCAAACAGAAATTTACAGCATATTCCTCTGTATATAAGCATTTATTTTCACTATAGATATGCACCTATCTTTGTGTATTGCTTTGTATAAACATGTAGAATAATTATGTTGTTGTAAATAAATAAATAAATAAAAATCATCTTTGGTCTACATGTACTTACTTCCATTGTGCATCTATGTACCTTCCATGTACTTGGATGTTATGTTATGTTAAAAATAAATTTGTAAAGCGCACGTACACCGGAGTGGTTTCATGGCGCTACTTTGATTGATACTCAAGTCCTGGAGAGTTATTCAAAAAGCCTGTCGGAATAACCAAGTTTTAAGAAGGCTTCTAAAGCCAAGGAGATTGGTGCAAAAGTGAATTTCAGAGGGGAGGGAGTTCCAGAACATAGGGGCCAAAATAGCAAACCTGGCACCACCAGTGCGCTTCAATTTAAAAGAGGGGATAGATAAAAGTTGCTTGTGGGCTGAATGGAGATTGCGTGTGGGGGCGTACTTGTTAATCAAATTGTTCACGAATTTAGGGCTTCTTCCATTGAGTGACTTAAAAATAAGGCACCCAACCTTGAAGGCGCAGCGCTGAACAACCGGAAGCCAGTGAAGTTTCCTTAGAAGAGGAGTGACATGATGGTGCCTAGGTTGATGAATAATCAGGCGAGCAGCCTGATTTTGTACCATCTGCAGACGTTTGGATAAGTAGAGGGGAATGCCGAAGTATAGTGAATTGGCATAGTCGACATGGGACATGACCATGGCGATGATCACCTGAATCCGAGCTTCATGGGTAAGAAATCTGCAGATCTTTTTTTATTTTCCTGAGTTGGAAAAAGCAGGTGGAGATCACCGACCCAATCTGGGGCTTCATAGTGAGGTATTGGCTGATTATTACCCCCAGGCTCTTAGCCGAGCTGGATGGAGAGGGGGACTGACCCAGCTCCCTGGGCCAGAAATGAGGGCCCCAGGGATTTTTAGAAATACCACCTGTTAAAACCAGCTCCGTCTTATCCGGATTGAGTTTTAGATGGTTACTGTTCATCCACTGACTAATGAACAGTATGATAGACTGAAAGGCGTGGGCCGACTCCGAGGAGTTGCTGATGGAGAAAATAAGTTGGAAATCGTCAGCATAATTAAAGGTACAAACTTGATGCTCTTTCAGGGCTCGGACAAGAGGGAGGAGGTAAAGATTGAACAACAGGGGAGAAAGTGAGGAGCCCTGAGGGACTCCGCAAGAAATTCCGATTCTGGGGGCAGTAAACTGGGCAGTACAGACTGCCTGGGAGCGATTTTCCAAAAAGGAGCTGATCCAGCCCAAGGCTGGTCCCGAAATTCCCGCGTCCCTCACACGGTCGACCAAAATGTTATAGTCAACCGTGTCAAAGGCCGCGGAAAGATCAAGCAAGACAAGGGCCTGCGAGGAACCACCATCGACCTCACTGCGGAGAGTATCCAACACTGTAAGGATCCCCGCCTCAGTAGAGTGAGCTGGGCGGAAACCCGCTTGGTGGGGATCAAGAAATTCAGATTCCTCCAGGAAGTCAGTGAGACATCTCGTAACATAGGCTTCCAAAACCTTCGCTAGATAGGGAAGAAGGGAGATTGGACGATAGTTTGTTAAAATTAGCGGATCAGTGCCCACCTTCTTCAAAAGGGGGACAACGATTGCCTCCTTAAAAGTTGCAGGGACGATGCCCTGGAACAGCGACTCATTTAAAAGATTGAGGGCAGGACTGGAGAGGGCAGTGAAAATTTCCTTCAAAATGCTAGGGGGGCAGCAATCAGTGGGGGAACCAGATTTAACTTTAGAGAGAAGGTCCACGAAGGTGTGCTCACAAATTGTAGGGAATTGCGTAAAGGTGCTATGATTTCGGGTGCTACAAGAGCTAAAATCCAGATTTTGGCAAACCGGAATACTGGACTTTATTTTTTTAATTTTATCAATAAAGAAGAGATTCAATGAGTTGCAAAAGGTTTGGGAAGGGGTAGGCTTGAATGAGATTCTGTCAGGGTTAGACAACTCATTCACAATGGAGAAAATCTCCTTTGAACGATTAGTTGCAGACAGAATTTTAGAAGAAAAGTATGCCGCTTTGGCAGTCAAAATAGACTTTTTATATGTTTTCAAGTTGTTCAGATGAGACCGTCGTTTGTCTTCAGATAGATAATTACGTCTCCACTTTCTTTCCAATTGCCGTAGAGCTAGTTTTTGATTTTTCAGCTCGGTGGAAAACCATTTCTGAGCGTCATGGCGACGAGTGGCGTGGATCTTCCTGGGGGGCGCAAACTTATCACTAGCAGCCAGTAACCAGGTAGTTAACTGTGCATCAGCCAAGTTAATAGAAGATTTGACGGGAGGGATAGAGTTAGCAAGTGAATCAAGAAATGAGAGTTTCTCGATCTTACTCCAGTTTCTGCGTGTGCCCCCCTCCTGAACTGGGGGTTTTAGTCGCGAGATTATCGTAAATAGTGAATTTAATTACATGGTGATCTGACCATGTACACGGTGAGACTGATACAGGGGACATAGTGATGTTAACTGTCCAGACCTGGTCAAGGATATGCCCCTTGATATGTGTGGCCGAGGACACCTGTTGTGTAAGGTTCAGTCCCATAAGTAGCTCGGAAAGTTCAGCCGATTGGGGGCCGCCAGATGTTTCATTGGCCCAATAATTAAAATCACCAATCAGCAGAACTTTCCCATAATTAGTGACTAAATGCGCTACCTGTTCACCCAAAGACTGAGGGAAGAGGGGCATCCTCTGAGGAGGCCTATAGAGCAGAACGCATACTAAAGGGGCAGCATCAGATTCTAATTCAAATTTTACCACCAGATTATCTACTAAAGGTAGATCTAGCGGGGTTAGAACAGTAAATTTCCAGTCATGGCGTGTGATGACAGCTACGCCTCCGCCAACTTTCCCCTGGGGACGGTTGGTTTGGAGGATGTGGTAATCAGGTGGTAGTGCAGCAAGGATGTCTGGTGATGACTCCTGAGATAACCAGGTTTCAGTAAGCAGGAGGAGATCTGGCTGCTCGAATTTGAGCAACAAAAAAATATCAATCTGGTGCTTAACCATCGAGCGGGTGTTCATATATATAACAGAAAACTTCCGAGCACCGTTGCCCTCTTGAGTCTGGAGGAAACCAGTACTATGGGTACCACAGATTTCAGGAAAAGCTGTTCTGGACGCCAGAATCCCCTGGATCTGTGTGTCTGTTATTTTTCTCCTGAAAAAGCATATCCAATGCACTACCCTATTTCTCATCCTGTACCTCTATCAATATCTTTAATGTATATATACTTACCTCCTTTATGCATCTATATACTTTCAATGTACTTATAGATCTATATATTTATCACTTTCTTCTAATTTAGCATTTCCAATGCACTACCCTATTTCTCAGCCTATACTTCTCTCAATATATCTTCTAGCCCAACTTTCTGACTCATCTCAAACTTCTTTCTACTACTCTTTCCAATGCACTACCCTATCTCACCCTATACATCTATCATTATATCCTCTACATCCACACTCATTTATCCCAAACCCCATACCACTACTATGATCCCCAAAATAACCCTTTCTTGACTCTCTCCTACTCTACCCCTCCTTGCATCATCTGACACCTCTTTTACTGTACCGATCCCCCAAAACAAATCTTTCTAAACTCTTCCCTCTAACTCTCCCCCTCCAAAAACCCTTTTTACTCATCCAAAAGCCTCCTCCTACTGCTATGACCTAAAAAAAGAAATCCTTCACTCTCCTATCCCTCCACTATCCTTTTCAATCAAAATAACAGACTAACATGTTCACTTCTCAAATTCCATATTCCACTATACTAATTCACCACTAATCCTTTATGGGTTCCAGAGTAGCGTGCTACTCGCCAATAAAGCGTTTCAACACCCATCAGGGTTACCAGCGCTATATAAATGCAAACCTTTTTCCCTTTTCTACCCCTCCCCAACCCTTCTCAATCCAAATAACTGACTAACATATCCACCACTCAAATTACTTTCATGTTTCACCATACTAATTCAACAGTAATCCTTATGGGTTCCAGAGTAGCGTGCTACTCGCCAACAAAGCGCTTCAAAACCCCATCAAGGGGTAGCAAGCGCTATATAAATACAAACCTCTTTCCCTCTTCTATCCCGCAACCTACCCTTCTCTATCGAAATAACTGAATAACATATCCACCACTCAAATTACTTCATACTTCACTATACTAATTTTCAACACTAATCCTTTATGGGTTCCGGAGTAGCGTCCTACTCGCCAGAAAAGCGCTTCAACACCCATCAGGGGTAACAGGTGCTACATGAATGCAAACCTTTCTTCCCTTTTATCCCTCCGCTACCCTTCTCACTCCAAATAACTGACTAATATCCGCCACTCAAATTAGTTTCAGATTTCACCATACTAATTCAACACTAATCCTTTATGGGTTTCCGGAGTAGCGTGCTTCAACACCCCATCAGGGGTAACAAGCGCTATATAAATACAAACCTTTTTTCCCTCTTCTATCCTTCTGCTATCCTTCCGAATAACTGACTAACCTATCCACCACTTAAAATTTACTTGCATGTTTCACTATACTAATTCAACACTAATCTTCTCTGGGTCCCGGAGTAGCGTGCTACTCGCCGAAAAAGCGCTTCGACGCCTCGTCAGGGGTAGTAAGCACTATATAAATTCAATTACAATACAATACAATTATTGTATATAAAATAAATACAATATAACAATTGCTTATAACGTGTACAATAAATGTATAATAACATTTTTTTTTAAATTGAAGAAATTTAAACATTTACAGAATCATGAAAATAATTTTTTGAACTATTTAAAATTATACAAATTTATTTAGGTGAAAGTATTCATATCTTTTATTTTTATACAAAGATTTTGACGTTTTTGAACTAGTGTCTAGTGTTTAGTTTAAGTGATATTGTTTTGGATTTGTAAAAGGCAAAGTTCCATGTTTAGTGTGCAGCACTTTCCCTGAGTTAATTTATATTGGAGTGGGAATAGTAAATTTTGTTTGTTTAGTGTCCAGCATCTTCCCTGAATTAAGGGCCAGATTACGATGTCGGGCGGAAAGCCATCCGATATTTAGTCGGAGGCTTTTGGCCTGACATCAATGGTTTCCATCCATATTACAATACTGGCGGTCATACAGAAATCCGCAGGGGGATTCCGCTCTGCTTCCGACGGGCTCACACAGCCCGCCTGTGTGGCGGGTGAAATCGCAATCCCATAATGACGCCAGAGTCAGCCTCGGCTCCCCCGTCGGAATTATGATGTTGCTTTCAACCTGCCCTTTCATTGAGGTCCCCCAGCTATGAAAAGGCAGGTGGGAAGTGACTTTGTGGGCTCCTAGCAGGGTCCCCTTCCCTCCTGGCCCTCGGCTATGGGACCTAACATCCCTGCACCATGTAGCAGGCACTGCATGGTGCCTGCCACATGGCGCAGGGACGTTTGATAACATCCATTTTACAATTGTAGCTTGTGCTGCGGCCCTTTTCCCCCCCCTGCACAAGCTGCAATTGTAAAATGGATGTTTCCAAACACCCATAGGGCGGTCAAATTCAAATTCAGCAGATGAAACCGTCGACCTATGGTTGGGCGGTTCCATTCCGCAACGGTCGACATTGTGATTAAGCCATAAGTTATATTGTAGTGGGAGCAGTAAATGATGAATATATATTGTCCGATGCCGTCCATTAGTTATGTTGTTTTGTACTGGGAATTTTAAATATTGCTATTTTGGTGTATAGTTTTTTTTTCTATTAAGTTAAATTGAGGGGAAAATAATTCTATTTTTTGTGTGTAATAAGTGAGTACTTTCCCTTTGGTATGTAATTTTGTGGTAGAAAAAGTGAATGTTTTCTGTTTAGTTTTTACAATGTTAGGAAATAATATAAATTTATTTTGTTGTAGTTGATAATTTGTATTAGTGCAAATGTATATAATTACTGTGGTATTGTAGTAGTGTATTTACTTTTGTTTCATATTTACACATTATTCATATATTAGTAAAAAGAAACACATATAT
The DNA here is from genome assembly GCA_963921515.1 of Calotriton arnoldi. Classification (NCBI taxonomy): domain Eukaryota; kingdom Metazoa; phylum Chordata; class Amphibia; order Caudata; family Salamandridae; genus Calotriton; species Calotriton arnoldi. The sequence continues at coordinate 4,689,566 of CAWUFW010000275.1, read as the reverse complement.
GTTGTAATCATTTTTATTTAAGAGAAATAAGTACTTTATGCAAGTTTGTATAAGTTGGAAAAATATTTTATTAATGAGAGAATATTGGTTTTATTTACAAATATAACCCAAATCATTCTCCTCCATCTTGTGAGTTGCAGCCTACCTGTGCCCCAGATTGCAGTGAGCAGAGTCCAGCAAGTGGTAAGGAGGCAGACTAGTGCTGTCTCTTCCCTCCTCCAAAAAGTTTTTAAAAAACGATTTTCCCTTTCTGTGATTACTGTCTTTGCCTGTGGTTGTTACAGTTTAAAAATGTAGTTTTAACCTGCCTGTGATTGTATATTTTATCACCTGTTTTGTGTGTTAAACTTGTGGTTTTCCTGCCCATGATTGCTTCCATTTAACGTGTTGAATTGTGGGATTTTCAGTCCAAACTCTGTAGTTTGTCGCTCTCATTCCTGGTGACTATTCAGTTTTCCCTCCAAATTTCTCCTTTGCTCTGTGCTAAGACCTGTATGTTAAACAGTGCACCCCCAGCCACCATTTTGTGTTATCAAGCCAGTGAAACCAGCCCCCCCTGCCTCCCCCTCCAGCAACAGGGATTTTCTACATCAGAGGGTGCTTCTGTGAGCTGTTTAAACTGTGTTTAATAGGGACTGTGCACTTCGTTTTTTGGCCAGGAGAGGGAGTAAAGTTGTATTCAAACAGTATTGTTAGATTTCAAGTTTGTGAGGCCTTTACCTGCAGAAATCCAAAGTGTGGATTGAGCCTGTCTGTCTCCTAGGAGATTCTGGACAGGAGAAGCAGCCCCCCACCCCCACCCCCAGGCCAGCAGGCCTAGGACTGGGGATTGGCTATTCAGCTCCCAGTCAACTCTGAGCCCTCCCCTCACACCTGCCCAGGTCCCTTAAGGCTTTGCTGGGTGCACCCCAAATCATTCTCCTCCATCTTGTGAGTTGCAGCCTACCTGTGCCCCAGATTGCAGTGAGCAGAGTCCAGCAAGTGGTAAGGAGGCAGACTAGTGCTGTCTCTTCCCTCCTCCAAAAAGTTTTTAAAAAAACGATTTTCCCTTTCTGTGATTACGGTCTTTGCCTGTGGTTGTTACAGTTTAAAAATGTAGTTTTAACCTGCCTGTGATTGTATATTTTATCACTTGTTTTGTGTGTTAAACTTGTGGTTTTCCTGCCCATGATTGCTTCCATTTAACGTGTTGAATTGTGGGATTTGCAGTCCAAACTCTGTAGTTTGTCGCTCTCATTCCTGGTGACTATTCAGTTTTCCCTCCAAATTTCTCCTTTGCTCTGTGCTAAGACCTGTATGTTAAACAGTGCACCCCCAGCCACCATTTTGTGTTATCAAGCCAGTGAAACCAGCCCCCCCTGCCTCCCCCTCCAGCAACAGGGATTTTCTACATCAGAGGGTGCTTCTGTGAGCTGTTTAAACTGTGTTTAATAGGGACTGTGCACTTCGTTTTTTGGCCAGGAGAGGGAGTAAAGTTGTATTCAAACAGTATTGTTAGATTTCAAGTTTGTGAGGCCTTTACCTGCAGAAATCCAAAGTGTGGATTGAGCCTGTCTGTCTCCTAGGAGATTCTGGACAGGAGAAGCAGCCCCCACCCCCACCCCCAGGCCAGCAGGCCTAGGACTGGGGATTGGCTATTCAGCTCCCAGGCAACTCTGAGCCCTCCCCTCACACCTGCCCAGGTCCCTTAAGGCTTTGCTGGGTGCACCCCAAATCATTCTCCTCCATCTTGTGAGTTGCAGCCTACCTGTGCCCCAGATTGCAGTGAGCAGAGTCCAGCAAGTGGTAAGGAGGCAGACTAGTGCTGTCTCTTCCCTCCTCCAAAAAGTTTTTTAAAAACGATTTTCCCTTTCTGTGATTACTGTCTTTGCCTGTGGTTGTTACAGTTTAAAAATGTAGTTTTAACCTGCCTGTGATTGTATATTTTATCACCTGTTTTGTGTGTTAAACTTGTGGTTTTCCTGCCCATGATTGCTTCCATTTAACGTGTTGAATTGTGGGATTTGCAGTCCAAACTCTGTAGTTTGTCGCTCTCATTCCTGGTGACTATTCAGTTTTCCCTCCAAATGTCTCCTTTGCTCTGTGCTAAGACCTGTATGTTAAACAGTGCACCCCCAGCCACCATTTTGTGTTATCAAGCCAGTGAAACCAGCCCCCCCTGCCTCCCCCTCCAGCAACAGGGATTTTCTACATCAGAGGGTGCTTCTGTGAGCTGTTTAAACTGTGTTTAATAGGGACTGTGCACTTCGTTTTTTGGCCAGGAGAGGGAGTAAAGTTGTATTCAAACAGTATTGTTAGATTTCAAGTTTGTGAGGCCTTTACCTGCAGAAATCCAAAGTGTGGATTGAGCCTGTCTGTCTCCTAGGAGATTCTGGACAGGAGAAGCAGCCCCCACCCCCACCCCCAGGCCAGCAGGCCTAGGACTGGGGATTGGCTATTCAGCTCCCAGGCAACTCTGAGCCCTCCCCTCACACCTGCCCAGGTCCCTTAAGGCTTTGCTGGGTGCACCCCAAATCATTCTCCTCCATCTTGTGAGTTGCAGCCTACCTGTGCCCCAGATTGCAGTGAGCAGAGTCCAGCAAGTGGTAAGGAGGCAGACTAGTGCTGTCTCTTCCCTCCTCCAAAAGTTTTTTAAAAAACGATTTTCCCTTTCTGTGATTACGGTTTTTGCCTGTGGTTGTCACAGTTTAAAAATGTAGTTTTAACCTGCCTGTGATTGTATATTTTATCACCTGTTTTGTGTGTTAAACTTGTGGTTTTCCTGCCCATGATTGCTTCCATTTAACGTGTTGAATTGTGGGATTTGCAGTCCAAACTCTGTAGTTTGTCGCTCTCATTCCTGGTGACTATTCAGTTTTCCCTCCAAATTTCTCCTTTGCTCTGTGCTAAGACCTGTATGTTAAACAGTGCACCCCCAGCCACCATTTTGTGTTATCAAGCCAGTGAAACCAGTCCCCCCCTGCCTCCCCCTCCAGCAACAGGGATTTTCTACATCAGAGGGTGCTTCTGTGAGCTGTTTAAACTGTGTTTAATAGGGACTGTGCACTTCGTTTTTTGGCCAGGAGAGGGAGTAAAGTTGTATTCAAACAGTATTGTTAGATTTCAAGTTTGTGAGGCCTTTACCTGCAGAAATCCAAAGTGTGGATTGAGCCTGTCTGTCTCCTAGGAGATTCTGGACAGGAGAAGCAGCCTCCCACCCCCACCCCCAGGCCAGCAGGCCTAGGACTGGGGATTGGCTATTCAGCTCCCAGGCAACTCTGAGCCCTCCCCTCACACCTGCCCAGGTCCCTTAAGGCTTTGCTGGGTGCACCCCAAATCATTCTCCTCCATCTTGTGAGTTGCAGCCTACCTGTGCCCCAGATTGCAGTGAGCAGAGTCCAGCAAGTGGTAAGGAGGCAGACTAGTGCTGTCTCTTCCCTCCTCCAAAAAGTTTTTTAAAAAACGATTTTCCCTTTCTGTGATTACTGTCTTTGCCTGTGGTTGTTACAGTTTAAAAATGTAGTTTTAACCTGCCTGTGATTGTATATTTTATCACCTGTTTTGTGTGTTAAACTTGTGGTTTTCCTGCCCATGATTGCTTCCATTTAACGTGTTGAATTGTGGGATTTGCAGTCCAAACTCTGTAGTTTGTCGCTCTCATTCCTGGTGACTATTCAGTTTTCCCTCCAAATGTCTCCTTTGCTCTGTGCTAAGACCTGTATGTTAAACAGTGCACCCCCAGCCACCATTTTGTGTTATCAAGCCAGTGAAACCAGCCCCCCTGCCTCCCCTCCAGCAACAGGGATTTTCTACATCAGAGGGTGCTTCTGTGAGCTGTTTAAACTGTGTTTAATAGGGACTGTGCACTTCGTTTTTTGGCCAGGAGAGGGAGTAAAGTTGTATTCAAACAGTATTGTTAGATTTCAAGTTTGTGAGGCCTTTACCTGCAGAAATCCAAAGTGTGGATTGAGCCTGTCTGTCTCCTAGGAGATTCTGGACAGGAGAAGCAGCCCCCACCCCCACCCCCAGGCCAGCAGGCCTAGGACTGGGGATTGGCTATTCAGCTCCCAGGCAACTCTGAGCCCTCCCCTCACACCTGCCCAGGTCCCTTAAGGCTTTGCTGGGTGCACCCCAAATCATTCTCCTCCATCTTGTGAGTTGCAGCCTACCTGTGCCCCAGATTGCAGTGAGCAGAGTCCAGCAAGTGGTAAGGAGGCAGACTAGTGCTGTCTCTTCCCTCCTCCAAAAAGTTTTTAAAAAACGATTTTCCCTTTCTGTGATTACGGTTTTTGCCTGTGGTTGTCACAGTTTAAAAATGTAGTTTTAACCTGCCTGTGATTGTATATTTTATCACCTGTTTTGTGTGTTAAACTTGTGGTTTTCCTGCCCATGATTGCTTCCATTTAACGTGTTGAATTGTGGGATTTGCAGTCCAAACTCTGTAGTTTGTCGCTCTCATTCCTGGTGACTATTCAGTTTTCCCTCCAAATTTCTCCTTTGCTCTGTGCTAAGACCTGTATGTTAAACAGTGCACCCCCAGCCACCATTTTGTGTTATCAAGCCAGTGAAACCAGTCCCCCCTGCCTCCCCTCCAGCAACAGGGATTTTCTACATCAGAGGGTGCTTCTGTGAGCTGTTTAAACTGTGTTTAATAGGGACTGTGCACTTCGTTTTTTGGCCAGGAGAGGGAGTAAAGTTGTATTCAAACAGTATTGTTAGATTTCAAGTTTGTGAGGCCTTTACCTGCAGAAATCCAAAGTGTGGATTGAGCCTGTCTGTCTCCTAGGAGATTCTGGACAGGAGAAGCAGCCCCCACCCCCACCCCCAGGCCAGCAGGCCTAGGACTGGGGATTGGCTATTCAGCTCCCAGGCAACTCTGAGCCCTCCCCTCACACCTGCCCAGGTCCCTTAAGGCTTTGCTGGGTGCACCCCAAATCATTCTCCTCCATCTTGTGAGTTGCAGCCTACCTGTGCCCCAGATTGCAGTGAGCAGAGTCCAGCAAGTGGTAAGGAGGCAGACTAGTGCTGTCTCTTCCCTCCTCCAAAAGTTTTTAAAAAACGATTTTCCCTTTCTGTGATTACGGTCTTTGCCTGTGGTTGTTACAGTTTAAAAATGTAGTTTTAACCTGCCTGTGATTGTATATTTTATCACCTGTTTTGTGTGTTAAACTTGTGGTTTTCCTGCCCATGATTGCTTCCATTTAACGTGTTGAATTGTGGGATTTGCAGTCCAAACTCTGTAGTTTGTCGCTCTCATTCCTGGTGACTATTCAGTTTTCCCTCCAAATTTCTCCTTTGCTCTGTGCTAAGACCTGTATGTTAAACAGTGCACCCCCAGCCACCATTTTGTGTTATCAAGCCAGTGAAACCAGCCCCCCTGCCTCCCCCTCCAGCAACAGGGATTTTCTACATCAGAGGGTGCTTCTGTGAGCTGTTTAAACTGTGTTTAATAGGGACTGTGCACTTCGTTTTTGGCCAGGAGAGGGAGTAAAGTTGTATTCAAACAGTATTGTTAGATTTCAAGTTTGTGAGGCCTTTACCTGCAGAAATCCAAAGTGTGGATTGAGCCTGTCTGTCTCCTAGGAGATTCTGGACAGGAGAAGCAGCCCCCACCCCCACCCCCAGGCCAGCAGGCCTAGGACTGGGGATTGGCTATTCAGCTCCCAGGCAACTCTGAGCCCTCCCCTCACACCTGCCCAGGTCCCTTAAGGCTTTGCTGGGTGCACCCCAAATCATTCTCCTCCATCTTGTGAGTTGCAGCCTACCTGTGCCCCAGATTGCAGTGAGCAGAGTCCAGCAAGTGGTAAGGAGGCAGACTAGTGCTGTCTCTTCCCTCCTCCAAAAAGTTTTAAAAAAAACGATTTTCCCTTTCTGTGATTACGGTCTTTGCCTGTGGTTGTTACAGTTTAAAAATTTAGTTTTAACCTGCCTGTGATTGTATATTTTATCACCTGTTTTGTGTGTTAAACTTGTGGTTTTCCTGCCCATGATTGCTTCCATTTAACGTGTTGAATTGTGGGATTTGCAGTCCAAACTCTGTAGTTTGTCGCTCTCATTCCTGGTGACTATTCAGTTTTCCCTCCAAATTTCTCCTTTGCTCTGTGCTAAGACCTGTATGTTAAACAGTGCACCCCCAGCCACCATTTTGTGTTATCAAGCCAGTGAAACCAGCCCCCCTGCCTCCCCCTCCAGCAACAGGGATTTTCTACATCAGAGGGTGCTTCTGTGAGCTGTTTAAACTGTGTTTAATAGGGACTGTGCACTTCGTTTTTTGGCCAGGAGAGGGAGTAAAGTTGTATTCAAACAGTATTGTTAGATTTCAAGTTTGTGAGGCCTTTACCTGCAGAAATCCAAAGTGTGGATTGAGCCTGTCTGTCTCCTAGGAGATTCTGGACAGGAGAAGCAGCCCCCACCCCCACCCCCAGGCCAGCAGGCCTAGGACTGGGGATTGGCTATTCAGCTCCCAGGCAACTCTGAGCCCTCCCCTCACACCTGCCCAGGTCCCTTAAGGCTTTGCTGGGTGCACCCCAAATCATTCTCCTCCATCTTGTGAGTTGCAGCCTACCTGTGCCCCAGATTGCAGTGAGCAGAGTCCAGCAAGTGGTAAGGAGGCAGACCAGTGCTGTCTCTTCCCTCCTCCAAAAAGTTTAAAAAAAAACGATTTTCCCTTTCTGTGATTACTGTCTTTGCCTGTGGTTGTTACAGTTTAAAAATGTAGTTTTAACCTGCCTGTGATTGTATATTTTATCACCTGTTTTGTGTGTTAAACTTGTGGTTTTCCTGCCCATGATTGCTTCCATTTAACGTGTTGAATTGTGGGATTTGCAGTCCAAACTCTGTAGTTTGTCGCTCTCATTCCTGGTGACTATTCAGTTTTCCCTCCAAATTTCTCCTTTGCTCTGTGCTAAGACCTGTATGTTAAACAGTGCACCCCCAGCCACCATTTTGTGTTATCAAGCCAGTGAAACCAGCCCCCCTGCCTCCCCCTCCAGCAACAGGTATTTTCTACATCAGAGGGTGCTTCTGTGAGCTGTTTAAACTGTGTTTAATAGGGACTGTGCACTTCGTTTTTTGGCCAGGAGAGGGAGTATAGTTGTATTCAAACAGTATGTTAGATTTCAAGTTTGTGAGGCCTTTACCTGCAGAAATCCAAAGTGTGGATTGAGCCTGTCTGTCTCCTAGGAGATTCTGGACAGGAGAAGCAGCCCCCCACCCCCACCCCCAGGCCAGCAGGCCTAGGACTGGGGATTGGCTATTCAGCTCCCAGGCAACTCTGAGCCCTCCCCTCACACCTGCCAAGGTCCCTTAAGGCTTTGCTGGGTGCACCCCAAATCATTCTCCTCCATCTTGTGAGTTGCAGCCTACCTGTGCCCCAGATTGCAGTGAGCAGAGTCCAGCAAGTGGTAAGGAGGCAGACTAGTGCTGTCTCTTCCCTCCTCCAAAAAGTTTTTAAAAAAACGATGTTCCCTTTCTGTGATTACTGTCTTTGCCTGTGGTTGTTACAGTTTAAAAATGTAGTTTTAACCTACCTGTGATTGTATATTTTATCACCTGTTTTGTGTGTTAAACTTGTGGTTTTCCTGCCCATGATTGCTTCCATTTAACGTGTTGAATTGTGGGATTTGCAGTCCAAACTCTGTAGTTTGTCGCTCTCATTCCTGGTGACTATTCAGTTTTCCCTCCAAATTTCTCCTTTGCTCTGTGCTAAGACCTGTATGTTAAACAGTGCACCCCCAGCCACCATTTTGTGTTATCAAGCCAGTGAAACCAGCCCCCCCCTGCCTCCCCCTCCAGCAACAGGGATTTTCTACATTAGAGGGTGCTTCTCAGTGCTTAATTTGTAAAATATGAAGTCCAGGTGCTCAAATGTTCGTCAGAGGCCACACCTACCTTTCCACGGCTCCACCCACTTCCTCCACTGGCTCCACCCACTTATTCTATTGGCTTCACCCACATCCTCAACTGGCACTGCTAAAAGTCAGACGTAATACCCAATCTGAATTGCAGCAAGGAAGCCTTCCTCATAGTAGGGTTTTGATAGGAGGTCCCAAACTTACACATTTGAAAAAGAAACTTCAATTTAATGACTTTTTGGGAGTAAGAATCGGAGGCCTAAAAGTATTATAGAAAGGTTTTGTTGCAGGCCATACTAGAGAAATATTTTTGCTCCAGAGCAAAATAGAGTAAATTTTCAGCATGACCTTGTCCTAAAAATTACAAATATCGCTCAAAGATGTTGAACAATCACGAACGTGTAATGCCCTGTTTGGGAGCATAATGTAGCGGGCGCTTTAATAAATGGTGATGATTCAGCTCTAAACATATGATTCAGACAATCTTGATGCACAAATGGGTGCGATGTCTGATATTTATATGTTTCTCTCGTCTTCATTGCTTGATTTTTCTCGCCAGAAGTGTCATTCATAGTCGTTGGAATAACACTCATAATTACACTGAATTCACTGAAATTATGAAAATGCCACTCATAGGAATCTGAAACCTTGGCAGCTGTGCGGCAGGTGTCAGTGTCACTGGGCGAAGGGTGCACTACAATGAGAGCAGAATGACTTCTATACCTGGCAAATGAAAATCTCCACTATGAGCCCTGCTGCCAGGAGAAGACCACTTCCTTCCAGGCCTGGCTGTTCCCTATTTACTCATCCCCAGCCTCTACTGCGAGGGAACCAAGCTGCTTCCTGCCCCTTTCATTTGATCCCACGCTGGCCAGTAGCATGTGGCAACAGTGAGGAATACAGAAAGAAAAATGAAATCCATATTGGTTAATATACTTTCATAAGTTAGGTATTGATTGGCTGAGGGGAGTAGCACTGTATGTGAACAATATGTGGAATATGAGATGTGTTTTTGAACAATATGTGGCATATGAGATGTTTTTTTCTCTCGAGTTACTTGTTATGCAGCATTAACTCACTGGGGTAGTCGTTTGGAACTTGGAAGTCTGTTACAGACTCATGGCTATGACTGACTTCATTTAATATCGGTCCCCTCTCGAGCATTATTTTTCTGAAAGCATCGCTACATCACACTGGCATGTGCCACGCAGTGTGATTCACTTCTGTGCTTTTCACGTCCTTTCAGATATGTCTGTCTGTGATTGTCCAAGTGAAGTTAAGTGGGCCAATGTTTAACGGTTACGCATCTGATTATTCCAAGCTTTTCCTCTGATTCAATAGAGCAAAAAACTTTCTGTTTTTATGGTTTATTGCACATTCTACATTCATAGCAATTATTTAAATCATTAATATTCCCGGATAGAGTCTAAGCCCTTCTATGAGAACAGAGGCTTAAACAAAATGCGAAATTCAGTTTGTTTTTTAAACAAAGGCTAATTGATATGATGAATAATACACATTTTGTTTTAGGATGAGGTTTCATCGGACTGATAAGATTTCCTGACCCTTGGTTAGCGTTGGAAGGGCATGCAGAGCAGAGGATAACAGCGCCAAGTGTGCTCCGAATCCAAACTCAATGTCTGAGCTCTGACTGACTGGCAAAATAGATGAAAATGCTGAACTTCGATAACTACTGCGCGCCCCCAGGTCCCACAGCACCGCAGATATAAAGTATCTGATCACCACAGTACTGCCACACTCTGCTAAACTCTGCACAGAGCGGGACTCTGGGGCCTCGGTCATCCAGCAAAACAAACACAGACCAAACGTGGCCGGCAGCAGGAAAACATCACTGAAGCTAAATGCACAATGAATGAAGTCAAGTTAAACATCACCCGCAAACTAAGTGTGAGAGGACATGCAGAAACAGATGGAATAGCCCGCCGCCCGACAGGTCCGTACCCCATGTGATATCAGGAACAAGTGACCACCACTGCACCGCAGCATGCAACCACGAGGCTTGATGACGGTAGGATAGAAATAAACTTTCAACTGCTGGCGCATGCCGCCATGTTCCAATTCACACCCGGGACAGATGAAACGCAACGAAAAACAGTACATTTTTATGAATAAACGTTAGGGGTTAGGTTAAAGGCCCTGCTCTTCCAGCCTCCTCCTGCCCGGCGCCGGAGATATGATTCCTCAGGGCAGTCCTCGGACACGATTCACTTCACTTCATACCAAGTAAGTCTGTTTATTAGCAAGCAGTGTTGGTTTGTCTACTTACGGTTACTGGTGGGCGGTGCTGCCTTTCTTAATAAGCCTGCTGCTGCCTGCCCTCGACGTCGGACTGAACTTCTGGTGACTCGTGGGGTGCGTGTGCCGGGGCGTGGCGTTTTGAAAAAGATCTACGCACGCTGCCGCCCAGCCCCTACTCCGGCAGAACCAAATCCAGCCGAATCAGTGTCCCGCCCGCCGGCAACACTGAACCAAGGGCCTTATGCAAATTTGAATATGGTTGGAATCTTTTTAATATTGGCTCTCACTGCCAACACCACTCTTCACCGGGGACTTGGGAGACGAACACCACTGTTTGCAGTGAGTCAGTGAGATAATTATATTCACTTTAGCACAATGCCATTTGACGTGCAGACACAAGGTGTAGACCCGGCCCTGTTAAATAAGTGCCGGTGCTAAGCACCGGAAAGCACCGGCACAAATTAAGCACTGGTGCTTCTGTGAGCTGTTTAAACTGTGTTTAATAGGGACTGTGCACTTCGTTTTTTGGCCAGGAGAGGGAGTAAAGTTGTATTCAAACAGTATTGTAAGATTTCAAGTTTGTGAGGCCTTTACCTGCAGAAATCCAAAGTGTGGATTGAGCCTGTCTGTCTCCTAGGAGATTCTGGACAGGAGAAGCAGGCTCCCACCCCCACCCCCAGGCCAGCAGGCCTAGGACTGGGGATTGGCTATTCAGCTCCCAGGCAACTCTGAGCCCTCCCCTCACACCTGCCCAGGTCCCTTAAGGCTTTGCTGGGTGCACCCCAAATCATTCTCCTCCATCTTGTGAGTTGCAGCCTACCTGTGCCCCAGATTGCAGTGAGCAGAGTCCAGCAAGTGGTAAGGAGGCAGACTAGTGCTGTCTCTTCCCTCCTCCAAAAGTTTTTTAAAAAACGATTTTCCCTTTCTGTGATTACGGTCTTTGCCTGTGGTTGTTACAGTTTAAAAATGTAGTTTTAACCTGCCTGTGATTGTATATTTTATCACCTGTTTTGTGTGTTAAACTTGTGGTTTTCCTGCCCATGATTGCTTCCATTTAACGTGTTGAATTGTGGGATTTGCAGTCCAAACTCTGTAGTTTGTCGCTCTCATTCCTGGTGACTATTCAGTTTTCCCTCCAAATTTCTCCTTTGCTCTGTGCTAAGACCTGTATGTTAAACAGTGCACCCCCAGCCACCATTTTGTGTTATCAAGCCAGTGAAACCAGCCCCCCCGCCTCCCCCTCCAGCAACAGGGATTTTCTACATCAGAGGGTGCTTCTGTGAGCTGTTTAAACTGTGTTTAATAGGGACTGTGCACTTCGTTTTTTGGCCAGGAGAGAGAGTAAAGTTGTATTCAAACAGTATTGTTAGATTTCAAGTTTGTGAGGCCTTTACCTGCAGAAATCCAAAGTGTGGATTGAGCCTGTCTGTCTCCTAGGAGATTCTGGACAGGAGAAGCAGCCTCTCACCCCCACCCCCAGGCCAGCAGGCCTAGGACTGGGGATTGGCTATTCAGCTCCCAGGCAACTCTGAGCCCTCCCCTCACACCTGCCCAGGTCCCTTAAGGCTTTGCTGGGTGCACCCCAAATCATTCTCCTCCATCTTGTGAGTTGCAGCCTACCTGTGCCCCAGATTGCAGTGAGCAGAGTCCAGCAAGTGGGAAGGAGGCAGACTAATGCTGTCTCTTCCCTCCTCCAAAAAGTTTTAAAAAAAACGATTTTCCCTTTCTGTGATTACGGTCTTTGCCTGTGGTTGTTACAGTTTAAAAATGTAGTTTTAACCTGCCTGTGATTGTATATTTTATCACCTGTTTTGTGTGTTAAACTTGTGGTTTTCCTGCCCATGATTGCTTCCATTTAACGTGTTGAATTGTGGGATTTGCAGTCCAAACTCTGTAGTTTGTCGCTCTCATTCCTGGTGACTATTCAGTTTTCCCTCCAAATTTCTCCTTTGCTCTGTGCTAAAACCTGTATGTTAAACAGTGCACCCCCAGCCACCATTTTGTGTTATCAAGCCAGTGAAACCAGCCCCCCCTGCCTCCCCCTCCAGCAACAGGGATTTTCTACATCAGAGGGTGCTTCTGTGAGCTGTTTAAACTGTGTTTAATAGGGACTGTGCACTTCGTTTTTTGGCCAGGAGAGGGAGTAAAGTTGTATTCAAACAGTATTGTTAGATTTCAAGTTTGTGAGGCCTTTACCTGCAGAAATCCAAAGTGTGGATTGAGCCTGTCTGTCTTCTAGGAGATTCTGGACAGGAGAAGCAGCCCCCACCCCCACCCCCAGGCCAGCAGGCCTAGGACTGGGGATTGGCTATTCAGCTCCCAGGCAACTCTGAGCCCTCCCCTCACACCTGCCCAGGTCCCTTAAGGCTTTGCTGGGTGCACCCCAAATCATTCTCCTCCATCTTGTGAGTTGCAGCCTACCTGTGCCCCAGATTGCAGTGAGCAGAGTCCAGCAAGTGGTAAGGAGGCAGACTAGTGCTGTCTCTTCCCTCCTCCAAAAAGTTTTTAAAAAAACGATTTTCCCTTTCTGTGATTACTGTCTTTGCCTGTGGTTGTTACAGTTTAAAAATGTAGTTTTAACCTGCCTGTGATTGTATATTTTATCACCTGTTTTGTGTGTTAAACTTGTGGTTTTCCTGCCCATGATTGCTTCCATTTAACATGTTGAATTGTGGGATTTGCAGTCCAAACTCTGTAGTTTGTCGCTCTCATTCCTGGTGACTATTCAGTTTTCCCTCCAAATTTCTCCTTTGCTCTGTGCTAAGACCTGTATGTTAAACAGTGCACCCCCAGCCACCATTTTGTGTTATCAAGCCAGTGAAACCAGCCCCCCCGCCTCCCCCTCCAGCAACAGGGATTTTCTACATCAGAGGGTGCTTCTGTGAGCTGTTTAAACTGTGTTTAATAGGGACTGTGCACTTCGTTTTTTGGCCAGGAGAGGGAGTAAAGTTGTATTCAAACAGTATTGTTAGATTTCAAGTTTGTGAGGCCTTTACCTGCAGAAATCCAAAGTGTGGATTGAGCCTGTCTGTCTCCTAGGAGATTCTGGACAGGAGAAGCAGCCCCCCACCCCCACCCCCAGGCCAGCAGGCCTAGGACTGGGGATTGGCTATTCAGCTGCCAGGCAACTCTGAGCCCTCCCCTCACACCTGCCCAGGTCCTTTAAGGCTTTGCTGGGTGCACCCCAAATCATTCTCCTCCATCTTGTGAGTTGCAGCCTACCTGTGCCCCAGATTGCAGTGAGCAGAGTCCAGCAAGTGGTAAGGAGGCAGACTAGTGCTGTCTCTTCCCTCCTCCAAAAAGTTAAAAAAAAAACGATTTTCCCTTTCTGTGATTACGGTCTTTGCCTGTGGTTGTTACAGTTTAAAAATGTAGTTTTAACCTGCCTGTGATTGTATATTTTATCACCTGTTTTGTGTGTTAAACTTGTGGTTTTCCTGCCCATGATTGCTTCCATTTAACGTGTTGAATTGTGGGATTTGCAGTCCAAACTCTGTAGTTTGTCGATCTCATTCCTGGTGACTATTCAGTTTTCCCTCCAAATTTCTCCTTTGCTCTGTGCTAAGACCTGTATGTTAAACAGTGCACCCCCAGCCACCATTTTGTGTTATCAAGCCAGTGAAACCAGCCCCCCCTGCCTCCCCCTCCAGCAACAGGGATTTTCTACATCAGAGGGTGCTTCTGTGAGCTGTTTAAACTGTGTTTAATAGGGACTGTGCACTTCGTTTTTTGGCCAGGAGAGGGAGTAAAGTTGTATTCAAACAGTATTGTTAGATTTCAAGTTTGTGAGGCCTTTACCTGCAGAAATCCAAAGTGTGGATTGAGCCTGTCTGTCTCCTAGGAGATTCTGGACAGGAGAAGCAGCCCCCACCCCCACCCCCAGGCCAGCAGGCCTAGGACTGGGGATTGGCTATTCAGCTCCCAGGCAACTCTGAGCCCTCCCCTCACACCTGCCCAGGTCCCTTAAGGCTTTGCTGGGTGCACCCCAAATCATTCTCCTCCATCTTGTGAGTTGCAGCCTACCTGTGCCCCAGATTGCAGTGAGCAGAGTCCAGCAAGTGGTAAGGAGGCAGACTAGTGCTGTCTCTTCCCTCCTCCAAAAGTTTTTAAAAAAACGATTTTCCCTTTCTGTGATTACTGTCTTTGCCTGTGGTTGTTACAGTTTAAAAATGTAGTTTTAACCTGCCTGTGATTGTATATTTTATCACCTGTTTTGTGTTTTAAACTTGTGGTTTTCCTGCCCATGATTGCTTCCATTTAACGTGTTGAATTGTGGGATTTGCAGTCCAAACTCTGTAGTTTGTCGCTCTCATTCCTGGTGACTATTCAGTTTTCCCTCCAAATTTCTCCTTTGCTCTGTGCTAAGACCTGTATGTTAAACAGTGCACCCCCAGCCACCATTTTGTGTTATCAAGCCAGTGAAACCAGCCACCCCCTGCCTCCCCTCCAGCAACAGGGATTTTCTACATCAGAGGGTGCTTCTGTGAGCTGTTTAAACTGTGTTTAATAGGGACTGTGCACTTCGTTTTTTGGCCAGGAGAGGGAGTAAAGTTGTATTCAAACAGTATTGTTAGATTTCAAGTTTGTGAGGCCTTTACCTGCAGAAATCCAAAGTGTGGATTGAGCCTGTCTGTCTCCTAGGAGATTCTGGACAGGAGAAGCAGCCCCCACCCCCACCCCCAGGCCAACAGGCCTAGGACTGGGGATTGGCTATTCAGCTCCCAGGCAACTCTGAGCCCTCCCCTCACACCTGCCCATGTCCCTTAAGGCTTTGCTGGGTGCACCCCAAATCATTCTCCTCCATCTTGTGAGTTGCAGCCTACCTGTGCCCCAGATTGCAGTGAGCAGAGTCCAGCAAGTGGTAAGGAGGCAGACTAGTGCTGTCTCTTCCCTCCTCCAAAAAGTTTTTTAAAAAACGATTTTCCCTTTCTGTGATTACGGTCTTTGCCTGTGGTTGTTACAGTTTAAAAATGTAGTTTTAACCTACCTGTGATTGTATATTTTATCACCTGTTTTGTGTGTTAAACTTGTGGTTTTCCTGTCCATGATTGCTTCCATTTAACGTGTTGAATTGTGGGATTTGCAGTCCAAACTCTGTAGTTTGTCGCTCTCATTCCTGGTGACTATTCAGTTTTCCCTCCAAATTTCTCCTTTGCTCTGTGCTAAGACCTGTATGTTAAACAGTGCACCCCCAGCCACCATTTTGTATTATCAAGCCAGTGAAACCAGCCCCCCCTGCCTCCCCCTCCAGCAACAGGGATTTTCTACATCAGAGGGTGCTTCTGTGAGCTGTTTAAACTGTGTTTAATAGGGACTGTGCACTTCGTTTTTTGGCCAGGAGAGGGAGTAAAGTTGTATTCAAACAGTATTGTTAGATTTCAAGTTTGTGAGGCCTTTACCTGCAGAAATCCAAAGTGTGGATTGAGCCTGTCTGTCTCCTAGGAGATTCTGGACAGGAGAAGCAGCCCCCCACCCCCACCCCCAGGCCAGCAGGCCTAGGCCTGGGGATTGGCTATTCAGCTCCCAGGCAACTCTGAGCCCTCCCCTCACACCTGCCCAGGTCCCTTAAGGCTTTGCTGGGTGCACCCCAAATCATTCTCCTCCATCTTGTGAGTTGCAGCCTACCTGTGCCCCAGATTGCAGTGAGCAGAGTCCAGCAAGTGGCAAGGAGGCAGACTAGTGCTGTCTCTTCCCTCCTCCAAAAAGTTTTTAAAAAACCGATTTTCCCTTTCTGTGATTACGGTCTTTGCCTGTGGTTGTTACAGTTTAAAAATGTAGTTTTAACCTGCCTGTGATTGTATATTTTATCACCTGTTTTGTGTGTTAAACTTGTGGTTTTCCTGCCCATGATTGCTTCCATTTAACGTGTTGAATTGTGGGATTTGCAGTCCAAACTCTGTAGTTTGTCGCTCTCATTCCTGGTGACTATTCAGTTTTCCCTCCAAATTTCTCCTTTGCTCTGTGCTAAGACCTGTATGTTAAACAGTGCACCCCCAGCCACCATTTTGTGTTATCAAGCCAGTGAAACCAGCCCCCCCTGCCTCCCCTCCAGCAACAGGGATTTTCTACATCAGAGGGTGCTTCTGTGAGCTGTTTAAACTGTGTTTAATAGGGACTGTGCACTTCGTTTTTTGGCCAGGAGAGGGAGTAAAGTTGTATTCAAACAGTATTGTTAGATTTCAAGTTTGTGAGGCCTTTACCTGCAGAAATCCAAAGTGTGGATTGAGCCTGTCTGTCTCCTAGGAGATTCTGGACAGGAGAAGCAGCCCCCACCCCCACCCCCAGGCCAGCAGGCCTAGGACTGGGGATTGGCTATTCAGCTCCCAGGCAACTCTGAGCCCTCCCCTCACACCTGCCCAGGTCCCTTAAGGCTTTGCTGGGTGCACCCCAAATCATTCTCCTCCATCTTGTGAGTTGCAGCCTACCTGTGCCCCAGATTGCAGTGAGCAGAGTCCAGCAAGTGGTAAGGAGGCAGACCAGTGCTGTCTCTTCCCTCCTCCAAAAAGTTTTTAAAAAAACGATTTTCCCTTTCTGTGATTACTGTCTTTGCCTGTGGTTGTTACAGTTTAAAAATGTAGTTTTAACCTGCCTGTGATTGTATATTTTATCACCTGTTTTGTGTGTTAAACTTGTGGTTTTCCTGCCCATGATTGCTTCCATTTAACGTGTTGAATTGTGGGATTTGCAGTCCAAACTCTGTAGTTTGTCGCTCTCATTCCTGGTGACTATTCAGTTTTCCCTCCAAATTTCTCCTTTGCTCTGTGCTAAGACCTGTATGTTAAACAGTGCACCCCCAGCCACCATTTTGTGTTATCAAGCCAGTGAAACCAGCCCCCCCTGCCTCCCCCTCCAGCAACAGGGATTTTCTACATCAGAGGGTGCTTCTGTGAGCTGTTTAAACTGTGTTTAATAGGGACTGTGCACTTCGTTTTTTGGCCAGGAGAGGGAGTAAAGTTGTATTCAAACAGTATTGTTAGATTTCAAGTTTGTGAGGCCTTTACCTGCAGAAATCCAAAGTGTGGATTGAGCCTGTCTGTCTCCTAGGAGATTCTGGACAGGAGAAGCAGCCCCCCACCCCCACCCCCAGGCCAGCAGGCCTAGGCCTGGGGATTGGCTATTCAGCTCCCAGGCAACTCTGAGCCCTCCCCTCACACCTGCCCAGGTCCCTTAAGGCTTTGCTGGGTGCACCCCAAATCATTCTCCTCCATCTTGTGAGTTGCAGCCTACCTGTGCCCCAGATTGCAGTGAGCAGAGTCCAGCAAGTGGTAAGGAGGCAGACTAGTGCTGTCTCTTCCCTCCTCCAAAAAGTTTTTAAAAAAACGATTTTCCCTTTCTGTGATTACTGTCTTTGCCTGTGGTTGTTACAGTTTAAAAATGTAGTTTTAACCTGCCTGTGATTGTATATTTTATCACCTGTTTTGTGTTTTAAACTTGTGGTTTTCCTGCCCATGATTTCTTCCATTTAACGTGTTGAATTGTGGGATTTGCAGTCCAAACTCTGTAGTTTGTCGCTCTCATTCCTGGTGACTATTCAGTTTTCCCTCCAAATTTCTCCTTTGCTCTGTGCTAAGACCTGTATGTTAAACAGTGCACCCCCAGCCACCATTTTGTGTTATCAAGCCAGTGAAACCAGCCACCCCCCTGCCTCCCCCTCCAGCAACAGGGATTTTCTACATCAGAGGGTGCTTCTGTGAGCTGTTTAAACTGTGTTTAATAGGGACTGTGCACTTCGTTTTTTGGCCAGGAGAGGGAGTAAAGTTGTATTCAAACAGTATTGTTAGATTTCAAGTTTGTGAGGCCTTTACCTGCAGAAATCCAAAGTGTGGATTGAGCCTGTCTGTCTCCTAGGAGATTCTGGACAGGAGAAGCAGCCCCCCACCCCCACCCCCAGGCCAACAGGCCTAGGACTGGGGATTGGCTATTCAGCTCCCAGGCAACTCTGAGCCCTCCCCTCACACCTGCCCATGTCCCTTAAGGCTTTGCTGGGTGCACCCCAAATCATTCTCCTCCATCTTGTGAGTTGCAGCCTACCTGTGCCCCAGATTGCAGTGAGCAGAGTCCAGCAAGTGGTAAGGAGGCAGACTAGTGCTGTCTCTTCCCTCCTCCAAAAAGTTTTTTAAAAAACGATTTTCCCTTTCTGTGATTACGGTCTTTGCCTGTGGTTGTTACAGTTTAAAAATGTAGTTTTAACCTACCTGTGATTGTATATTTTATCACCTGTTTTGTGTGTTAAACTTGTGGTTTTCCTGTCCATGATTGCTTCCATTTAACGTGTTGAATTGTGGGATTTGCAGTCCAAACTCTGTAGTTTGTCGCTCTCATTCCTGGTGACTATTCAGTTTTCCCTCCAAATTTCTCCTTTGCTCTGTGCTAAGACCTGTATGTTAAACAGTGCACCCCCAGCCACCATTTTGTATTATCAAGCCAGTGAAACCAGCCCCCCCTGCCTCCCCCTCCAGCAACAGGGATTTTCTACATCAGAGGGTGCTTCTGTGAGCTGTTTAAACTGTGTTTAATAGGGACTGTGCACTTCGTTTTTTGGCCAGGAGAGGGAGTAAAGTTGTATTCAAACAGTATTGTTAGATTTCAAGTTTGTGAGGCCTTTACCTGCAGAAATCCAAAGTGTGGATTGAGCCTGTCTGTCTCCTAGGAGATTCTGGACAGGAGAAGCAGCCCCCACCCCCACCCCCAGGCCAGCAGGCCTAGGCCTGGGGATTGGCTATTCAGCTCCCAGGCAACTCTGAGCCCTCCCCTCACACCTGCACAGGTCCCTTAAGGCTTTGCTGGGTGCACCCCAAATCATTCTCCTCCATCTTGTGAGTTGCAGCCTACCTGTGCC
Source organism: Calotriton arnoldi (assembly GCA_963921515.1). Taxonomy (NCBI): domain Eukaryota; kingdom Metazoa; phylum Chordata; class Amphibia; order Caudata; family Salamandridae; genus Calotriton; species Calotriton arnoldi. The sequence goes on along the minus strand of CAWUFW010000275.1, from coordinate 4,670,636 downwards.
CCAGATTGCAGTGAGCAGAGTCCAGCAAGTGGCAAGGAGGCAGACTAGTGCTGTCTCTTCCCTCCTCCAAAAAGTTTTTAAAAAACCGATTTTCCCTTTCTGTGATTACGGTCTTTGCCTGTGGTTGTTACAGTTTAAAAATGTAGTTTTAACCTGCCTGTGATTGTATATTTTATCACCTGTTTTGTGTGTTAAACTTGTGGTTTTCCTGCCCATGATTGCTTCCATTTAACGTGTTGAATTGTGGGATTTGCAGTCCAAACTCTGTAGTTTGTCGCTCTCATTCCTGGTGACTATTCAGTTTTCCCTCCAAATTTCTCCTTTGCTCTGTGCTAAGACCTGTATGTTAAACAGTGCACCCCCAGCCACCATTTTGTGTTATCAAGCCAGTGAAACCAGCCCCCCCTGCCTCCCCCTCCAGCAACAGGGATTTTCTACATCAGAGGGTGCTTCTGTGAGCTGTTTAAACTGTGTTTAATAGGGACTGTGCACTTCGTTTTTTGGCCAGGAGAGGGAGTAAAGTTGTATTCAAACAGTATTGTTAGATTTCAAGTTTGTGAGGCCTTTACCTGCAGAAATCCAAAGTGTGGATTGAGCCTGTCTGTCTCCTAGGAGATTCTGGACAGGAGAAGCAGCCCCCACCCCCACCCCCAGGCCAGCAGGCCTAGGACTGGGGATTGGCTATTCAGCTCCCAGGCAACTCTGAGCCCTCCCCTCACACCTGCCCAGGTCCCTTAAGGCTTTGCTGGGTGCACCCCAAATCATTCTCCTCCATCTTGTGAGTTGCAGCCTACCTGTGCCCCAGATTGCAGTGAGCAGAGTCCAGCAAGTGGTAAGGAGGCAGACCAGTGCTGTCTCTTCCCTCCTCCAAAAAGTTTTTAAAAAAACGATTTTCCCTTTCTGTGATTACTGTCTTTGCCTGTGGTTGTTACAGTTTAAAAATGTAGTTTTAACCTGCCTGTGATTGTATATTAAATCACCTGTTTTGTGTGTTAAACTTGTGGTTTTCCTGCCCATGATTGCTTCCATTTAACGTGTTGAATTGTGGGATTTGCAGTCCAAACTCTGTAGTTTGTCGCTCTCATTCCTGGTGACTATTCAGTTTTCCCTCCAAATTTCTCCTTTGCTCTGTGCTAAGACCTGTATGTTAAACAGTGCACCCCCAGCCACCATTTTGTGTTATCAAGCCAGTGAAACCAGCCCCCCCTGCCTCCCCCTCCAGCAACAGGGATTTTCTACATCAGAGGGTGCTTCTGTGAGCTGTTTAAACTGTGTTTAATAGGGACTGTGCACTTCGTTTTTTGGCCAGGAGAGGGAGTAAAGTTGTATTCAAACAGTATTGTTAGATTTCAAGTTTGTGAGGCCTTTACCTGCAGAAATCCAAAGTGTGGATTGAGCCTGTCTGTCTCCTAGGAGATTCTGGACAGGAGAAGCAGCCCCCACCCCCACCCCCAGGCCAGCAGGCCTAGGCCTGGGGATTGGCTATTCAGCTCCCAGGCAACTCTGAGCCCTCCCCTCACACCTGCCCAGGTCCCTTAAGGCTTTGCTGGGTGCACCCCAAATCATTCTCCTCCATCTTGTGAGTTGCAGCCTACCTGTGCCCCAGATTGCAGTGAGCAGAGTCCAGCAAGTGGTAAGGAGGCAGACCAGTGCTGTCTCTTCCCTCCTCCAAAAAGTTTTTAAAAAAACGATTTTCCCTTTCTGTGATTACTGTCTTTGCCTGTGGTTGTTACAGTTTAAAAATGTAGTTTTAACCTGCCTGTGATTGTATATTTTATCACCTGTTTTGTGTGTTAAACTTGTGGTTTTCCTGCCCATGATTGCTTCCATTTAACGTGTTGAATTGTGGGATTTGCAGTCCAAACTCTGTAGTTTGTCGCTCTCATTCCTGGTGACTATTCAGTTTTCCCTCCAAATTTCTCCTTTGCTCTGTGCTAAGACCTGTATGTTAAACAGTGCACCCCCAGCCACCATTTTGTGTTATCAAGCCAGTGAAACCAGCCCCCCTGCCTCCCCCTCCAGCAACAGGGATTTTCTACATCAGAGGGTGCTTCTGTGAGCTGTTTAAACTGTGTTTAATAGGGACTGTGCACTTCGTTTTTTGGCCAGGAGAGGGAGTAAAGTTGTATTCAAACAGTATTGTTAGATTTCAAGTTTGTGAGGCCTTTACCTGCAGAAATCCAAAGTGTGGATTGAGCCTGTCTGTCTCCTAGGAGATTCTGGACAGGAGAAGCAGCCCCCCACCCCCACCCCCAGGCCAGCAGGCCTAGGCCTGGGGATTGGCTATTCAGCTCCCAGGCAACTCTGAGCCCTCCCCTCACACCTGCCCAGGTCCCTTAAGGCTTTGCTGGGTGCACCCCAAATCATTCTCCTCCATCTTGTGAGTTGCAGCCTACCTGTGCCCCAGATTGCAGTGAGCAGAGTCCAGCAAGTGGTAAGGAGGCAGACTAGTGCTGTCTCTTCCCTCCTCCAAAAAGTTTTTAAAAAACCGATTTTCCCTTTCTGTGATTACGGTCTTTGCCTGTGGTTGTTACAGTTTAAAAATGTAGTTTTAACCTGCCTGTGATTGTATATTTTATCACCTGTTTTGTGTGTTAAACTTGTGGTTTTCCTGCCCATGATTGCTTCCATTTAACGTGTTGAATTGTGGGATTTGCAGTCCAAACTCTGTAGTTTGTCGCTCTCATTCCTGGTGACTATTCAGTTTTCCCTCCAAATTTCTCCTTTGCTCTGTGCTAAGACCTGTATGTTAAACAGTGCACCCCCAGCCACCATTTTGTGTTATCAAGCCAGTGAAACCAGCCCCCCCTGCCTCCCCATCCAGCAACAGGGATTTTCTACATCAGAGGGTGCTTCTGTGAGCTGTTTAAACTGTGTTTAATAGGGACTGTGCACTTCGTTTTTTGGCCAGGAGAGGGAGTAAAGTTGTATTCAAACAGTATTGTTAGATTTCAAGTTTGTGAGGCCTTTACCTGCAGAAATCCAAAGTGTGGATTGAGCCTGTCTGTCTCCTAGGAGATTCTGGACAGGAGAAGCAGCCCCCCACCCCCACCCCCAGGCCAGCAGGCCTAGGACTGGGGATTGGCTATTCAGCTCCCAGGCAACTCTGAGCCCTCCCCTCACACCTGCCCAGGTCCCTTAAGGCTTTGCTGGGTGCACCCCAAATCATTCTCCTCCATCTTGTGAGTTGCAGCCTACCTGTGCCCCAGATTGCAGTGAGCAGAGTCCAGCAAGTGGTAAGGAGGCAGACTAGTGCTGTCTCTTCCCTCCTCCAAAAAGTTTTTAAAAAAACGATTTTCCCTTTCTGTGATTACTGTCTTTGCCTGTGGTTGTTACAGTTTAAAAATGTAGTTTTAACCTGCCTGTGATTGTATATTTTATCACCTGTTTTGTGTGTTAAACTTGTGGTTTTCCTGCCCATGATTGCTTCCATTTAACGTGTTGAATTGTGGGATTTGCAGTCCAAACTCTGTAGTTTGTCGCTCTCATTCCTGGTGACTATTCAGTTTTCCCTCCAAATTTCTCCTTTGCTCTGTGCTAAGACCTGTATGTTAAACAGTGCACCCCCAGCCACCATTTTGTGTTATCAAGCCAGTGAAACCAGCCCCCCCTGCCTCCCCCTCCAGCAACAGGGATTTTCTACATCAGAGGGTGCTTCTGTGAGCTGTTTAAACTGTGTTTAATAGGGACTGTGCACTTCGTTTTTTGGCCAGGAGAGGGAGTAAAGTTGTATTCAAACAGTATTGTTAGATTTCAAGTTTGTGAGGCCTTTACCTGCAGAAATCCAAAGTGTGGATTGAGCCTGTCTGTCTCCTAGGAGATTCTGGACAGGAGAAGCAGCCCCCCACCCCCACCCCCAGGCCAGCAGGCCTAGGACTGGGGATTGGCTATTCAGCTCCCAGGCAACTCTGAGCCCTCCCCTCACACCTGCCCAGGTCCCTTAAGGCTTTGCTGGGTGCACCCCAAATCATTCTCCTCCATCTTGTGAGTTGCAGCCTACCTGTGCCCCAGATTGCAGTGAGCAGAGTCCAGCAAGTGGTAAGGAGGCAGACTAGTGCTGTCTCTTCCCTCCTCCAAAAAGTTTTTAAAAAACGATTTTCCCTTTCTGTGATTACTGTCTTTGCCTGTGGTTGTTACAGTTTAAAAATGTAGTTTTAACCTGCCTGTGATTGTATATTTTATCACCTGTTTTGTGTGTTAAACTTGTGGTTTTCCTGCCCATGATTGCTTCCATTTAACGTGTTGAATTGTGGGATTTGCAGTCCAAACTCTGTAGTTTGTCGCTCTCATTCCTGGTGACTATTCAGTTTTCCCTCCAAATTTCTCCTTTGCTCTGTGCTAAGACCTGTATGTTAAACAGTGCACCCCCAGCCACCATTTTGTGTTATCAAGCCAGTGAAACCAGCCCCCCCTGCCTCCCCCTCCAGCAACAGGGATTTTCTACATCAGAGGGTGCTTCTGTGAGCTGTTTAAACTGTGTTTAATAGGGACTGTGCACTTCGTTTTTTGGCCAGGAGAGGGAGTAAAGTTGTATTCAAACAGTATTGTTAGATTTCAAGTTTGTGAGGCCTTTACCTGCAGAAATCCAAAGTGTGGATTGAGCCTGTCTGTCTCCTAGGAGATTCTGGACAGGAGAAGCAGCCCCCCACCCCCACCCCCAGGCCAGCAGGCCTAGGACTGGGGATTGGCTATTCAGCTCCCAGGCAACTCTGAGCCCTCCCCTCACACCTGCCCAGGTCCCTTAAGGCTTTGCTGGGTGCACCCCAAATCATTCTCCTCCATCTTGTGAGTTGCAGCCTACCTGTGCCCCAGATTGCAGTGAGCAGAGTCCAGCAAGTGGTAAGGAGGCAGACTAGTGCTGTCTCTTCCCTCCTCCAAAAAGTTTTTAAAAAAACGATTTTCCCTTTCTGTGATTACTGTCTTTGCCTGTGGTTGTTACAGTTTAAAAATGTAGTTTTAACCTGCCTGTGATTGTATATTTTATCACCTGTTTTGTGTGTTAAACTTGTGGTTTTCCTGCCCATGATTGCTTCCATTTAACGTGTTGAATTGTGGGATTTGCAGTCCAAACTCTGTAGTTTGTCGCTCTCATTCCTGGTGACTATTCAGTTTTCCCTCCAAATTTCTCCTTTGCTCTGTGCTAAGACCTGTATGTTAAACAGTGCACCCCCAGCCACCATTTTGTGTTATCAAGCCAGTGAAACCAGCCCCCCCTGCCTCCCCCTCCAGCAACAGGGATTTTCTACATCAGAGGGTGCTTCTGTGAGCTGTTTAAACTGTGTTTAATAGGGACTGTGCACTTCGTTTTTTGGCCAGGAGAGGGAGTAAAGTTGTATTCAAACAGTATTGTTAGATTTCAAGTTTGTGAGGCCTTTACCTGCAGAAATCCAAAGTGTGGATTGAGCCTGTCTGTCTCCTAGGAGATTCTGGACAGGAGAAGCAGCCCCCCACCCCCACCCCCAGGCCAGCAGGCCTAGGACTGGGGATTGGCTATTCAGCTCCCAGGCAACTCTGAGCCCTCCCCTCACACCTGCCCAGGTCCCTTAAGGCTTTGCTGGGTGCACCCCAAATCATTCTCCTCCATCTTGTGAGTTGCAGCCTACCTGTGCCCCAGATTGCAGTGAGCAGAGTCCAGCAAGTGGTAAGGAGGCAGACTAGTGCTGTCTCTTCCCTCCTCCAAAAAGTTTTTAAAAAAACGATTTTCCCTTTCTGTGATTACTGTCTTTGCCTGTGGTTGTTACAGTTTAAAAATGTAGTTTTAACCTGCCTGTGATTGTATATTTTATCACCTGTTTTGTGTGTTAAACTTGTGGTTTTCCTGCCCATGATTGCTTCCATTTAACGTGTTGAATTGTGGGATTTGCAGTCCAAACTCTGTAGTTTGTCGCTCTCATTCCTGGTGACTATTCAGTTTTCCCTCCAAATTTCTCCTTTGCTCTGTGCTAAGACCTGTATGTTAAACAGTGCACCCCCAGCCACCATTTTGTGTTATCAAGCCAGTGAAACCAGCCCCCCCTGCCTCCCCCTCCAGCAACAGGGATTTTCTACATCAGAGGGTGCTTCTGTGAGCTGTTTAAACTGTGTTTAATAGGGACTGTGCACTTCGTTTTTTGGCCAGGAGAGGGAGTAAAGTTGTATTCAAACAGTATTGTTAGATTTCAAGTTTGTGAGGCCTTTACCTGCAGAAATCCAAAGTGTGGATTGAGCCTGTCTGTCTCCTAGGAGATTCTGGACAGGAGAAGCAGCCCCCACCCCCACCCCCAGGCCAGCAGGCCTAGGACTGGGGATTGGCTATTCAGCTCCCAGGCAACTCTGAGCCCTCCCCTCACACCTGCCCAGGTCCCTTAAGGCTTTGCTGGGTGCACCCCAAATCATTCTCCTCCATCTTGTGAGTTGCAGCCTACCTGTGCCCCAGATTGCAGTGAGCAGAGTCCAGCAAGTGGTAAGGAGGCAGACTAGTGCTGTCTCTTCCCTCCTCCAAAAAGTTTTTTAAAAAACGATTTTCCCTTTCTGTGATTACTGTCTTTGCCTGTGGTTGTTACAGTTTAAAAATGTAGTTTTAACCTGCCTGTGATTGTATATTTTATCACCTGTTTTGTGTGTTAAACTTGTGGTTTTCCTGCCCATGATTGCTTCCATTTAACGTGTTGAATTGTGGGATTTGCAGTCCAAACTCTGTAGTTTGTCGCTCTCATTCCTGGTGACTATTCAGTTTTCCCTCCAAATTTCTCCTTTGCTCTGTGCTAAGACCTGTATGTTAAACAGTGCACCCCCAGCCACCATTTTGTGTTATCAAGCCAGTGAAACCAGCCCCCCCTGCCTCCCCCTCCAGCAACAGGGATTTTCTACATCAGAGGGTGCTTCTGTGAGCTGTTTAAACTGTGTTTAATAGGGACTGTGCACTTCGTTTTTTGGCCAGGAGAGGGAGTAAAGTTGTATTCAAACAGTATTGTTAGATTTCAAGTTTGTGAGGCCTTTACCTGCAGAAATCCAAAGTGTGGATTGAGCCTGTCTGTCTCCTAGGAGATTCTGGACAGGAGAAGCAGCCCCCCACCCCCACCCCCAGGCCAGCAGGCCTAGGACTGGGGATTGGCTATTCAGCTCCCAGGCAACTCTGAGCCCTCCCCTCACACCTGCCCAGGTCCCTTAAGGCTTTGCTGGGTGCACCCCAAATCATTCTCCTCCATCTTGTGAGTTGCAGCCTACCTGTGCCCCAGATTGCAGTGAGCAGAGTCCAGCAAGTGGTAAGGAGGCAGACTAGTGCTGTCTCTTCCCTCCTCCAAAAAGTTTTTAAAAAACCGATTTTCCCTTTCTGTGATTACTGTCTTTGCCTGTGGTTGTTACAGTTTAAAAATGTAGTTTTAACCTGCCTGTGATTGTATATTTTATCACCTGTTTTGTGTGTTAAACTTGTGGTTTTCCTGCCCATGATTGCTTCCATTTAACGTGTTGAATTGTGGGATTTGCAGTCCAAACTCTGTAGTTTGTCGCTCTCATTCCTGGTGACTATTCAGTTTTCCCTCCAAATTTCTCCTTTGCTCTGTGCTAAGACCTGTATGTTAAACAGTGCACCCCCAGCCACCATTTTGTGTTATCAAGCCAGTGAAACCAGCCCCCCCTGCCTCCCCCTCCAGCAACAGGGATTTTCTACATCAGAGGGTGCTTCTGTGAGCTGTTTAAACTGTGTTTAATAGGGACTGTGCACTTCGTTTTTTGGCCAGGAGAGGGAGTAAAGTTGTATTCAAACAGTATTGTTAGATTTCAAGTTTGTGAGGCCTTTACCTGCAGAAATCCAAAGTGTGGATTGAGCCTGTCTGTCTCCTAGGAGATTCTGGACAGGAGAAGCAGCCCCCACCCCCACCCCCAGGCCAGCAGGCCTAGGACTGGGGATTGGCTATTCAGCTCCCAGGCAACTCTGAGCCCTCCCCTCACACCTGCCCAGGTCCCTTAAGGCTTTGCTGGGTGCACCCCAAATCATTCTCCTCCATCTTGTGAGTTGCAGCCTACCTGTGCCCCAGATTGCAGTGAGCAGAGTCCAGCAAGTGGTAAGGAGGCAGACTAGTGCTGTCTCTTCCCTCCTCCAAAAAGTTTTTAAAAAAACGATTTTCCCTTTCTGTGATTACTGTCTTTGCCTGTGGTTGTTACAGTTTAAAAATGTAGTTTTAACCTGCCTGTGATTGTATATTTTATCACCTGTTTTGTGTGTTAAACTTGTGGTTTTCCTGCCCATGATTGCTTCCATTTAACGTGTTGAATTGTGGGATTTGCAGTCCAAACTCTGTAGTTTGTCGCTCTCATTCCTGGTGACTATTCAGTTTTCCCTCCAAATTTCTCCTTTGCTCTGTGCTAAGACCTGTATGTTAAACAGTGCACCCCCAGCCACCATTTTGTGTTATCAAGCCAGTGAAACCAGCCCCCCCTGCCTCCCCCTCCAGCAACAGGGATTTTCTACATCAGAGGGTGCTTCTGTGAGCTGTTTAAACTGTGTTTAATAGGGACTGTGCACTTCGTTTTTTGGCCAGGAGAGGGAGTAAAGTTGTATTCAAACAGTATTGTTAGATTTCAAGTTTGTGAGGCCTTTACCTGCAGAAATCCAAAGTGTGGATTGAGCCTGTCTGTCTCCTAGGAGATTCTGGACAGGAGAAGCAGCCCCCACCCCCACCCCCAGGCCAGCAGGCCTAGGACTGGGGATTGGCTATTCAGCTCCCAGGCAACTCTGAGCCCTCCCCTCACACCTGCCCAGGTCCCTTAAGGCTTTGCTGGGTGCACCCCAAATCATTCTCCTCCATCTTGTGAGTTGCAGCCTACCTGTGCCCCAGATTGCAGTGAGCAGAGTCCAGCAAGTGGTAAGGAGGCAGACTAGTGCTGTCTCTTCCCTCCTCCAAAAAGTTTTTAAAAAACGATTTTCCCTTTCTGTGATTACTGTCTTTGCCTGTGGTTGTTACAGTTTAAAAATGTAGTTTTAACCTGCCTGTGATTGTATATTTTATCACCTGTTTTGTGTGTTAAACTTGTGGTTTTCCTGCCCATGATTGCTTCCATTTAACGTGTTGAATTGTGGGATTTGCAGTCCAAACTCTGTAGTTTGTCGCTCTCATTCCTGGTGACTATTCAGTTTTCCCTCCAAATTTCTCCTTTGCTCTGTGCTAAGACCTGTATGTTAAACAGTGCACCCCCAGCCACCATTTTGTGTTATCAAGCCAGTGAAACCAGCCCCCCCCTGCCTCCCCCTCCAGCAACAGGGATTTTCTACATCAGAGGGTGCTTCTGTGAGCTGTTTAAACTGTGTTTAATAGGGACTGTGCACTTCGTTTTTTGGCCAGGAGAGGGAGTAAAGTTGTATTCAAACAGTATTGTTAGATTTCAAGTTTGTGAGGCCTTTACCTGCAGAAATCCAAAGTGTGGATTGAGCCTGTCTGTCTCCTAGGAGATTCTGGACAGGAGAAGCAGCCCCCCACCCCCACCCCCAGGCCAGCAGGCCTAGGACTGGGGATTGGCTATTCAGCTCCCAGGCAACTCTGAGCCCTCCCCTCACACCTGCCCAGGTCCCTTAAGGCTTTGCTGGGTGCACCCCAAATCATTCTCCTCCATCTTGTGAGTTGCAGCCTACCTGTGCCCCAGATTGCAGTGAGCAGAGTCCAGCAAGTGGTAAGGAGGCAGACTAGTGCTGTCTCTTCCCTCCTCCAAAAAGTTTTTAAAAAAACGATTTTCCCTTTCTGTGATTACTGTCTTTGCCTGTGGTTGTTACAGTTTAAAAATGTAGTTTTAACCTGCCTGTGATTGTATATTTTATCACCTGTTTTGTGTGTTAAACTTGTGGTTTTCCTGCCCATGATTGCTTCCATTTAACGTGTTGAATTGTGGGATTTGCAGTCCAAACTCTGTAGTTTGTCGCTCTCATTCCTGGTGACTATTCAGTTTTCCCTCCAAATTTCTCCTTTGCTCTGTGCTAAGACCTGTATGTTAAACAGTGCACCCCCAGCCACCATTTTGTGTTATCAAGCCAGTGAAACCAGCCCCCCCTGCCTCCCCCTCCAGCAACAGGGATTTTCTACATCAGAGGGTGCTTCTGTGAGCTGTTTAAACTGTGTTTAATAGGGACTGTGCACTTCGTTTTTTGGCCAGGAGAGGGAGTAAAGTTGTATTCAAACAGTATTGTTAGATTTCAAGTTTGTGAGGCCTTTACCTGCAGAAATCCAAAGTGTGGATTGAGCCTGTCTGTCTCCTAGGAGATTCTGGACAGGAGAAGCAGCCCCCCACCCCCACCCCCAGGCCAGCAGGCCTAGGACTGGGGATTGGCTATTCAGCTCCCAGGCAACTCTGAGCCCTCCCCTCACACCTGCCCAGGTCCCTTAAGGCTTTGCTGGGTGCACCCCAAATCATTCTCCTCCATCTTGTGAGTTGCAGCCTACCTGTGCCCCAGATTGCAGTGAGCAGAGTCCAGCAAGTGGTAAGGAGGCAGACTAGTGCTGTCTCTTCCCTCCTCCAAAAAGTTTTTAAAAAAACGATTTTCCCTTTCTGTGATTACTGTCTTTGCCTGTGGTTGTTACAGTTTAAAAATGTAGTTTTAACCTGCCTGTGATTGTATATTTTATCACCTGTTTTGTGTGTTAAACTTGTGGTTTTCCTGCCCATGATTGCTTCCATTTAACGTGTTGAATTGTGGGATTTGCAGTCCAAACTCTGTAGTTTGTCGCTCTCATTCCTGGTGACTATTCAGTTTTCCCTCCAAATTTCTCCTTTGCTCTGTGCTAAGACCTGTATGTTAAACAGTGCACCCCCAGCCACCATTTTGTGTTATCAAGCCAGTGAAACCAGCCCCCCCTGCCTCCCCCTCCAGCAACAGGGATTTTCTACATCAGAGGGTGCTTCTGTGAGCTGTTTAAACTGTGTTTAATAGGGACTGTGCACTTCGTTTTTTGGCCAGGAGAGGGAGTAAAGTTGTATTCAAACAGTATTGTTAGATTTCAAGTTTGTGAGGCCTTTACCTGCAGAAATCCAAAGTGTGGATTGAGCCTGTCTGTCTCCTAGGAGATTCTGGACAGGAGAAGCAGCCCCCACCCCCACCCCCAGGCCAGCAGGCCTAGGACTGGGGATTGGCTATTCAGCTCCCAGGCAACTCTGAGCCCTCCCCTCACACCTGCCCAGGTCCCTTAAGGCTTTGCTGGGTGCACCCCAAATCATTCTCCTCCATCTTGTGAGTTGCAGCCTACCTGTGCCCCAGATTGCAGTGAGCAGAGTCCAGCAAGTGGTAAGGAGGCAGACTAGTGCTGTCTCTTCCCTCCTCCAAAAAGTTTTTAAAAAACGATTTTCCCTTTCTGTGATTACTGTCTTTGCCTGTGGTTGTTACAGTTTAAAAATGTAGTTTTAACCTGCCTGTGATTGTATATTTTATCACCTGTTTTGTGTGTTAAACTTGTGGTTTTCCTGCCCATGATTGCTTCCATTTAACGTGTTGAATTGTGGGATTTGCAGTCCAAACTCTGTAGTTTGTCGCTCTCATTCCTGGTGACTATTCAGTTTTCCCTCCAAATTTCTCCTTTGCTCTGTGCTAAGACCTGTATGTTAAACAGTGCACCCCCAGCCACCATTTTGTGTTATCAAGCCAGTGAAACCAGCCCCCCCTGCCTCCCCCTCCAGCAACAGGGATTTTCTACATCAGAGGGTGCTTCTGTGAGCTGTTTAAACTGTGTTTAATAGGGACTGTGCACTTCGTTTTTTGGCCAGGAGAGGGAGTAAAGTTGTATTCAAACAGTATTGTTAGATTTCAAGTTTGTGAGGCCTTTACCTGCAGAAATCCAAAGTGTGGATTGAGCCTGTCTGTCTCCTAGGAGATTCTGGACAGGAGAAGCAGCCCCCACCCCCACCCCCAGGCCAGCAGGCCTAGGACTGGGGATTGGCTATTCAGCTCCCAGGCAACTCTGAGCCCTCCCCTCACACCTGCCCAGGTCCCTTAAGGCTTTGCTGGGTGCACCCCAAATCATTCTCCTCCATCTTGTGAGTTGCAGCCTACCTGTGCCCCAGATTGCAGTGAGCAGAGTCCAGCAAGTGGTAAGGAGGCAGACTAGTGCTGTCTCTTCCCTCCTCCAAAAAGTTTTTAAAAAAACGATTTTCCCTTTCTGTGATTACTGTCTTTGCCTGTGGTTGTTACAGTTTAAAAATGTAGTTTTAACCTGCCTGTGATTGTATATTTTATCACCTGTTTTGTGTGTTAAACTTGTGGTTTTCCTGCCCATGATTGCTTCCATTTAACGTGTTGAATTGTGGGATTTGCAGTCCAAACTCTGTAGTTTGTCGCTCTCATTCCTGGTGACTATTCAGTTTTCCCTCCAAATTTCTCCTTTGCTCTGTGCTAAGACCTGTATGTTAAACAGTGCACCCCCAGCCACCATTTTGTGTTATCAAGCCAGTGAAACCAGCCCCCCCTGCCTCCCCTCCAGCAACAGGGATTTTCTACATCAGAGGGTGCTTCTGTGAGCTGTTTAAACTGTGTTTAATAGGGACTGTGCACTTCGTTTTTTGGCCAGGAGAGGGAGTAAAGTTGTATTCAAACAGTATTGTTAGATTTCAAGTTTGTGAGGCCTTTACCTGCAGAAATCCAAAGTGTGGATTGAGCCTGTCTGTCTCCTAGGAGATTCTGGACAGGAGAAGCAGCCCCCCACCCCCACCCCCAGGCCAGCAGGCCTAGGACTGGGGATTGGCTATTCAGCTCCCAGGCAACTCTGAGCCCTCCCCTCACACCTGCCCAGGTCCCTTAAGGCTTTGCTGGGTGCACCCCAAATCATTCTCCTCCATCTTGTGAGTTGCAGCCTACCTGTGCCCCAGATTGCAGTGAGCAGAGTCCAGCAAGTGGTAAGGAGGCAGACTAGTGCTGTCTCTTCCCTCCTCCAAAAAGTTTTTAAAAAAACGATTTTCCCTTTCTGTGATTACTGTCTTTGCCTGTGGTTGTTACAGTTTAAAAATGTAGTTTTAACCTGCCTGTGATTGTATATTTTATCACCTGTTTTGTGTGTTAAACTTGTGGTTTTCCTGCCCATGATTGCTTCCATTTAACGTGTTGAATTGTGGGATTTGCAGTCCAAACTCTGTAGTTTGTCGCTCTCATTCCTGGTGACTATTCAGTTTTCCCTCCAAATTTCTCCTTTGCTCTGTGCTAAGACCTGTATGTTAAACAGTGCACCCCCAGCCACCATTTTGTGTTATCAAGCCAGTGAAACCAGCCCCCCCTGCCTCCCCCTCCAGCAACAGGGATTTTCTACATCAGAGGGTGCTTCTGTGAGCTGTTTAAACTGTGTTTAATAGGGACTGTGCACTTCGTTTTTTGGCCAGGAGAGGGAGTAAAGTTGTATTCAAACAGTATTGTTAGATTTCAAGTTTGTGAGGCCTTTACCTGCAGAAATCCAAAGTGTGGATTGAGCCTGTCTGTCTCCTAGGAGATTCTGGACAGGAGAAGCAGCCCCCACCCCCACCCCCAGGCCAGCAGGCCTAGGACTGGGGATTGGCTATTCAGCTCCCAGGCAACTCTGAGCCCTCCCCTCACACCTGCCCAGGTCCCTTAAGGCTTTGCTGGGTGCACCCCAAATCATTCTCCTCCATCTTGTGAGTTGCAGCCTACCTGTGCCCCAGATTGCAGTGAGCAGAGTCCAGCAAGTGGTAAGGAGGCAGACTAGTGCTGTCTCTTCCCTCCTCCAAAAAGTTTTTAAAAAAACGATTTTCCCTTTCTGTGATTACTGTCTTTGCCTGTGGTTGTTACAGTTTAAAAATGTAGTTTTAACCTGCCTGTGATTGTATATTTTATCACCTGTTTTGTGTGTTAAACTTGTGGTTTTCCTGCCCATGATTGCTTCCATTTAACGTGTTGAATTGTGGGATTTGCAGTCCAAACTCTGTAGTTTGTCGCTCTCATTCCTGGTGACTATTCAGTTTTCCCTCCAAATTTCTCCTTTGCTCTGTGCTAAGACCTGTATGTTAAACAGTGCACCCCCAGCCACCATTTTGTGTTATCAAGCCAGTGAAACCAGCCCCCCCCTGCCTCCCCCTCCAGCAACAGGGATTTTCTACATCAGAGGGTGCTTCTGTGAGCTGTTTAAACTGTGTTTAATAGGGACTGTGCACTTCGTTTTTTGGCCAGGAGAGGGAGTAAAGTTGTATTCAAACAGTATTGTTAGATTTCAAGTTTGTGAGGCCTTTACCTGCAGAAATCCAAAGTGTGGATTGAGCCTGTCTGTCTCCTAGGAGATTCTGGACAGGAGAAGCAGCCCCCACCCCCACCCCCAGGCCAGCAGGCCTAGGACTGGGGATTGGCTATTCAGCTCCCAGGCAACTCTGAGCCCTCCCCTCACACCTGCCCAGGTCCCTTAAGGCTTTGCTGGGTGCACCCCAAATCATTCTCCTCCATCTTGTGAGTTGCAGCCTACCTGTGCCCCAGATTGCAGTGAGCAGAGTCCAGCAAGTGGTAAGGAGGCAGACTAGTGCTGTCTCTTCCCTCCTCCAAAAAGTTTTTAAAAAAACGATTTTCCCTTTCTGTGATTACTGTCTTTGCCTGTGGTTGTTACAGTTTAAAAATGTAGTTTTAACCTGCCTGTGATTGTATATTTTATCACCTGTTTTGTGTGTTAAACTTGTGGTTTTCCTGCCCATGATTGCTTCCATTTAACGTGTTGAATTGTGGGATTTGCAGTCCAAACTCTGTAGTTTGTCGCTCTCATTCCTGGTGACTATTCAGTTTTCCCTCCAAATTTCTCCTTTGCTCTGTGCTAAGACCTGTATGTTAAACAGTGCACCCCCAGCCACCATTTTGTGTTATCAAGCCAGTGAAACCAGCCCCCCCCTGCCTCCCCCTCCAGCAACAGGGATTTTCTACATCAGAGGGTGCTTCTGTGAGCTGTTTAAACTGTGTTTAATAGGGACTGTGCACTTCGTTTTTTGGCCAGGAGAGGGAGTAAAGTTGTATTCAAACAGTATTGTTAGATTTCAAGTTTGTGAGGCCTTTACCTGCAGAAATCCAAAGTGTGGATTGAGCCTGTCTGTCTCCTAGGAGATTCTGGACAGGAGAAGCAGCCCCCCACCCCCACCCCCAGGCCAGCAGGCCTAGGACTGGGGATTGGCTATTCAGCTCCCAGGCAACTCTGAGCCCTCCCCTCACACCTGCCCAGGTCCCTTAAGGCTTTGCTGGGTGCACCCCAAATCATTCTCCTCCATCTTGTGAGTTGCAGCCTACCTGTGCCCCAGATTGCAGTGAGCAGAGTCCAGCAAGTGGTAAGGAGGCAGACTAGTGCTGTCTCTTCCCTCCTCCAAAAAGTTTTTAAAAAAACGATTTTCCCTTTCTGTGATTACTGTCTTTGCCTGTGGTTGTTACAGTTTAAAAATGTAGTTTTAACCTGCCTGTGATTGTATATTTTATCACCTGTTTTGTGTGTTAAACTTGTGGTTTTCCTGCCCATGATTGCTTCCATTTAACGTGTTGAATTGTGGGATTTGCAGTCCAAACTCTGTAGTTTGTCGCTCTCATTCCTGGTGACTATTCAGTTTTCCCTCCAAATTTCTCCTTTGCTCTGTGCTAAGACCTGTATGTTAAACAGTGCACCCCCAGCCACCATTTTGTGTTATCAAGCCAGTGAAACCAGCCCCCCCCTGCCTCCCCCTCCAGCAACAGGGATTTTCTACATCAGAGGGTGCTTCTGTGAGCTGTTTAAACTGTGTTTAATAGGGACTGTGCACTTCGTTTTTTGGCCAGGAGAGGGAGTAAAGTTGTATTCAAACAGTATTGTTAGATTTCAAGTTTGTGAGGCCTTTACCTGCAGAAATCCAAAGTGTGGATTGAGCCTGTCTGTCTCCTAGGAGATTCTGGACAGGAGAAGCAGCCCCCCACCCCCACCCCCAGGCCAGCAGGCCTAGGACTGGGGATTGGCTATTCAGCTCCCAGGCAACTCTGAGCCCTCCCCTCACACCTGCCCAGGTCCCTTAAGGCTTTGCTGGGTGCACCCCAAATCATTCTCCTCCATCTTGTGAGTTGCAGCCTACCTGTGCCCCAGATTGCAGTGAGCAGAGTCCAGCAAGTGGTAAGGAGGCAGACTAGTGCTGTCTCTTCCCTCCTCCAAAAAGTTTTTAAAAAACGATTTTCCCTTTCTGTGATTACTGTCTTTGCCTGTGGTTGTTACAGTTTAAAAATGTAGTTTTAACCTGCCTGTGATTGTATATTTTATCACCTGTTTTGTGTGTTAAACTTGTGGTTTTCCTGCCCATGATTGCTTCCATTTAACGTGTTGAATTGTGGGATTTGCAGTCCAAACTCTGTAGTTTGTCGCTCTCATTCCTGGTGACTATTCAGTTTTCCCTCCAAATTTCTCCTTTGCTCTGTGCTAAGACCTGTATGTTAAACAGTGCACCCCCAGCCACCATTTTGTGTTATCAAGCCAGTGAAACCAGCCCCCCCTGCCTCCCCCTCCAGCAACAGGGATTTTCTACATCAGAGGGTGCTTCTGTGAGCTGTTTAAACTGTGTTTAATAGGGACTGTGCACTTCGTTTTTTGGCCAGGAGAGGGAGTAAAGTTGTATTCAAACAGTATTGTTAGATTTCAAGTTTGTGAGGCCTTTACCTGCAGAAATCCAAAGTGTGGATTGAGCCTGTCTGTCTCCTAGGAGATTCTGGACAGGAGAAGCAGCCCCCACCCCCACCCCCAGGCCAGCAGGCCTAGGACTGGGGATTGGCTATTCAGCTCCCAGGCAACTCTGAGCCCTCCCCTCACACCTGCCCAGGTCCCTTAAGGCTTTGCTGGGTGCACCCCAAATCATTCTCCTCCATCTTGTGAGTTGCAGCCTACCTGTGCCCCAGATTGCAGTGAGCAGAGTCCAGCAAGTGGTAAGGAGGCAGACTAGTGCTGTCTCTTCCCTCCTCCAAAAAGTTTTTAAAAAACGATTTTCCCTTTCTGTGATTACTGTCTTTGCCTGTGGTTGTTACAGTTTAAAAATGTAGTTTTAACCTGCCTGTGATTGTATATTTTATCACCTGTTTTGTGTGTTAAACTTGTGGTTTTCCTGCCCATGATTGCTTCCATTTAACGTGTTGAATTGTGGGATTTGCAGTCCAAACTCTGTAGTTTGTCGCTCTCATTCCTGGTGACTATTCAGTTTTCCCTCCAAATTTCTCCTTTGCTCTGTGCTAAGACCTGTATGTTAAACAGTGCACCCCCAGCCACCATTTTGTGTTATCAAGCCAGTGAAACCAGCCCCCCCCTGCCTCCCCCTCCAGCAACAGGGATTTTCTACATCAGAGGGTGCTTCTGTGAGCTGTTTAAACTGTGTTTAATAGGGACTGTGCACTTCGTTTTTTGGCCAGGAGAGGGAGTAAAGTTGTATTCAAACAGTATTGTTAGATTTCAAGTTTGTGAGGCCTTTACCTGCAGAAATCCAAAGTGTGGATTGAGCCTGTCTGTCTCCTAGGAGATTCTGGACAGGAGAAGCAGCCCCCCACCCCCACCCCCAGGCCAGCAGGCCTAGGACTGGGGATTGGCTATTCAGCTCCCAGGCAACTCTGAGCCCTCCCCTCACACCTGCCCAGGTCCCTTAAGGCTTTGCTGGGTGCACCCCAAATCATTCTCCTCCATCTTGTGAGTTGCAGCCTACCTGTGCCCCAGATTGCAGTGAGCAGAGTCCAGCAAGTGGTAAGGAGGCAGACTAGTGCTGTCTCTTCCCTCCTCCAAAAAGTTTTTAAAAAACGATTTTCCCTTTCTGTGATTACTGTCTTTGCCTGTGGTTGTTACAGTTTAAAAATGTAGTTTTAACCTGCCTGTGATTGTATATTTTATCACCTGTTTTGTGTGTTAAACTTGTGGTTTTCCTGCCCATGATTGCTTCCATTTAACGTGTTGAATTGTGGGATTTGCAGTCCAAACTCTGTAGTTTGTCGCTCTCATTCCTGGTGACTATTCAGTTTTCCCTCCAAATTTCTCCTTTGCTCTGTGCTAAGACCTGTATGTTAAACAGTGCACCCCCAGCCACCATTTTGTGTTATCAAGCCAGTGAAACCAGCCCCCCCTGCCTCCCCCTCCAGCAACAGGGATTTTCTACATCAGAGGGTGCTTCTGTGAGCTGTTTAAACTGTGTTTAATAGGGACTGTGCACTTCGTTTTTTGGCCAGGAGAGGGAGTAAAGTTGTATTCAAACAGTATTGTTAGATTTCAAGTTTGTGAGGCCTTTACCTGCAGAAATCCAAAGTGTGGATTGAGCCTGTCTGTCTCCTAGGAGATTCTGGACAGGAGAAGCAGCCCCCACCCCCACCCCCAGGCCAGCAGGCCTAGGACTGGGGATTGGCTATTCAGCTCCCAGGCAACTCTGAGCCCTCCCCTCACACCTGCCCAGGTCCCTTAAGGCTTTGCTGGGTGCACCCCAAATCATTCTCCTCCATCTTGTGAGTTGCAGCCTACCTGTGCCCCAGATTGCAGTGAGCAGAGTCCAGCAAGTGGTAAGGAGGCAGACTAGTGCTGTCTCTTCCCTCCTCCAAAAAGTTTTTAAAAAACGATTTTCCCTTTCTGTGATTACTGTCTTTGCCTGTGGTTGTTACAGTTTAAAAATGTAGTTTTAACCTGCCTGTGATTGTATATTTTATCACCTGTTTTGTGTGTTAAACTTGTGGTTTTCCTGCCCATGATTGCTTCCATTTAACGTGTTGAATTGTGGGATTTGCAGTCCAAACTCTGTAGTTTGTCGCTCTCATTCCTGGTGACTATTCAGTTTTCCCTCCAAATTTCTCCTTTGCTCTGTGCTAAGACCTGTATGTTAAACAGTGCACCCCCAGCCACCATTTTGTGTTATCAAGCCAGTGAAACCAGCCCCCCCTGCCTCCCCCTCCAGCAACAGGGATTTTCTACATCAGAGGGTGCTTCTGTGAGCTGTTTAAACTGTGTTTAATAGGGACTGTGCACTTCGTTTTTTGGCCAGGAGAGGGAGTAAAGTTGTATTCAAACAGTATTGTTAGATTTCAAGTTTGTGAGGCCTTTACCTGCAGAAATCCAAAGTGTGGATTGAGCCTGTCTGTCTCCTAGGAGATTCTGGACAGGAGAAGCAGCCCCCACCCCCACCCCCAGGCCAGCAGGCCTAGGACTGGGGATTGGCTATTCAGCTCCCAGGCAACTCTGAGCCCTCCCCTCACACCTGCCCAGGTCCCTTAAGGCTTTGCTGGGTGCACCCCAAATCATTCTCCTCCATCTTGTGAGTTGCAGCCTACCTGTGCCCCAGATTGCAGTGAGCAGAGTCCAGCAAGTGGTAAGGAGGCAGACTAGTGCTGTCTCTTCCCTCCTCCAAAAAGTTTTTAAAAAACGATTTTCCCTTTCTGTGATTACTGTCTTTGCCTGTGGTTGTTACAGTTTAAAAATGTAGTTTTAACCTGCCTGTGATTGTATATTTTATCACCTGTTTTGTGTGTTAAACTTGTGGTTTTCCTGCCCATGATTGCTTCCATTTAACGTGTTGAATTGTGGGATTTGCAGTCCAAACTCTGTAGTTTGTCGCTCTCATTCCTGGTGACTATTCAGTTTTCCCTCCAAATTTCTCCTTTGCTCTGTGCTAAGACCTGTATGTTAAACAGTGCACCCCCAGCCACCATTTTGTGTTATCAAGCCAGTGAAACCAGCCCCCCCTGCCTCCCCCTCCAGCAACAGGGATTTTCTACATCAGAGGGTGCTTCTGTGAGCTGTTTAAACTGTGTTTAATAGGGACTGTGCACTTCGTTTTTTGGCCAGGAGAGGGAGTAAAGTTGTATTCAAACAGTATTGTTAGATTTCAAGTTTGTGAGGCCTTTACCTGCAGAAATCCAAAGTGTGGATTGAGCCTGTCTGTCTCCTAGGAGATTCTGGACAGGAGAAGCAGCCCCCCACCCCCACCCCCAGGCCAGCAGGCCTAGGACTGGGGATTGGCTATTCAGCTCCCAGGCAACTCTGAGCCCTCCCCTCACACCTGCCCAGGTCCCTTAAGGCTTTGCTGGGTGCACCCCAAATCATTCTCCTCCATCTTGTGAGTTGCAGCCTACCTGTGCCCCAGATTGCAGTGAGCAGAGTCCAGCAAGTGGTAAGGAGGCAGACTAGTGCTGTCTCTTCCCTCCTCCAAAAAGTTTTTAAAAAAACGATTTTCCCTTTCTGTGATTACTGTCTTTGCCTGTGGTTGTTACAGTTTAAAAATGTAGTTTTAACCTGCCTGTGATTGTATATTTTATCACCTGTTTTGTGTGTTAAACTTGTGGTTTTCCTGCCCATGATTGCTTCCATTTAACGTGTTGAATTGTGGGATTTGCAGTCCAAACTCTGTAGTTTGTCGCTCTCATTCCTGGTGACTATTCAGTTTTCCCTCCAAATTTCTCCTTTGCTCTGTGCTAAGACCTGTATGTTAAACAGTGCACCCCCAGCCACCATTTTGTGTTATCAAGCCAGTGAAACCAGCCCCCCCTGCCTCCCCTCCAGCAACAGGGATTTTCTACATCAGAGGGTGCTTCTGTGAGCTGTTTAAACTGTGTTTAATAGGGACTGTGCACTTCGTTTTTTGGCCAGGAGAGGGAGTAAAGTTGTATTCAAACAGTATTGTTAGATTTCAAGTTTGTGAGGCCTTTACCTGCAGAAATCCAAAGTGTGGATTGAGCCTGTCTGTCTCCTAGGAGATTCTGGACAGGAGAAGCAGCCCCCACCCCCACCCCCAGGCCAGCAGGCCTAGGACTGGGGATTGGCTATTCAGCTCCCAGGCAACTCTGAGCCCTCCCCTCACACCTGCCCAGGTCCCTTAAGGCTTTGCTGGGTGCACCCCAAATCATTCTCCTCCATCTTGTGAGTTGCAGCCTACCTGTGCCCCAGATTGCAGTGAGCAGAGTCCAGCAAGTGGTAAGGAGGCAGACTAGTGCTGTCTCTTCCCTCCTCCAAAAAGTTTTTAAAAAAACGATTTTCCCTTTCTGTGATTACTGTCTTTGCCTGTGGTTGTTACAGTTTAAAAATGTAGTTTTAACCTGCCTGTGATTGTATATTTTATCACCTGTTTTGTGTGTTAAACTTGTGGTTTTCCTGCCCATGATTGCTTCCATTTAACGTGTTGAATTGTGGGATTTGCAGTCCAAACTCTGTAG
Source organism: Calotriton arnoldi (assembly GCA_963921515.1). Taxonomy (NCBI): domain Eukaryota; kingdom Metazoa; phylum Chordata; class Amphibia; order Caudata; family Salamandridae; genus Calotriton; species Calotriton arnoldi. Next base: position 4,649,533 of record CAWUFW010000275.1, on the reverse strand, counting down.
TTTGTCGCTCTCATTCCTGGTGACTATTCAGTTTTCCCTCCAAATTTCTCCTTTGCTCTGTGCTAAGACCTGTATGTTAAACAGTGCACCCCCAGCCACCATTTTGTGTTATCAAGCCAGTGAAACCAGCCCCCCCCTGCCTCCCCCTCCAGCAACAGGGATTTTCTACATCAGAGGGTGCTTCTGTGAGCTGTTTAAACTGTGTTTAATAGGGACTGTGCACTTCGTTTTTTGGCCAGGAGAGGGAGTAAAGTTGTATTCAAACAGTATTGTTAGATTTCAAGTTTGTGAGGCCTTTACCTGCAGAAATCCAAAGTGTGGATTGAGCCTGTCTGTCTCCTAGGAGATTCTGGACAGGAGAAGCAGCCCCCACCCCCACCCCCAGGCCAGCAGGCCTAGGACTGGGGATTGGCTATTCAGCTCCCAGGCAACTCTGAGCCCTCCCCTCACACCTGCCCAGGTCCCTTAAGGCTTTGCTGGGTGCACCCCAAATCATTCTCCTCCATCTTGTGAGTTGCAGCCTACCTGTGCCCCAGATTGCAGTGAGCAGAGTCCAGCAAGTGGTAAGGAGGCAGACTAGTGCTGTCTCTTCCCTCCTCCAAAAAGTTTTTAAAAAAACGATTTTCCCTTTCTGTGATTACGGTCTTTGCCTGTGGTTGTTACAGTTTAAAAATGTAGTTTTAACCTGCCTGTGATTGTATATTTTATCACCTGTTTTGTGTGTTAAACTTGTGGTTTTCCTGCCCATGATTGCTTCCATTTAACGTGTTGAATTGTGGGATTTGCAGTCCAAACTCTGTAGTTTGTCGCTCTCATTCCTGGTGACTATTCAGTTTTCCCTCCAAATTTCTCCTTTGCTCTGTGCTAAGACCTGTATGTTAAACAGTGCACCCCCAGCCACCATTTTGTGTTATCAAGCCAGTGAAACCAGCCCCCCCTGCCTCCCCTCCAGCAACAGGGATTTTCTACATCAGAGGGTGCTTCTGTGAGCTGTTTAAACTGTGTTTAATAGGGACTGTGCACTTCGTTTTTTGGCCAGGAGAGGGAGTAAAGTTGTATTCAAACAGTATTGTTAGATTTCAAGTTTGTGAGGCCTTTACCTGCAGAAATCCAAAGTGTGGATTGAGCCTGTCTGTCTCCTAGGAGATTCTGGACAGGAGAAGCAGCCCCCCACCCCCACCCCCAGGCCAGCAGGCCTAGGACTGGGGATTGGCTATTCAGCTCCCAGGCAACTCTGAGCCCTCCCCTCACACCTGCCCAGGTCCCTTAAGGCTTTGCTGGGTGCACCCCAAATCATTCTCCTCCATCTTGTGAGTTGCAGCCTACCTGTGCCCCAGATTGCAGTGAGCAGAGTCCAGCAAGTGGTAAGGAGGCAGACTAGTGCTGTCTCTTCCCTCCTCCAAAAAGTTTTTAAAAAACCGATTTTCCCTTTCTGTGATTACGGTCTTTGCCTGTGGTTGTTACAGTTTAAAAATGTAGTTTTAACCTGCCTGTGATTGTATATTTTATCACCTGTTTTGTGTGTTAAACTTGTGGTTTTCCTGCCCATGATTGCTTCCATTTAACGTGTTGAATTGTGGGATTTGCAGTCCAAACTCTGTAGTTTGTCGCTCTCATTCCTGGTGACTATTCAGTTTTCCCTCCAAATTTCTCCTTTGCTCTGTGCTAAGACCTGTATGTTAAACAGTGCACCCCCAGCCACCATTTTGTGTTATCAAGCCAGTGAAACCAGCCCCCCCCTGCCTCCCCCTCCAGCAACAGGGATTTTCTACATCAGAGGGTGCTTCTGTGAGCTGTTTAAACTGTGTTTAATAGGGACTGTGCACTTCGTTTTTTGGCCAGGAGAGGGAGTAAAGTTGTATTCAAACAGTATTGTTAGATTTCAAGTTTGTGAGGCCTTTACCTGCAGAAATCCAAAGTGTGGATTGAGCCTGTCTGTCTCCTAGGAGATTCTGGACAGGAGAAGCAGCCCCCACCCCCACCCCCAGGCCAGCAGGCCTAGGACTGGGGATTGGCTATTCAGCTCCCAGGCAACTCTGAGCCCTCCCCTCACACCTGCCCAGGTCCCTTAAGGCTTTGCTGGGTGCACCCCAAATCATTCTCCTCCATCTTGTGAGTTGCAGCCTACCTGTGCCCCAGATTGCAGTGAGCAGAGTCCAGCAAGTGGTAAGGAGGCAGACTAGTGCTGTCTCTTCCCTCCTCCAAAAAGTTTTTAAAAAAACGATTTTCCCTTTCTGTGATTACTGTCTTTGCCTGTGGTTGTTACAGTTTAAAAATGTAGTTTTAACCTGCCTGTGATTGTATATTTTATCACCTGTTTTGTGTGTTAAACTTGTGGTTTTCCTGCCCATGATTGCTTCCATTTAACGTGTTGAATTGTGGGATTTGCAGTCCAAACTCTGTAGTTTGTCGCTCTCATTCCTGGTGACTATTCAGTTTTCCCTCCAAATTTCTCCTTTGCTCTGTGCTAAGACCTGTATGTTAAACAGTGCACCCCCAGCCACCATTTTGTGTTATCAAGCCAGTGAAACCAGCCCCCCCTGCCTCCCCCTCCAGCAACAGGGATTTTCTACATCAGAGGGTGCTTCTGTGAGCTGTTTAAACTGTGTTTAATAGGGACTGTGCACTTCGTTTTTTGGCCAGGAGAGGGAGTAAAGTTGTATTCAAACAGTATTGTTAGATTTCAAGTTTGTGAGGCCTTTACCTGCAGAAATCCAAAGTGTGGATTGAGCCTGTCTGTCTCCTAGGAGATTCTGGACAGGAGAAGCAGACCCCCACCCCCACCCCCAGGCCAGCAGGCCTAGGACTGGGGATTGGCTATTCAGCTCCCAGGCAACTCTGAGCCCTCCCCTCACACCTGCCCAGGTCCCTTAAGGCTTTGCTGGGTGCACCCCAAATCATTCTCCTCCATCTTGTGAGTTGCAGCCTACCTGTGCCCCAGATTGCAGTGAGCAGAGTCCAGCAAGTGGTAAGGAGGCAGACTAGTGCTGTCTCTTCCCTCCTCCAAAAAGTTTTTAAAAAAACGATTTTCCCTTTCTGTGATTACTGTCTTTGCCTGTGGTTGTTACAGTTTAAAAATGTAGTTTTAACCTGCCTGTGATTGTATATTTTATCACCTGTTTTGTGTGTTAAACTTGTGGTTTTCCTGCCCATGATTGCTTCCATTTAACGTGTTGAATTGTGGGATTTGCAGTCCAAACTCTGTAGTTTGTCGCTCTCATTCCTGGTGACTATTCAGTTTTCCCTCCAAATTTCTCCTTTGCTCTGTGCTAAGACCTGTATGTTAAACAGTGCACCCCCAGCCACCATTTTGTGTTATCAAGCCAGTGAAACCAGCCCCCCCTGCCTCCCCTCCAGCAACAGGGATTTTCTACATCAGAGGGTGCTTCTGTGAGCTGTTTAAACTGTGTTTAATAGGGACTGTGCACTTCGTTTTTTGGCCAGGAGAGGGAGTAAAGTTGTATTCAAACAGTATTGTTAGATTTCAAGTTTGTGAGGCCTTTACCTGCAGAAATCCAAAGTGTGGATTGAGCCTGTCTGTCTCCTAGGAGATTCTGGACAGGAGAAGCAGCCCCCACCCCCACCCCCAGGCCAGCAGGCCTAGGACTGGGGATTGGCTATTCAGCTCCCAGGCAACTCTGAGCCCTCCCCTCACACCTGCCCAGGTCCCTTAAGGCTTTGCTGGGTGCACCCCAAATCATTCTCCTCCATCTTGTGAGTTGCAGCCTACCTGTGCCCCAGATTGCAGTGAGCAGAGTCCAGCAAGTGGTAAGGAGGCAGACTAGTGCTGTCTCTTCCCTCCTCCAAAAAGTTTTTAAAAAAACGATTTTCCCTTTCTGTGATTACTGTCTTTGCCTGTGGTTGTTACAGTTTAAAAATGTAGTTTTAACCTGCCTGTGATTGTATATTTTATCACCTGTTTTGTGTGTTAAACTTGTGGTTTTCCTGCCCATGATTGCTTCCATTTAACGTGTTGAATTGTGGGATTTGCAGTCCAAACTCTGTAGTTTGTCGCTCTCATTCCTGGTGACTATTCAGTTTTCCCTCCAAATTTCTCCTTTGCTCTGTGCTAAGACCTGTATGTTAAACAGTGCACCCCCAGCCACCATTTTGTGTTATCAAGCCAGTGAAACCAGCCCCCCCTGCCTCCCCCTCCAGCAACAGGGATTTTCTACATCAGAGGGTGCTTCTGTGAGCTGTTTAAACTGTGTTTAATAGGGACTGTGCACTTCGTTTTTTGGCCAGGAGAGGGAGTAAAGTTGTATTCAAACAGTATTGTTAGATTTCAAGTTTGTGAGGCCTTTACCTGCAGAAATCCAAAGTGTGGATTGAGCCTGTCTGTCTCCTAGGAGATTCTGGACAGGAGAAGCAGCCCCCCACCCCCACCCCCAGGCCAGCAGGCCTAGGACTGGGGATTGGCTATTCAGCTCCCAGGCAACTCTGAGCCCTCCCCTCACACCTGCCCAGGTCCCTTAAGGCTTTGCTGGGTGCACCCCAAATCATTCTCCTCCATCTTGTGAGTTGCAGCCTACCTGTGCCCCAGATTGCAGTGAGCAGAGTCCAGCAAGTGGTAAGGAGGCAGACTAGTGCTGTCTCTTCCCTCCTCCAAAAAGTTTTTAAAAAAACGATTTTCCCTTTCTGTGATTACTGTCTTTGCCTGTGGTTGTTACAGTTTAAAAATGTAGTTTTAACCTGCCTGTGATTGTATATTTTATCACCTGTTTTGTGTGTTAAACTTGTGGTTTTCCTGCCCATGATTGCTTCCATTTAACGTGTTGAATTGTGGGATTTGCAGTCCAAACTCTGTAGTTTGTCGCTCTCATTCCTGGTGACTATTCAGTTTTCCCTCCAAATTTCTCCTTTGCTCTGTGCTAAGACCTGTATGTTAAACAGTGCACCCCCAGCCACCATTTTGTGTTATCAAGCCAGTGAAACCAGCCCCCCCCTGCCTCCCCCTCCAGCAACAGGGATTTTCTACATCAGAGGGTGCTTCTGTGAGCTGTTTAAACTGTGTTTAATAGGGACTGTGCACTTCGTTTTTTGGCCAGGAGAGGGAGTAAAGTTGTATTCAAACAGTATTGTTAGATTTCAAGTTTGTGAGGCCTTTACCTGCAGAAATCCAAAGTGTGGATTGAGCCTGTCTGTCTCCTAGGAGATTCTGGACAGGAGAAGCAGCCCCCACCCCCACCCCCAGGCCAGCAGGCCTAGGACTGGGGATTGGCTATTCAGCTCCCAGGCAACTCTGAGCCCTCCCCTCACACCTGCCCAGGTCCCTTAAGGCTTTGCTGGGTGCACCCCAAATCATTCTCCTCCATCTTGTGAGTTGCAGCCTACCTGTGCCCCAGATTGCAGTGAGCAGAGTCCAGCAAGTGGTAAGGAGGCAGACTAGTGCTGTCTCTTCCCTCCTCCAAAAAGTTTTTAAAAAAACGATTTTCCCTTTCTGTGATTACTGTCTTTGCCTGTGGTTGTTACAGTTTAAAAATGTAGTTTTAACCTGCCTGTGATTGTATATTTTATCACCTGTTTTGTGTGTTAAACTTGTGGTTTTCCTGCCCATGATTGCTTCCATTTAACGTGTTGAATTGTGGGATTTGCAGTCCAAACTCTGTAGTTTGTCGCTCTCATTCCTGGTGACTATTCAGTTTTCCCTCCAAATTTCTCCTTTGCTCTGTGCTAAGACCTGTATGTTAAACAGTGCACCCCCAGCCACCATTTTGTGTTATCAAGCCAGTGAAACCAGCCCCCCCTGCCTCCCCCTCCAGCAACAGGGATTTTCTACATCAGAGGGTGCTTCTGTGAGCTGTTTAAACTGTGTTTAATAGGGACTGTGCACTTCGTTTTTTGGCCAGGAGAGGGAGTAAAGTTGTATTCAAACAGTATTGTTAGATTTCAAGTTTGTGAGGCCTTTACCTGCAGAAATCCAAAGTGTGGATTGAGCCTGTCTGTCTCCTAGGAGATTCTGGACAGGAGAAGCAGCCCCCACCCCCACCCCCAGGCCAGCAGGCCTAGGACTGGGGATTGGCTATTCAGCTCCCAGGCAACTCTGAGCCCTCCCCTCACACCTGCCCAGGTCCCTTAAGGCTTTGCTGGGTGCACCCCAAATCATTCTCCTCCATCTTGTGAGTTGCAGCCTACCTGTGCCCCAGATTGCAGTGAGCAGAGTCCAGCAAGTGGTAAGGAGGCAGACTAGTGCTGTCTCTTCCCTCCTCCAAAAAGTTTTTAAAAAAACGATTTTCCCTTTCTGTGATTACTGTCTTTGCCTGTGGTTGTTACAGTTTAAAAATGTAGTTTTAACCTGCCTGTGATTGTATATTTTATCACCTGTTTTGTGTGTTAAACTTGTGGTTTTCCTGCCCATGATTGCTTCCATTTAACGTGTTGAATTGTGGGATTTGCAGTCCAAACTCTGTAGTTTGTCGCTCTCATTCCTGGTGACTATTCAGTTTTCCCTCCAAATTTCTCCTTTGCTCTGTGCTAAGACCTGTATGTTAAACAGTGCACCCCCAGCCACCATTTTGTGTTATCAAGCCAGTGAAACCAGCCCCCCCTGCCTCCCCTCCAGCAACAGGGATTTTCTACATCAGAGGGTGCTTCTGTGAGCTGTTTAAACTGTGTTTAATAGGGACTGTGCACTTCGTTTTTTGGCCAGGAGAGGGAGTAAAGTTGTATTCAAACAGTATTGTTAGATTTCAAGTTTGTGAGGCCTTTACCTGCAGAAATCCAAAGTGTGGATTGAGCCTGTCTGTCTCCTAGGAGATTCTGGACAGGAGAAGCAGCCCCCCACCCCCAGGCCAGCAGGCCTAGGACTGGGGATTGGCTATTCAGCTCCCAGGCAACTCTGAGCCCTCCCCTCACACCTGCCCAGGTCCCTTAAGGCTTTGCTGGGTGCACCCCAAATCATTCTCCTCCATCTTGTGAGTTGCAGCCTACCTGTGCCCCAGATTGCAGTGAGCAGAGTCCAGCAAGTGGTAAGGAGGCAGACTAGTGCTGTCTCTTCCCTCCTCCAAAAAGTTTTTAAAAAAACGATTTTCCCTTTCTGTGATTACTGTCTTTGCCTGTGGTTGTTACAGTTTAAAAATGTAGTTTTAACCTGCCTGTGATTGTATATTTTATCACCTGTTTTGTGTGTTAAACTTGTGGTTTTCCTGCCCATGATTGCTTCCATTTAACGTGTTGAATTGTGGGATTTGCAGTCCAAACTCTGTAGTTTGTCGCTCTCATTCCTGGTGACTATTCAGTTTTCCCTCCAAATTTCTCCTTTGCTCTGTGCTAAGACCTGTATGTTAAACAGTGCACCCCCAGCCACCATTTTGTGTTATCAAGCCAGTGAAACCAGCCCCCCCTGCCTCCCCCTCCAGCAACAGGGATTTTCTACATCAGAGGGTGCTTCTGTGAGCTGTTTAAACTGTGTTTAATAGGGACTGTGCACTTCGTTTTTTGGCCAGGAGAGGGAGTAAAGTTGTATTCAAACAGTATTGTTAGATTTCAAGTTTGTGAGGCCTTTACCTGCAGAAATCCAAAGTGTGGATTGAGCCTGTCTGTCTCCTAGGAGATTCTGGACAGGAGAAGCAGCCCCCAACCCCACCCCCAGGCCAGCAGGCCTAGGACTGGGGATTGGCTATTCAGCTCCCAGGCAACTCTGAGCCCTCCCCTCACACCTGCCCAGGTCCCTTAAGGCTTTGCTGGGTGCACCCCAAATCATTCTCCTCCATCTTGTGAGTTGCAGCCTACCTGTGCCCCAGATTGCAGTGAGCAGAGTCCAGCAAGTGGTAAGGAGGCAGACTAGTGCTGTCTCTTCCCTCCTCCAAAAAGTTTTTAAAAAAACGATTTTCCCTTTCTGTGATTACTGTCTTTGCCTGTGGTTGTTACAGTTTAAAAATGTAGTTTTAACCTGCCTGTGATTGTATATTTTATCACCTGTTTTGTGTGTTAAACTTGTGGTTTTCCTGCCCATGATTGCTTCCATTTAACGTGTTGAATTGTGGGATTTGCAGTCCAAACTCTGTAGTTTGTCGCTCTCATTCCTGGTGACCATTCAGTTTTCCCTCCAAATTTCTCCTTTGCTCTGTGCTAAGACCTGTATGTTAAACAGTGCACCCCCAGCCACCATTTTGTGTTATCAAGCCAGTGAAACCAGCCCCCCCCAGCCGCCCCCTCCAGCAACAGGGATTTTCTACTTGAGAGTGTGATTCTTTGATCTGTTTAAACTGTGTTTAATAGGGACTGTGCACTTCGTTTTTTGGCCAGGAGAGGGAGTAAAGTTGTATTCAAACAGTATTGTTAGATTTCAAGTTTGTGAGGCCTTTACCTGCAGAAATCCAAAGTGTGGATTGAGCCTGTCTGTCTCCTAGGAGATTCTGGACAGGAGAAGCAGCCCCCACTCCCACCCCCAGGCCAGCAGGCCTAGGACTGGGGATTGGCTATTCAGCTCCCAGGCAACTCTGAGCCCTCCCCTCACTCCTGCCCAGGTCCCTTAAGGCTTTGCTGGGTGCACCCCAAATCATTCTCCTCCATCTTGTGAGTTGCAGCCTACCTGTGCCCCAGATTGCAGTGAGCAGAGTCCAGCAAGTGGTAAGGAGGCAGACTAGTGCTGTCTCTTCCCTCCTCCAAAAAGTTTTTAAAAAAACGATTTTCCCTTTCTGTGATTACTGTCTTTGCCTGTGGTTGTTACAGTTTAAAAATGTAGTTTTAACCTGCCTGTGATTGTATATTTTATCACCTGTTTTGTGTGTTAAACTTGTGGTTTTCCTGCCCATGATTGCTTCCATTTAACGTGTTGAATTGTGGGATTTGCAGTCCAAACTCTGTAGTTTGTCGCTCTCATTCCTGGTGACTATTCAGTTTTCCCTCCAAATTTCTCCTTTGCTCTGTGCTAAGACCTGTATGTTAAACAGTGCACCCCCAGCCACCATTTTGTGTTATCAAGCCAGTGAAACCAGCCCCCCCTGCCTCCCCCTCCAGCAACAGGGATTTTCTACATCAGAGGGTGCTTCTGTGAGCTGTTTAAACTGTGTTTAATAGGGACTGTGCACTTCGTTTTTTGGCCAGGAGAGGGAGTAAAGTTGTATTCAAACAGTATTGTTAGATTTCAAGTTTGTGAGGCCTTTACCTGCAGAAATCCAAAGTGTGGATTGAGCCTGTCTGTCTCCTAGGAGATTCTGGACAGGAGAAGCAGCCCCCCACCCCCACCCCCAGGCCAGCAGGCCTAGGACTGGGGATTGGCTATTCAGCTCCCAGGCAACTCTGAGCCCTCCCCTCACACCTGCCCAGGTCCCTTAAGGCTTTGCTGGGTGCACCCCAAATCATTCTCCTCCATCTTGTGAGCTGCAGCCTACCTGTGCCCCAGATTGCAGTGAGCAGAGTCCAGCAAGTGGTAAGGAGGCAGACTAGTGCTGTCTCTTCCCTCCTCCAAAAAGTTTTAAAAAAAACGATTTTCCCTTTCTGTGATTACGGTCTTTGCCTGTGGTTGTTACAGTTTAAAAATGTAGTTTTAACCTGCCTGTGATTGTATATTTTATCACCTGTTTTGTGTGTTAAACTTGTGGTTTTCCTGCCCATGATTGCTTCCATTTAACGTGTTGAATTGTGGGATTTGCAGTCCAAACTCTGTAGTTTGTCGCTCTCATTCCTGGTGACTATTCAGTTTTCCCTCCAAATTTCTCCTTTGCTCTGTGCTAAGACCTGTATGTTAAACAGTGCACCCCCAGCCACCATTTTGTGTTATCAAGCCAGTGAAACCAGCCCCCCCTGCCTCCCCCTCCAGCAACAGGGATTTTCTACATCAGAGGGTGCTTCTGTGAGCTGTTTAAACTGTGTTTAATAGGGACTGTGCACTTCGTTTTTTGGCCAGGAGAGGGAGTAAAGTTGTATTCAAACAGTATTGTTAGATTTCAAGTTTGTGAGGCCTTTACCTGCAGAAATCCAAAGTGTGGATTGAGCCTGTCTGTCTCCTAGGAGATTCTGGACAGGAGAAGCAGCCCCCACCCCCACCCCCAGGCCAGCAGGCCTAGGACTGGGGATTGGCTATTCAGCTCCCAGGCAACTCTGAGCCCTCCCCTCACACCTGCCCAGGTCCCTTAAGGCTTTGCTGGGTGCACCCCAAATCATTCTCCTCCATCTTGTGAGTTGCAGCCTACCTGTGCCCCAGATTGCAGTGAGCAGAGTCCAGCAAGTGGTAAGGAGGCAGACTAGTGCTGTCTCTTCCCTCCTCCAAAAAGCTTTTTAAAAAACGATTTTCCCTTTCTGTGATTACTGTCTTTGCCTGTGGTTGTTACAGTTTAAAAATGTAGTTTTAACCTGCCTGTGATTGTATATTTTATCACCTGTTTTGTGTGTTAAACTTGTGGTTTTCCTGCCCATGATTGCTTCCATTTAACGTGTTGAATTGTGGGATTTGCAGTCCAAACTCTGTAGTTTGTCGCTCTCATTCCTGGTGACTATTCAGTTTTCCCTCCAAATTTCTCCTTTGCTCTGTGCTAAGACCTGTATGTTAAACAGTGCACCCCCAGCCACCATTTTGTGTTATCAAGCCAGTGAAACCAGCCCCCCCTGCCTCCCCCTCCAGCAACAGGGATTTTCTACATCAGAGGGTGCTTCTGTGAGCTGTTTAAACTGTGTTTAATAGGGACTGTGCACTTCGTTTTTTGGCCAGGAGAGGGAGTAAAGTTGTATTCAAACAGTATTGTTAGATTTCAAGTTTGTGAGGCCTTTACCTGCAGAAATCCAAAGTGTGGATTGAGCCTGTCTGTCTCCTAGGAGATTCTGGACAGGAGAAGCAGCCCCCACTCCCACCCCCAGGCCAGCAGGCCTAGGACTGGGGATTGGCTATTCAGCTCCCAGGCAACTCTGAGCCCTCCCCTCACTCCTGCCCAGGTCCCTTAAGGCTTTGCTGGGTGCACCCCAAATCATTCTCCTCCATCTTGTGAGTTGCAGCCTACCTGTGCCCCAGATTGCAGTGAGCAGAGTCCAGCAAGTGGTAAGGAGGCAGACTAGTGCTGTCTCTTCCCTCCTCCAAAAAGTTTTTAAAAAAACGATTTTCCCTTTCTGTGATTACTGTCTCTGCCTGTGGTTGTTACAGTTTAAAAATGTAGTTTTAACCTGCCTGTAATTGTATATTTTATCACCTGTTTTGTGTGATAAACTTGTGGTTTTCCTGCCCATGATTGCTTCCATTTAACGTGTTGAATTGTGGGATTTGCAGTCCAAACTCTGTAGTTTGTCGCTCTCATTCCTGGTGACTATTCAGTTTTCCCTCCAAATTTCTCCTTTGCTCTGTGCTAAGACCTGTATGTTAAACAGTGCACCCCCAGCCACCATTTTGTGTTATCAAGCCAGTGAAACCAGCCCCCCCTGCCTCCCCCTCCAGCAACAGGGATTTTCTACATCAGAGGGTGCTTCTGTGAGCTGTTTAAACTGTGTTTAATAGGGACTGTGCACTTCGTTTTTTGGCCAGGAGAGGGAGTAAAGTTGTATTCAAACAGTATTGTTAGATTTCAAGTTTGTGAGGCCTTTACCTGCAGAAATCCAAAGTGTGGATTGAGCCTGTCTGTCTCCTAGGAGATTCTGGACAGGAGAAGCAGCCCCCACCCCCACCCCCAGGCCAGCAGGCCTAGGACTGGGGATTGGCTATTCAGCTCCCAGGCAACTCTGAGCCCTCCCCTCACACCTGCCCAGGTCCCTTAAGGCTTTGCTGGGTGCACCCCAAATCATTCTCCTCCATCTTGTGAGCTGCAGCCTACCTGTGCCCCAGATTGCAGTGAGCAGAGTCCAGCAAGTGGTAAGGAGGCAGACTAGTGCTGTCTCTTCCCTCCTCCAAAAAGTTTTTAAAAAAACGATTTTCCCTTTCTGTGATTACGGTCTTTGCCTGTGGTTGTTACAGTTTAAAAATGTAGTTTTAACCTGCCTGTGATTGTATATTTTATCACCTGTTTTGTGTGTTAAACTTGTGGTTTTCCTGCCCATGATTGCTTCCATTTAACGTGTTGAATTGTGGGATTTGCAGTCCAAACTCTGTAGTTTGTCGCTCTCATTCCTGGTGACTATTCAGTTTTCCCTCCAAATTTCTCCTTTGCTCTGTGCTAAGACCTGTATGTTAAACAGTGCACCCCCAGCCACCATTTTGTGTTATCAAGCCAGTGAAACCAGCCCCCCTGCCTCCCCCTCCAGCAACAGGGATTTTCTACATCAGAGGGTGCTTCTGTGAGCTGTTTAAACTGTGTTTAATAGGGACTGTGCACTTCGTTTTTTGGCCAGGAGAGGGAGTAAAGTTGTATTCAAACAGTATTGTTAGATTTCAAGTTTGTGAGGCCTTTACCTGCAGAAATCCAAAGTGTGGATTGAGCCTGTCTGTCTCCTAGGAGATTCTGGACAGGAGAAGCAGCCCCCCACCCCCACCCCCAGGCCAGCAGGCCTAGGACTGGGGATTGGCTATTCAGCTCCCAGGCAACTCTGAGCCCTCCCCTCACACCTGCCCAGGTCCCTTAAGGCTTTGCTGGGTGCACCCCAAATCATTCTCCTCCATCTTGTGAGTTGCAGCCTACCTGTGCCCCAGATTGCAGTGAGCAGAGTCCAGCAAGTGGTAAGGAGGCAGACTAGTGCTGTCTCTTCCCTCCTCCAAAAAGTTTTTAAAAAACGATTTTCCCTTTCTGTGATTACTGTCTTTGCCTGTGGTTGTTACAGTTTAAAAATGTAGTTTTAACCTGCCTGTGATTGTATATTTTATCACCTGTTTTGTGTGTTAAACTTGTGGTTTTCCTGCCCATGATTGCTTCCATTTAACGTGTTGAATTGTGGGATTTGCAGTCCAAACTCTGTAGTTTGTCGCTCTCATTCCTGGTGACTATTCAGTTTTCCCTCCAAATTTCTCCTTTGCTCTGTGCTAAGACCTGTATGTTAAACAGTGCACCCCCAGCCACCATTTTGTGTTATCAAGCCAGTGAAACCAGCCCCCCCTGCCTCCCCCTCCAGCAACAGGGATTTTCTACATCAGAGGGTGCTTCTGTGAGCTGTTTAAACTGTGTTTAATAGGGACTGTGCACTTCGTTTTTTGGCCAGGAGAGGGAGTAAAGTTGTATTCAAACAGTATTGTTAGATTTCAAGTTTGTGAGGCCTTTACCTGCAGAAATCCAAAGTGTGGATTGAGCCTGTCTGTCTCCTAGGAGATTCTGGACAGGAGAAGCAGCTTCCAACTCTCTGGGCAGCAAACCTTGTCTGAGGTTGCTGGGACCTTATATAGTCTGCTAGTGGCTGCTACATGTATACACTGATTGGTGGTTGTATCTGATGTTTCTATTGGTTTGAGTTAGTGTCCTCATTGGTTGGGTATTTGAGGGTTCTGATTGGTTTCTGGATCTGTGATTCAATCAATGTAGGGTTGGGACTAGGGCTAGGGTTATGATTTCTATTGGAAGCAGGGACTAGGGCTTCCTGTTTTATTGGTTGTTGGGACTAAGGTGGAACTAGGACTAGGGTTAGGCCTTTAATTGGAAGTAGCGATTAGGGCTTCTGGTGTTATTGGTTGCTGGACTAGGTGTGGGACTAAGAGTAGGGTTAGGCTTTCTATTGGAAGTAGTGACTAGGGCTTCCCGTCCCATTGGTTGCTTGGACTAGGGTTGGGACTACTGGTAGGGCTAGGGCCTCTATTGGACATAGAGATCAGGGTTTTTTGAACTGATTGGATGCTTGGAGTAGGGCTAAGATTGGCTGTAAGGTCCTGATCTCCTATTGGTTCTAGCTTTTAGGGCTAGTGTTGTGATTGGATAGTATTAGGGCTAGGGTTCCCATTGGCTGACGGGGTCACCTGATTACTAGGGGTATCAAAGGCCAGGGTTAGGGCGTCTCAGCCCGGGCGTCGAGGCTAAGGGCAGAGAGGACAAGGGTGAGTGCCTGTTTGAGCCTGTTAAGGGCAGAGAGGACAAGGGTGAGTGCCTGTTTGAGCCTGTTAAGGGCAGAGAGGACAAGGGTGAGTGCCTGTTTGAGCCTGTTCGAGACGGGCCAGGGCCAGGAATGCTGCCCATCTTCCCATTAATTAATGTGTCTATTACTTTTCTCCTGAAAAAGCATATCTAATGCACTACCCTATTTCACATCCGCTACCTCTATCAATATTTTTAATCTGCATATACTTACCTCCTTTATGCATCTATATACTCTCAATGTACTTATGGATCTATATATTTATCACTTTCTTCTAATTTAGCATTTCCAATGCACTACCCTATTTCTCAGCCTATACTTCCCTCAATATATCTTCTAGCCCAACTTTTTGACTCATCTCAAACTTCTTTCTACTACTTTTTCCAATTCACTACCCTATCTCACCCTATACATCTATCACTATATCCTCTACACCCACTCTCTCATTTATCGCAAACGCCATACCACTACTATGTTCCCCAAAATAACCCTTTCTTGACTCTCTCCTACTCTACCCCTCCTTGTATCTTCTGACACCTCCTTTACTGTACCAATGCCCAAGACAAACCTTTCTAAACTCTTCCCTCTGACTCTTCCCCTCCAAAAACCCTTTTTACTCATCAAAAAGCCTCCTCCTACTGCTATGACCTACAAAAAGAAATCCTTCACTCTTCTATCCCACAACTATCCTTTTCAATCAAAATAACAGACTAGCATGTTCACTTCACTAATTCCATATTCCACTATACTAATTCACCACTAATCCTTTATGGGTTCCAGAGTAGCGTGCTACTCGCCAACAAAGCGCTTCAACACCCACCAGGGGTAACAGGCGCTATATGAATGCAAACCTTTCTTTCCCTTCTATCCCTCCACTATCCTTCTCACTCCAAATAACTGACTAATATCCACCACTCAAATTACTTTCATATTTCACCATACTAATTCACCACTAATCCTTTATGGGTTTCCGGAGTAGCGTGCTACTCGCCCAAAAAAAAAAAGCAATTCAACACCCCATCAGGGGTTAGAAGCGCTATATATATGCAAACCTTTTTTCCCTCTTCTATCCCTCCGCTATCCTTCTGAATCCAAATAACTGACTAACATATCCACCACTTAAAATTTACTTGCATGTTTCACTATACTAATTCAACACTAATCCTCTATGGGTCCCGGAGTAGCGTGCTACTCGCCGAAAAAGCGCTTCGACGCCTCGTCAGGGGTAGTAAGCGCTATACAAATGCAATTACAATACAATACAATACAATACAATACATAATTTTGAATTTATTGAATATATTTATTGTAAATGTTCAGTATTAATTTTTACAAAACATATTTTTTTTTTTTTTTTTTATTGAAATTTTTTATTGCAAACAACAGAGATCTGCATGTACAATTTATCATCTGCAAAACACTTCATTACTGTTATTCAATACATTTATGAATGTTTAACGTCACATCCGTTCCCTCCACCATTATATATCATCATCTGAGTCGCTCTCCTCCTCTGGGGGTGCAGATATCTCCTCTATATACATTCCATTTTCTCCATATTCTATTCCATTTTTTGGGACATTTCCTGTTAATAAATGTGGCCTTTTCCGCTACCATAACAGCATCCATATCGTTACCCCATTGCATCGCCGATGGTACAGTTTCGACCCCCCATTTTTGCGCAATGTTCCTCTTGGCTATCATCATGCCTGTCGTTGCCCATTGTCGTTCGGCGTGAGTAAGATCCGTAGGCCCCCACACATTCAAAAGGCAGCATTTAGGCTCCAGCGGGACTTGTTTCCCTGTTACCTCTGCGATGATCCTCACTACTGTCTCCCAGTACGGTCTCAGTTTCATACAGCCCCACAATGTGTGGTAGAAGGTACCCTCATCCTCACACTGCCGTAGACAACTCGGGTCAGGGGACCTTCCCATCTTGTGTAAAACCACCCTGGTGTAGTAGGTTCTATGCAGTATTTTGAACTGTATCAGCCGTAGTCTAGA